>CM046533.1:5101665-5499165 GCA_024713555.1 Spirodela polyrhiza | reverse complement strand
AGTCCGGACCCTTATGAGATCGTAAGCTTTAAACATCCGACCGTACTTATGGAATGGAATTTTTGTAGTTGTTCTTTCCGGCCGGGTCTAAAGACGACCGCAGGAGGGTCCAACAATTCGACAACGCCAACGCCGTAACTACTCGACGCTCCGCATACCACGAGACGTACTGAACGCAGGTCTTGACCCGGAAGGACAAGCGCTCGACAATCTCGATACTGTCTTTGTCTAAGCATTCATAAAGCCCCCGATCGCATTTACTCAACAGCTTTCCAATCTAGCTCACAGGTTTCCAACAACATCCACCGTACCATCCCTAATTGATAAGGCGTAACGAGGAACCCTTACGGGAACCCCTGCCCAAAATCTCAAAGGGCCGTGTTCCCTCAGGACTATAGGCCACCAAGATGTGGCGGTACCAATGCCAATTAAACTTCGAATTCAAAGTCGAGGCGGACGCACAATAACGGCGATAACCCGCACCTCTCAGACGTAATGAAGTCTGCAAACTTTGTTGGATTCCTAAACTTTGTTGTACCAGCATCCATGACAGAGCGTGAGTCGCTGCTCTAATAATCTTAATATGTTTGAGAGATCGGAGCCCTTAACAAACACGGAATTTCTTTGCAAATTCCAAGGCTCCGATATCCGAGACCGGCGATGTGTTGCTCTGGATGTATATCCTGGGCGTCCTTTCCTCGTCGATTATGCTCTCCTCGGTAACGATATCGTCATCGAAAGGAACCACGCGAGATACTTTCTATAGCATAGAGCTACCTTCTGATCCCCGATGACGATATCGTTACCGAGGAGAGCATAATCGACGAGGAAAGGACGCCCAGGATATACATCCAGAGCAACACACCACACAAGAAAGTGGTTGCATAAGGAGAACAAAGGCCAAGACGAGAGGTACCCAAGGTATTGTAAATAATTAAAGCAGACATGGTACCCTTTCTTGAGTCACTCGGAGATTGAAACATCTTTCTACCAAGCCTACAGAAGACCCCAGCTAAAGAGACTCCCTAACCGAACAAGCCCTTAACCACCACCTCCTGAAACGTCAACGGAAACCTCGCGGTTGCCAAAGAGAGGTCAAAGGAGTAAAGATGGTTGAGCCGTGACAGGCGACCAAGAGGAGCGGTTTGATTAAATATCCAAAAAGTTGATAAATTCGCCGCAAAAAAACCTACATACACACCAGTCATGAGCCGGCTCTTTAGAAGAGCTTGCTTAAAAGCGTTCGTTCGTCGGTATAGCTAAAATACTTCGTTCCTTTCGCTTGAAACCTAACCGTCCCAAGGGGAAGTTTTCAGCTACCACTTCCTCTTTTTGTGCATCCTGCGCATTCGGTTCGTCCGGAGTCAGAGCAATCTACCGAAGTCTCGCCGTCTGGTTGTTTATCGGTTCCAATCTTTTTTCCTGTCTCTTCAACAAAGGACTAAGTCTCACCCTTTATGTCCCTTGGGGTGTGCCTCGACAAAAGCAGTAGTTCTTACGGTTATTCTTTCGAGAAAAAGTAGGGGTATGGGCACTAAAAGGATGCAATATGCTTGATACCCAGCCCGAGGGGAGAGATTAAGTTCTATAATTTGTTTGTGAATTCCATCCCTACCGCCCACGGTAAGTTGAATAGTCAACACTTTGACAGCTTGGTAGGTCGCTCTCCAAGCTAACCTTCCCTACCCAACGTCATTGGTAGGTGTTCAGTTAACGGAGGATAATTCACCTATCTATAGAGCTATCTATAGAGGAGGTTTCGCCCGATTATACAAGAGGGTAGGCTTGCCAGCGGCTGGAAATCGTTTGATCTCGTCGAAGAAAGAGAAGAAGAAAGATTTCTGAGTTATTTAAACCAAGGCGTTGGGCAGGGTCAGTTAAAGCTTTAGTGCCGGTTAGTTTGTCTAGTCAGTGCAGTGCACTTTGAAACAAGCGAAATCGACCCTTACTCCTCAAAGAAGAGACCACCCAACAAGCCCGCAATCGTAGGGCAGGGCGTCGTTTGGTTTAGTCTTTGGCCCACAAACATCGGGTATTTTAAGCTGTTGTAACAAGGCCAGCTTCATAGAGCTGGTGTGCTCCTTTTAATATAGTCTAAGTTATTTCTCACCTGGGTGGGGGAACTCGAAAAGACAATGGCCGATTCAGGTTAAAACAGGAATTCATAAGCCCTAGCAAACAACAGCGACTCATGAGACTTTTCTAATGTCATTTTTTGATCTAGCGAACTCAGCAGCTTTCCCAATCATGGGTACAATCTGTTCCCGACGAAGGCCAAGCTCGCCCACAGCCCCTCAGCTCTTAAGGAAAAGCCTCGGTCTCATGGGAAGTGACACTTATCAATGCATCGAGAAGTGGTACCCAAGTCTATAGCCAATGACTTACATATTTTACCGTCACATCTGTCGCTAACACCATCTAGGAGGGAGAGAGATCTACCCTGCCGGGGATCAGCCCTCGTTCTCCCAAGCGCACATAGAAGACTGCTATAATTAGTTCAGATGACCAAGGTATTGTAAATAATGAAACAGTTGACCAATTCATTGTCAAATTTTGGAATATCAAAAAGAGAATTTCTCTGAATGAGAAGCCAAGCGACCAACAACATCTCATTGATTGGTTTATTGATGCCATGCCAGCAGACTTGCAATTCGAGCTCACTTAGGTGCTTGAACTTACTCACATGGGATGAGCTAATATCTCAAGCGTGCAACATGGAAGATTATTTTATTTATTTTTAAGTTAAAGCTCAAAGACGAGAAGGCATCTAATGTGAATGAAATGGAACCCACTGGGAGGGGATCCAGTAAGAGGTCCTCAACCTGCCTCTTAGGGAAAGCATTTGTATCATGAAATAAGAATACCCTTCGCTCGAAAGAGCCAACAATGCTGGTGCCAGTATTCGCAGGAATAGAAGAGATAGAAACAAGCTACCAGCGAAATTTGGGGCCATGGAGAGACGGAACAGAAAGAATAAATGCCTAGAAAAAGAAGAGAAGAGTTTATTAAAATGGCCTCATGTTATATTATTTACAATACCTTGATTATCATGACTTGGGTCAAATAATTTCATATGAGAAAAGAGAAACGAGTTCGAGTTCGGTCATACGGCATTCCTGTACTTAGCCAACCTTCTCCAGCAAACATATCAAAAAGCAAGGAAGGATAGTGTCACATGACAACATTAGACGACTTGCAAGTACGCCAAAGTGGATCTGTCATTGACTAAATAGCTAAGTAAAACGTTGTTTCAAAATGGGTAGCCTCGTCTTTGTTCAGTCCTTATTGATTCGTGGGGGTCGTCATGGAAGAATTGGGTTCAACTCCCATTGCCCTGATGTGGAAAAAAAGACGGATTCAACGAGATATGCCATGCCTGCATTAAGATTTAAAACTTGTCGTCTACTTCAAGGAAATGTTCGGAACAGAGAACTCACAAAAATACAATGCCGCATTCTCGGAAGATTGAGGAACAAGAAGAGATCCATTAAGATAAATCTTTCGGAGAGAGAAAATCTAAACAATTACATCAAATCACAAACTACACGAAAGTTGCCCCTTTTCATGGGGATTTACCCATCACAGAGATGCACAGAGGAACAGAACAAACTTCATATATACCTTTACAACTCAATCCAGAAACAAGATCGGACATTATTCCAGTTCGTCTCCATTTTCGTGAAACTATTAGTCAAGCAAGGCAGCCGATAAGTCATCGAAAGCTTTGTGTGAATAATGGAATGGTAAGCATGACTCATTTTAAAGTGTCCCACGGTGATCTAATATCTTTTCAAGAAAATGACGCGAGAACCCGCAGTGAAGAAATAAGGAGATCTTTCTATATCGACATATCAGTTGACAAAATCATAGGCGCTTGTGCCCTGGGTTACCTGGTAAGAATGTGGAGAAGAACCAAAACTGAATGGTTCCGCCTACTCAAAACTAAGAGGGGGTGCCGCCTACTACTCAAATCCCGGTTTTTGCAAGAGTTACGTTCTTCTATGCAAGAAGAAGACTTAGAAAGAACAAAGAAGTTTAGATCCGAAAAAGTATGCTTAGGCAGTTCCTTCGCTGAGCACAACAGAATGAAGAGGAATTTGTATCATTTCAAATACTTATTCTTATCGAAGAGAAGGAACGAGAAAAACCTAAATCTTCCTACTCGAACAAAAAGTCCTTTTGTTTACAAGTCTTGTTTATATAGTAATTCGACCTATTACTCTGGGTTCCCCCATCAGTTTACTAGGAAGAGAAGAATCAAAAGGATCGAACTACCTACTCATTATTCGGAGGTGAATCATAGAACCAAAAAAGCTGTAGTATCGCTGAACATAGGTCACATCCCTCACGACATAAGATTGAAAGATCCAAACCTTCCTCTTCGGAGCTCCAAGGGACGTGGCCAAAACATATAAGAAAAGATCGGCGTAGTCGCTCATAGGGACATATCTATCCGGACAGAGGATAGTCTAGATCGATTCATAGAGAAGCCGTGCATAGAGATAAAGATAGGGATTCATTGGCACAGACCGAAACGACACAATGATTTTTGAGGGACGAAGGGGTGACGTGGAGCTGCAAGCGCCTTTGTTTGCCGATTCCTTTTCTACTGATTGCTTCTATTACTGACTTCTATTCCGATTCGGATTATCAGTGCCTATTCTCTTTCCTTGTATGTGAAATACCTATTGCTATTAATGGAATCAAAGCTACTAGACGTAGTTGGGCGAGGGATATATATACTCTTATGATTGTTGCATTCGTGCTTCGCTCCCGTCTTTCATCGTCATTCGATCATTCTTCTCTATTGGTTCGTATACTCATTCACTTGAAAGGAAAGATATATGGATAGAAGACCAAGAACAACAACCACCACTGCACAGGCAAGGACATCTGAAAGAACCAACCTGAGCCACCTTCGATCTTCATTTGAGTCCAAAAAAAAAATACTTGGAATAAGGTGTAAACCGACTCTGTGCTTCAATTTCTACTTCTAGTGGATTAGAGGGGCAGCAGATGCTCCAAGTCCGGACTGGATAGTGAAAGTAAGATGGTTAAGGGTAACCAGTGGTGCATGATGAGACAGATGTCAGAGTCACAGATAAGTTTGATGAAGAAAGACATCCACATGATCAGTAGTTGAAGTATTTTCCACAGGGAACAGTATCAAAGCAAGGGGGACACCTTTTACAGATGGGCCCACCATACTTGGAGAAACCCGGCTTGATATGATCATGCAGCAGTTGTCAGGGCCTTTGCAGACCATGAAACAAATCTTACAGGGAGCGAGCTGAGAAGAAAGCGAGCGAGCCCCATCGATCGGTGTAGTTGTGAGTCTTAGGTGGCCTGGTGAATGCTTAAAGGATGAGACCTTAGAATGAGAATTCGACCACATCCGAGCGAATGAGCCTTAGAGTAGAGGGGGAAGGAAAGAAAGGCCGATCTAGGGAAGGTACACTAAGTGAGGTGGCTAGCTTTGTCCGACTGGAATCATCATCCCGGTTGGATATTCGAAGGAGAAGAATCTGCCACAGGCGTGGAGTATCTTGTCTGTGGTGTCATTGAGGGTGGGTATTGGTTGGAAGAACGCGTATTGTTTTATGTTTGTAGGATCCGAGGAACTCGGAGGAATCGAGGGAGGATAATCTTACGAAACGAAAAAAAGAAAGGGAAAAGGAAGTTCGGGGATGGGAGTCCCGACGTGAATGGGAACGAGAATGGATAAAAGGCTCGTGGGATTGACGTGATAGGGCTGGGAGCGAACTCCAGGCTAATATGAAGCGCCTTGGAATGAAAGACAATTCCGAATCAGCTTTGTTTACGAACAAGGAAGCTATAAGTAATGCAACTATGATTCTCATGGAGAGTTCGATCCTGGCACAGGATCACGTTCATTCGGCTGACCTGGATTCGATTCCACATGCCCCTAGTTCGGCGTAGTGAGATACATAAGGGGTATTTGGGAAATAAAGAGAACAAGCAACACAGCCTAATTGCCAGCGAGTGTGTAACACAAGCGAACCTTCAGTACCATGGAACGGAGCTACCTTATTGAACTCTTTTTATACGAGACTACATACCTATTTTATGTGAGAGCCGTATACGAGTACCACTGTGTTATCCCATCGTTTCGCCAACAAAGAAGTCATCCTTGACTTGACGATTGACCATTCCTTCTCTACCGAGACGTCTCTCTTCACCATTCGAAGTACTTACCGAACTTCCCTTTTTATAACATACCAAGTTCCTTTCCAATCACTAAGACAATACCAACAAAGTTTCGTCTGTTATTTTATTGGCCCCTGGGGAGCTTACTCGACCCATTCTCCAGTCTCCCGCACTACTCAAGTGTGCAACTACGTATGAGGACCTCCTTCCCTTCTGCTCTGTCCACTCTCCGTTCCTGCAACACCTCTAACAGAGGAACAAATAGTCAATTTTGAAAGAACTTCTTGTCAGCCTTTTTCAGATATGAATCTATCTGATTCAGAAGGGAAGAACTCGCATGAGTATCTCAGTTCCAATTCAAACATGGGTTTGATACTAAGTAGCAGTCAAAAATTTGTATCCATTTTTCATGATATTATGCATGGATCAGATATATCATGGCCAATTCGTCAGAAAAAATGGTGGGCGATTCTTTCACAATGGACTCCGATAAGTGAGATTTCGAGTAAGTGTTTACAGAATCTTCTTCTGTCCGAAGAAACGATTCATCGAAATAATTAGTCACCCGTTCCATTGATATGGACACATCTGAGATCAACAAATGCTCGGGAGTTCATGCTTATTCCTCAGATACCGTCATTGCTTCTTCTCCGAGAAAAGAAGTTCACGACCCGTGGGCCTTCTACCTCCACGCGGCATTGCTCCGTCAGGCTTTCTTGTGGCTCGATATTCTTGACTCTCTCCGGCGGATCACCGTGTGAACGGAGAGTGGGCAGAGCAGAAGGGAAGGAGGTCCTCATACGGAGTCGCACACTTGAGCAGTGCGGGAGACTGGAGAATGGGTCGAGTAAGCTCCCCAGGGGCCAATAAAATAACAGACGAAACTTTGTTGGTATTGTCTTAGTGATTGGAAAGGAACTTGGTATGTTATAAAAAGGGAAGTTCGGTAAGTACTTCGAATGGTGAAGAGAGACGTCTCGGTAGAGAAGGAATGGTCAATCTTCAAGTCAAGGATGACTTCTTTGTTGGCGAAACGATGGGGGAAAGCACGCCAGTGATTCTCTGAGCCGGTCTTTCTTTCCAACGCCTCGGGAAACTGGTCGAGATAGATGATAGCACCTTTTTTTCCTCTTCTTTACCGGGAAGGCTATCTTATCTTCTTCCGCAAGCGCCTTCACCTCCCGCCCGGCCCGGAAATAGAACCCAGCCCCCCTTCTGATCCATTCATTTCTGCAAGTAGGCGGGATCCAGAGCAAAGCCCCCCTCCTATGTTGAGTGACTTAACTATTGTGGCATATAATTTTTCTTTCATTTTAATCCTCTTTGTATATAAATAAGGTCCTTGCAATTTCCATAGTTTTTCACCTTAAACGATAACTACTTTACTGCATAAATAATTTTTTATTGGGAACCTTTTCAACACATTTGATGTGTAAGATTTTTGATAGCCCAAGCATACCCAAAGAACTATTATAGTGAACCTCTATGCTAATGACCTAATTAGTTTCACCATATCCTTCATATCAAAATTATTAAATAAAAGTATTGTCTCCTTTAATAAATATAGGTTTGAGTTAGTAAGTACAATATCATCTACATATAACACAATCAATATCCATCAACTCTAACTTTACTTTAGATATATAATTTGATTGATAATATTTTTCTTAAATCCAAAAGACATGATGAATTCATTATATTTAAACTATCACTATTTGAAAGTTTGCTTAAACTTGTATATAAATTGCTTTAACTTGTAAATCATATGTTCTTTATTTTTTACTTCCAATCCTTGAGGTTGTTATGTACATAATTTTTATTTAATTAGTTGTTTATAATAATTATTTTCACATGCATTTGATGTAACTCTAACTAAAATTAAACTACTAAAGCCATGATTATTCTTAATGAATCTTTAGAGGAAATTACAACACAAGTCTCATAAGAGTCAATGACTTCTTTTTATATGAAATCCTTTATCCACAAGTCTAGCCTTACATTATTTAACTATGTCATTGAGATTTAGTTTGATCTTATACATTCAATTGCAATCAATAGATTTATCTTACATTAGCCTATTGATCTTGACGTAGATCCTAAATAAATGGTTCTATAATAGGCTCAAATGATTGTTCATGTGGTTGTACTTGAGTAAGTATATTTACCCATTAATTTTTGTCAAATTTTATAACAATATATGGTAAATTAACCTTTGTTTCCTAGATAGGAAAGACATTATTACCCTAATCAAAAATCTATTGAAATACAATAATATCTTCTTGAGACTCAAAAAATAAAATCCCTAATAATAGTCCTGCCAACATAAATATCGTTTGAGAAGATAACTCTATTGGTTTCAACTAATTATGTGATGTGTATGACAAAACGATTTGTGTCCTCATGACCCCTCTAGATAGTCAAGAAAGTAACCACTAATTATATTTAAATCTAGAGATTTTTCATGTGGATTATCCATTTTAGTTTCAATTAAATAACCCCATATGTGCATGTAATATAAAGAAGGTTTCCTATTAGCCTATAACTCATAAGAAGTTTTTTGTACTGAGTTTGTTGAAATCTTATTTACATTATACATTATTCTTTTGAAAGTTTCACTCCACATTGAAACTAATAGATTCGAGTTACTCATCAATGGCATGATCATTTCTTTAAACATTCAATTTCATCTTCAAAAACTTATTCATATTGGGTTTACTTGGCATACTTATGTTTCTTAAAAAGCAATTCAAATGATTCCACCATTTGTCACTTTTTAATGTGTGTCATAATATTCACAACCTTATTTGATCTAACTAACTTGACAAGATTTCATACTTGTTACTTTTCCTTTCTTGAAATCTTTGAATATGTCAAAGACTTTATGATTATCATATAAGAGGTAAAGATACATATACCTTACATTGCCCTCGATAAAGGTCATGAAATACCTTTGGCTTGTAAAATATAGGGAAAATGGCTCACAAATGTGTGAATAAAGTCTAATGAATTCTAATATTTTTTGGCATTTTTTCTGAATGTGTTGATTGTGTTTACCTCAATACAACTAACACATATTTTGAGATCTATAAAATATGAAAATTCTAAAAGACATTGTTCTACTAATCTCTTCAGCCTCTTTTTGGATGTGTCTCAACTTTTTGTGTCATAAAATTTTAAAGTTATATTTAATTTTATTCCACTTATTCAAAAAAAGTAGACAAATATTTTTAGATGAAATATTAAGCTTAAATAATCTATCAACTAAAGCAGTCCCAATGGAGTGCTTCCTCTAATTAAAGACATGGTTGATTTGCAAAGTTGATGAGATAATTGTCTTTAAATAATTTGATAATATATATTAACATTCCTTTAAGTGATGAAACACAAAAGTAGTTTTTCAAAAGTAAAATTTCTCTAAGGTTTAAAGTTATTTTATAGTCTATAATTAACAATGTGCTAACACATCCGATTTTTTGAGTTGAATGTACAACTTGATTATTTGCATGAACTTGGTTATGTCACGATGACATGATGTTTCAAATAAGCCTGTCGATCAAGCTCCACACTAATTAGTCATTCTAGCTTTCACATGACTAAAAAACTCTAACTTCTTAGTAGGACACAACCCACTTATAATTCCTTAAGAAAAAAACCTTGTTTTTAGATCTATTGTGAAGGATGACGATTAGGGTAAATTGCTCATCTCTTATTACCCATATCAAGATAGTACATCTAAGAATGTATGATATAAATGACTTAGATATCCCCACCTTACATCCTAATATCTCACACGAACTCAAGTTCATGAATTAGAACTCACATCAATTGAGGAAAATAAAGATCCACCTCCAACTGATGTCCTAGTAAAAGATGAAGAGCATGTAAAAAAAGAGGAGGTAACACAAATACTTCAAGAACAAATAGGATTAAGATTTGTAAGGTGTCTCTTAACTCAACCTAGTGAAAATGACTGACATCCCACTACTATCTTTTATATGTTAAAAAATAATGATAACAAAAGTTGTGTATAAACTTATCATCAAGAATGGGAGTAGTATTAATGTAATTTATAGATATATTGTATCACTACTTGGGCTTCAACTCATTACATGTCTAAATCTTTAAAAATTATTAAGGGTGAACTTTACTTTTATTCATATCAAATAATAATACTTAGTTACTCTCTGAATAAAATCTTACATGGACTAGATATGATGCTATCTCCTACCAATAGAGGTAGATAGTATTATCCTATGCATACGTTAGAATAAAATCTTACAAGGACCAAATATGATGTTATATCCTTCATATAGTGGTAGATGGTATCATCCTAGGTAGACCTTAGTTAGATGATCATGATGTAGTCCACTTAGTAAGGACTAACATGTGATCCTTCATACATTAAGATACGCAAATCATTTCGTACCCATACTTTCCTAAACCCTCAAAACCTTTTATTTTTCTCACTTCAATGAAAGAATTATACATATTGAGCATTGGTATGTTAGATAAAGCAATCAAATTACGAGAATCTAGTATCACTCTATTTTAGAATATTCATTGGAAGCCACCCTCCTCTTAGAATAATTTAAAAATGGGTTCTTTATTGACCTCTTTGACCAATTACCAACAATGTGTGATATCCAACATGTGACCAATGTCATTCCCAATGTAACTTACCTCAATTTCTCACACTACGAAATGAACTTCACTAAGTAAGAAGAGTTGAAAATTCAAGTATAAAGTTAGTTAAAAAGGAATTTTATTTGAAACATCATTAGTCCATGCATAATACATGTCCTATTAGCACTTAAGATAATACTTGATAAATGTGTGTTGATAGTTAAGGTATCAAGAAATAATAGTTATCTTTTTGTTACCGACTTGATAATATACTCGGCATGATGTATAAAACTACTTTAGTTTCAAAATTGATCTCAAAAGTATCAACCATCAAGTTTTTACCAAGCCTGATAGTGAATAAAATCCATCTTAAAGACCCAAGAAGGGTTATATAAGTGGCTTGTTATACCATTCAGGCTATCTAACACCCTTTATACTTTTATGTGACTAATGACCCACATAGTCCATTCTTTGACTATGTTTTTGTTCCTAACCAATTAAAGAAGACTAGCTCATACATTTATATAAGCCTTGGATACACTTTGTAATGAAATAATATATGTCAACATCAAGAGGTGTATTTTTTTGATTGATCAAGTCATCCTTTTAAGATTTATAGTCCCCTTAGATGTTGTCTTAACTAATCTACAAAATAATGAGGACATTGTAGAATGGTCAAAGCCTAGTAATTTGTATGATATATGAAATTTGCACAAATTAGCAAAAAATTTATAATCATTTTATTCAAAAATTTAGTATAATCATAGCCCTCATTATCATTTGTATAAAAAGCAGTCCATTTGAGTTGACCCGAGCCACTACCAAGGCCTCTAAAGATATTAAAGATGAAATAATTCAAGCATCTATCCTTTGCATCTTTGATTTTTCTAAAGTGTTTGAAGTAGCATGTGGCACCCCTATTATTAATGTTGACATAATACTTGGTCAAGAACATCATCACATTACGTTTTTTTAGTGAGAGGTTCTGTGAAGTTAAATTAAAATATTTCAATTGTGACAAAGAACTCTATATTTCGCTTATATTATTAGTGACATTACATAGTATTACATCATGAATTCATACTTCACTCAATCTGTGAAGCACTATGTTACATGAACTTCAAAAACTTAACAAGCTTATTTAAATTGCATTCCTATAGTGATACACTTTTACATTTAGACATAAACTTGAGTCAAAATATTATTTTGTTGAAACACATTTGCTGGATCATCTTTCTATCACTTGTCATAATAGAAGTATTATATTTGATATGTTATGAGAAACATGTAATAATTGTCCAAACTTAGGTTCAATGATAGTTAACCTTAAAAATGGTCCCACCAAAGACTTTCTTGACTTTTTGTTTCATGATAGCACTCTATTTCAAGGATAGTGCTTATGCATTTCTCACACTTCTATATGTGATTTCTTAGTAGGGAAAATACATAGAGGGTTATTAGTCACTTTGGGTCAGATAAGATTATTAAAACCATCAAATACCAATTTTATTGTCCAAAGCTTAAGTTGATGTAACAAAAATAGTCACTCAATGTTGAATGTGTGCCTTGGTAAAGTACCATAAATAGAATACCAGATTATACACCCCACTTCCTATTGTTAGTATAGAGTTTGTCTTTGATCTACCCAAAACTCTGAAGAAGAATGACTTTATTATGGTGGTTGTCAATAAATTCTCCAAGATGGCCACTTCCTACCTTTCCCCAAAGCATCTGATGACTCTAGATTATTTCAATGAAATTGTTAAACTTTATAGTTTACTAAAAACCATTGTCTATGATAGAGACAATTCATGAGCTATATATGGAAAACATTATGTCATATGATACATAAATTAGAATTTTGCTATGCCTTTCATCCTTATATGAGAGTATTTCCTAACAACTTCCCAGCCTCATTTTTGCTTATTCTTTTAGGATTTTTTCTAATTATTGTATGTGAGTGAACACTAGTTAGTCCTCTAATCATCTAGGTAAGGGAATATGAGAGAGTGATCCCCACTTAGTTGATTTAGACCAAATATTAAGTGTGGAATGCCTAAATCATGGTGGTTTCTGGCTCATAGAAACCTCAAGGCCTGACCGTCATGTTAACTGATCTATCAGAACATAGTCCTTTTTCAAGAATTTGTTGAGTTCATTAGCCTCTTCGTCAAATGTCGTGTCAAGTTATTAGTAAAAATCATTGAATAAAAAAATATCATGAACCAATAGTTTTGGAGGGTATATATCGGAAATAAAGGCACTTTTACATCAATTCTAGTTGTTTAAAAGGGTTTAAATCAGACTTTTATTTCAATAATAACAGACGACTTTATTTTTATGATCATTTAATAATTATAATAGTTAAGTCAGCCGGTAAAGGTCTGGTGTCATGCTGACGCCCGCGCCGCAATTCCCTCGCCTACGTCTCGCAAGTGGGAACGGCCATGGCCTTGCCGCCGGCAGCGCCGTGGTCCAGCCGTCCAGGCAAGTTAGACCGCCGAAAAAATTATGCGGCCACACAAACGCCTTCCGCGTGCCAATAGAGAGAAACCGGGAGCCGCCAAACGGCCGCGTGGAGCACGCTGCCCAATCGCCGCCGAGGCGACCCACCGCCGTGCCGGCGGCCTCCTGCTGGCCGCCCATTCATGCGCTTCAAGTGACAGCGTGAGAGCTCCATCCCGCTTAGCGACCCGTCACCCTCCGCCGCTTTAGAGAGAGAGAGAGAGAGAGAGAGAGAGAGACCTCGGCCGGAATCCCTTGGTGGTGTCGAGATGGACAGACCGGGCGTTCCCTCGACTGCCACGTGTATTTCGCGACGTAGATCATCCTTAGTCCTCTCCAACGGAGGTTGCACGCTTAGCGCGGCGGAAGACATAGGCCACGGAGAAATAGACATATAGATATATAGATAGATAGATAGAGAGAGAGAGAGAGAGGGAGGGGATCGTCGCCACAATCCTTGGACGGTAGTTTCGAGATGAAACGACATAGTCTTGCCCCGACAGCCACGTGTGTGCATCACGAGGTTGAGCATTCTCCATTCTCTCCAAGGATGCTGCAGGCTCTGGGCAGCGCAAGTGAGAGGCTTGTCTCCAAGGTTCCCCTCCACCATTTGCCTTGAGGGGAAGGAGTGCATTAGGCCTTGCTCCAAGGAAAAGTTTCATCGTGGTTGTTGTCAATAGCGGTAAGTGACGGGTCTCAGACTATGGTGGAGCATGTACACAAGCTCCACCAATGAAGGCAATGACGTTAGAGAATGCCACGTCATTTGCAGCCATCCC
The DNA here is from genome assembly GCA_024713555.1 of Spirodela polyrhiza. Taxonomy (NCBI): domain Eukaryota; kingdom Viridiplantae; phylum Streptophyta; class Magnoliopsida; order Alismatales; family Araceae; genus Spirodela; species Spirodela polyrhiza. The sequence goes on along the minus strand of CM046533.1, from coordinate 5,485,090 downwards.
ACGTCGTCACCGTCAGACCCAATTGAAGGATTCAAATTTCCTTTATTATTAGGCTTAATTTTCACTTATTTTGTTTGATCTTATTGTAGTCCTCTTTTTCCTTCTAAGGCCTATAAATAGGTTTAAGAATTCTTTGAACTAGTGGCTGATTTTGAGATTAAGAAATATATCTTTCCTAAGAACGTGCCCTAGGGGATCTATGCGACCGCCACTGCTTGTAACTGCCGCCGTCGCATAGGTCCCACCCTGCTCCAAGGTCAACCTTCTGTCTCCAGACGAACCCTCCACCAGCTCTTGCACGCTCCTCTTCGTGCTGACGGCCTCCTATTAGATCATTGATCGCCTTGGCGGACTTCCTTCCGCGTGCGTCTGCAAGACCTAACCATCTCGATGCACGATGGAACGCCCTGCAGCCGCGAACGTCCTCTACGTCAACGTCAGGCATCTGTCATCGAGAAATGGTTCCGCTGGATCACCGTCCGCACGCGATGAGCTCCTCTCTGCGGTGTCCGTGCGATTCCTTGCCCCACAGCCACGGACATCCTCCGTGACAGTGTCAAGCGTCCATTGTCGAGGGACAGTTCCGCCAGATCGTTGTCCGCACGCGATGAGCTCCTCTCCTCAGTGTCCGTGCAATTCCTCGCCCCACAGCCGCAGACATCCTCCGTGACAACGTCAAGCGTCCGCCATTGAGGGACAGTTCCGCCAGATCGCTGTCAGCACGTGACGAGCTCCTCTCTACGGCATCCAAGCAATTCCTCGCCATGTAGCCACGGACGTCCTCCACGTCAGTGCCAAATGCCTGCCGTCGAGGAGCGGTTCCCGCTGGGTTGCCGTCCGCACGCGGCGAACTCCTCTCCGCGGGTGTCTGCGCGACTGCTGCCGCCCTGTCGTGACCGGAGCGTCCCGCACGTAGCGAACGTGCCAGGACCCTTCGTCCTCCGCGACAACCTCTGTCCCTTGTCGGCTACTGCACGTGCACTGCACGCCTTGCTCTTATCGTCCACCAGATTTGGTTTCAGGGCACTGCCCTGAGCCCCACAAGGGGGCAGCTTCCCCCTTGACCCCCCACCAACTGACTGCGCAATTGGATCCGCGACGAACTCGCTCTTCTCCAAAGTATCATTGATGTCAACTCCTCGGCATTCAAATGCCCAAAGTCCACTCTTAACCCTTTCAGTGAATGTGTGCATTGATTTCATCCCATTTTTCCTTGTTTGTGTTTCCACCGCCATTGGGTTTAGCTGTGTGGGCTCGTGACTAGTCGTTGGGCTTGTGATTTGCCATGTGGGCTCGTGATAAGCCGTGTGACCTATGTTTTCCTTATTTGGAGGCCGATTGAGATTTTGACACGTAGAGCTTTGATTTATCATGACGATTTAAGACGATCCTTCAACCCTCGACTGAGGAATGGAACGGTCTTCTCACTATCACGCAACCAGCTTTAAAGGTTTGAATATAAATGTGTGTGAGTTTTGTGGCTTACTAGTTATTCATCACATTTACAACATATCATATTTGTGTCAATCATATTCGTCCTGTATCAGATTAACATTAAGAAAAGCATCAAAGCCGAATAAATAGAGTATGATTATCTGGCTCGTCACTTAGGTAGCTGCCCATATCGACTAGGTTCTGGACCTACCTGCCTGTCCCCCTCTACACGCCTTGTTCAACGAGAAAGTCAAAGACCTACCGTCCTTGTCCTTTTGAGATCAAGGAGGTCAAACGGCCCTACAACCGCCGCAATTGCTCCGGCTACCTCGGTCCAACTACTCCACTTCTCACTATGTAGCAAGGAGCTGGCTATCTAATGTGGGGTGGAAGTGAGGGAGGATCAGGTAGTTTAAGAAAACCAATTCGGTGTAGGATGCTCAACAATATGATAGGTCAGAAAATATTTAATATCACGGTTTAACAATCAACTGAATATGAAAAGTCGTTATCCTATGATCTCTTAGGAGACCCTAGCAAGAAAGTATATTAAACGAACAAATGAAATGGAAAGACAGGAAGATATACTTGAACCTGGAAAATAAATGTTAAAGGTTGACCTCGATATTTGACGTGTTGACTGTTGTCCATTGACATGTCCTTGTCGACCGTTGACCATATTGACCAGGCATTCAATTGTAGTGGCTTGCAGCTAAGGGGCGGACCGAACTTGGTCCGGGTGGCCGGATGGCTCACGCCAAGTGGTTCGGGCCGCGGCTGGATTAAAAGGGGCAGTGGAGGTGGGCCAGTGGGAGTGGGCTAGGGGACTCCAGGCCCACGAATGGAATAAACCCTAGCTTTAAAATATGATGACATCCAGCGGCGAGGGAAATGGGCGGAGGCGGCGACGGTGGGAGGCGAGGGCGAAGGTCGGCGGTGGACGGCGGTGAGGTGGCGGTGGTTGGCAGCGGCGACGGCGATATAACAAGGCCAGCGGTGATGGGCCACGAAGAGGGGACGACAGCTGACAGTGATAGCCGCTGGAGGGGCTGCCGGCGATGGATAGAGCGATGGATCGGCGGCGGCTGTTGAAGGGAAGGGGAAGATAGTGGTGATGGCGAGTGATGGGATCTTGCGATCAGGTAAGGTAAGGAACTAATCCTTAATACTCCATTTATAATCTCCCTGAATCAAAGGTCTAAAGGCCGATTTATAGGCCTCTCTACAGCTAAATCGTAGTAAGTAAATGATGAAGGAAACCTTCTATTGCCAAACATTTGCTTTGGAGGCGTAACCGGCGCGTAGCTGGATCTAGGGCGTCGTCCACACCTTCTTTGTTGGTCATTTCCCCAATTTGATTCAAATCACCTTCTTGATCAAGAGACTATCCCTCTCTCTTTCGTTCGTTGCCGAGTCCTGTCACTCCCTCTGCATACTTACTCTTCGTCCTCCGGAATATGGAGGGGAGAGAGAGAGAGAGAGAGAGAGAGAGAGAGAGAGAGAGGACCAATCGCCGCATGGGCTCTGAGTTGTAACGTCATGTGCGGGAAAAGGGGGGGGGGGGATGGGGGACCCGTGGGTCAGAATGTAGCCAAATCGGCCTTGCTAATGACAGGTGATGACGGGCCCGACGGGAATCAGATTATATTATCGGAGAATTCGTAGCCTGCGCCCGCCGCCCATTTACGAAGGCAAAAGTAATTTTTAGAGGCAATTATTTCATGATAAATTGAATCGCAAACAAATAATCCTCATTTGTACGTTGTCTGTTGACACTGGGGCAGGAAAGGCCATGGCCTGACCGACTCTTAGATTTAGTGAGTGTTAGAAATAAAAGCCTAAACTTATTGCGGAAGTTAGAAGACAGAAATAAAATGAACTCACAACCGTAGACACAAAAATTTACGTGGTCGGCTTCCTATGTCCACAGTCGGCGGCGATTAAAAGCGCAGAAGCGGTCTACTTGGTCATTTTAAATGTGCCACCTTCTCTCTCTCTCTCCTCCACCGCATTAAATGCGTCCTTCTCGGGGGCCATATCAGCTGACATAAACGAGGTCACTTTATGAGCCACGTGCCCACGTGCCCACGTGCCCAACTTTATGAGTCCCCGAAAAAAAGCCATTCTTCTTCGCTCGTAATTCTTGTTAATTACCTAGGGGCGTAAGCTTCGGGAGATCTGACCCATTAGCCTATTTTTAGGGCTTTTCTATTAATCTGTGTCTGTCATAATTAAGTGACGCGTGATTATGAGCTTCCCGAATGTTAAATTTATCCCAAAGTTTAAAATTAATGATTTCAGGGGACGCGATTATCAAAAAATTAGAGGCAGACGTTTAAGAGCCAAGTAGTAATTTTTTATGTCCAAGTTGGAAATTTTCATCTCGATCGTCCTCTGGGCACTCCCAGGCCGATGGATTGCGCTCTGTAAAAACGATCTTTCGAAAGGTAAAGTAGGCAGAAGTCAACCGGTAAGAGCCCCGAATGATCTTTCAGGAGTATGCGCGTCTACGCTTGGAACCGACACTGAGTCAGCGCCATTCTTCCGAGCTCATGACTCTGGACATCGCCCGAGTCGATGAGATACTAATCGGCTGAAACCCGAGGCGCCGTGCGGCGATTCCCGTCATCCAACGAGGAGCGCTGTTGACTTGCGAAGCCATTTCCGTCCCCGTTGCGCTATAAAGGGTGAGTCTTCCCTTCCCCAGGTTCCTCAGCTATCAATCGCGATTCTCTGGTCGCCTGTATCGTATCTCTTCCACTTCATCGGAGAGGGCGGTGCCATCAGCCTCGAATCTGTTCCTCCGTATCTTAGGAGAGATCTCGGGTTTTCTCCCCAGTGACTTGGTATTTCAGAGTACCCGTGCCCAAAGCAACTGGGTGGTGATTTCGATGGCGATACGCGATTCTCTTCTGTTATAAGCTTTCGGAGCGAAGGAGTGGCGGCTGGGGCTGGCAGCTTGATCTTCCGCCTTTTCCTGTGAGGGCTCCTCTCCCTCCCTGAAATTACTGTCGCATCTCTCTTTAATTCAATCGTCTGGCGGCCACCGCTCGCGGCCTTGCTCCCACTGTTCCGCCGATTCCTGCTGGTCATTTCGCTGTTTCTTTAGACTCTTTGCTTCTGTCGCGGACTTAGAGATCACGGGTCTCTCCGCTTTGCTTGATTGAAAACCCTCTTGCTACGAGGTCAGAGCCCTGCCGAGTCCCCTCTTTCCTTCCAGGCTGTTCTACGGAGAATATCTCACCCCGGAGATGCCTTCGATGACACCCGACTGTGGATTTCGCAGTTTCTCCAATTGGCATTCAATGGGTTCGGAGACGTTTTTCACTTGTCTCTGCCCCTCTCCCTGATCAGACACCGGACGTGCTTGCTCTCTTCTCTTCGTAGTGGACAAGGGAGTCTGGTCTTCGCGAATGTGTAGAGTTCCCCTGCGAGAGGAGTTTTCGATTCCCGGCGGTCGACTTCTCCTCGGGTTTCAACCGGCCATTCTTCGCTGAAGCTTTGGGTATCTGTGAAAAGCCGAGCTCGCCGGCGCGTCGCGGAGATTTCGATCAATTCTCTGTCCTTCTCGCTCAGATTTCGGCCCGACTCGGCGGACCCAGCGGGAAAAGCAGCCTCTTGGGACTGCGAGTGGGGATTCTGGAGGACGTGTTCTTCGCTATTGAAGGCCAATCGACAAGATTTTTGACCCCAATCGAGGCTTCACTTTCCTTGATTCTACCTCGGGGCTGTAACATTCGCTGAAGACAGATTTCTCTTTCCAGGCCCTGCTTTATTCTCAAGCCCTGGGGCGAAGATGAGAATTTTTCACGATGAGGCCGTCATCGAGGAGTTCGAAGCGCTGACCAAGGACGTGGGGAAGGTCCAGAGGGAGACACTCAAGAAGATTCTCGAAGAGAATAGCGAAGCGGAATACCTGCAGAGCCTGGGGCTGGGAGGGCGTACCGATCCCGAGAGCTTCAAGGCCTGCGTTCCCCTCGTCTCCCACCCTGATCTGGAAAGCTATATTCGCAGAATTGCAGCTCGGGAGTCTTCCCCCATTCTCACTGGGAAGCCCATAACTCGTATTTCCTTGAGGTACGATCTTCCCGGTGACGTGTCCACCGGTGCTGGGCCTAGTTCATTTCCTCAACTGGCATTTATTATCAGCTGCTTCTGACATCACTTGAGCTGTCCAATTCTTCCAGCTCTGGCACTACCCTTGGGAAGCCCAAGTACGTCCCCTTCAATGACCATCTGGTTCAGAATACGATGCAGATCCTCCGAACGTCGTTTGCTTTCAGAAACGAGTAAGGTTCTCATCTTTCTCTTTTAAGAGTTTAGTTAGTCTTTTAAGTTTTAATTGCTTATTTTTCTTTCCCTCTTTTTGTATTTTTCCGTCTCGAGTTTGACCTGGGGAATTTCTGGACGAGGTCTGCTCTCTGATTACCGCATTCGGTGGCTCTTGTTTTCTATCTGATCAACTTGAGCTGTACCGGGAGAGGATTAGCCGTCGGTTTCTGAAGTTTTTCTTTCCTGTTTTTTGAAGTTGATTTTCCATGAATTTGAGATCTACTGAATTTGGTTTCCTGGCATATTTTGAATTCGGGGATTTTCTTTAATGGATGCCTGACTCATTTCATTGGGGTTTTCCAGGGCGTTTCCCATTGGGGACGGAAAAGCCCTGCAGTTCATCTTCGGCAGCAAGGTAGTTCGGACGAGTGGGGGCGTCACGGCCGCCACCGCCACCTCAAACATCTTCCAAAGTGAGCAATTTAAGCGCACCATGAAAGGCATCCAGTCGCAGCCAACCAGCCCCGATGAAGTCATCTTCGGCCGTAGCTTCGAGCAGTCCCTCTACTGCCATCTCCTATGCGGGCTTCTCTCATATGAGGAGGTCCAGTTCATCTCCTCCACCTTCGCCCACAGCATCGTCCAGGCATTCAGAATGTTCGAGCTTGTCTGGGAAGAACTCTGCGCGAACATCAGGGATGGGGTCCTCTCTAGCAAGATCACCGATCCTTCCATGAGGGCCGCCGTCTCTAAGTTGCTGACCCCCAATCCGGAGCTGGCAGATGATATCTACAATAAGTGCAAGGGCCTGAGCAACTGGTTTGGGTTGATCCCCGTGCTCTGGCCGAACGCAAAATACGTCCATGGCATTATGACCGGATCGATGGAGCCATATCTGAAGAAGCTGAGACATTATGCCGGGGATCTGCCGCTCGTGAATGGGGGCTATGGTTCGTCGGAGGGCTGGATCGGTGTTAACGTGAATCCTAAGCTGCCTCCTGAGGAGGTGAGGTTCGCGGTGATCCCCAACGTCGGGTACTTCGAGTTCATCCCCATGGAGAGGGAGAACGGGGATGGTACGGCCGTAGAACCTGAGCCGCTCGGTCTCGAGGAGATCGAGCTCGGGAAGGAGTACGAAGTCATAGTCACGAACTTCGCCGGTGAGTGTTGCAGGCGTTGACTGTTATCGTTAGATAAATGAGGATTTCTCGGATGAGAAAGTATCCCAATTTTCCTTCGTGTTGTTTCGCGCGGTGGCGCAGGTCTGTACAGGTACAGGCTGGGCGATGTGGTGAGGGTGGGGGGCTTCCACAACACCACACCAGAGCTGAAGTTCATGTGCCGCCGCGGCCTGGTGCTCAACATCAACATAGACAAGAATACGGAGAGGGATCTGCAACTGGCGGTGGAGGAGGCCGCCACGCTGGTGGCGACGGAGAATCTGGAGGTCATCGACTTCTCCAGCTGTGTTGACCGCTCGGTGGGACCCGGTCACTACGTCATCTTCTGGGAGCTCAGCGGCCAGGCCAGGGAGAGTGTCCTCCGCAGCTGTGCGGACTGCTTGGACCGCTGCTTCGTAGACGCCGGGTACATAAGCTCGAGGAAGACGAAGTCCATCGGCCCACTGGAGCTCCGCATCGTCCGAAATGGCACCTTCCGCAAGGTCCTCGAACACTACGTCAACCAGGGCGCCACCATGAACCAGTTTAAGTCCCCGCGCGTCATCATCCCCGGCAACGGGGCAGTCCTGGGCATCCTCTGCGAGAACGTCGTCGAGAGCTTCTTCAGCACGGCCTACGACTGAGGCCGCAACATGAGATCTCGTACCTAACACAAGACGTGTACTGTGATCATCATTTTATGTTATTATCTTAAAAGTTTCACTCCACATTGCTAACAGAGTCTGAGTTACTCATCAATGACATAATAATTTCTTTAAACATTCAATTTCATCTTTCAAAAAATTTATTCATGTTGGGCTTACTTGGCATTGTGTTTTAAGTTACTATGTTTCTTAAAAAACAATTCAAATGGTTTCACCATTTGTCACTTTTCAGTGTGTGTCATAGTATTCAACCTTTATTTGATCTAACTAACTTGACAAGATTTCATACTTGTTAGTTTTCCTTTCTTGAAACCTTGGAATATGTCAAAGACTTTATATTTATTATATATGAGGTAAAGATATATATACATTGAATTTTCATCAATAAAGGTTATGGAATACATCTAGCCTGGAAAATAGCTCACAAATTTTTGAATAAAATCTAATGAGTTCTGATTTTTTTGGCATTTTTATAAATGTGTGACTGTGTTTACCTTGATACAATTAACACAAATTTCAAGATCTGTAAAATCTAAAGATTATAAAAGACATTCTTCTACTAATCTCTTTTGCCTCTTTTTAGATATGGCTCAACTTTTTATGTCATAAAATTTCAAAGTTATCTTTAATTTCATTTTGCTTATTCAAAAAAAGTAAAGAAATATTTTTAGAATAAATATTAAGCTTAAATAATCTATCAATTAAAATAGTCTCGATGGAATGCTTCCTCTAATTAAAGACATGGCTGATTTGTCAAATTTGATGAGTTAATTGTCTTTAACTAATTTAATAATATATGTTAAATTTATTTGAAGTGATGGAACATAAAAATAGTTTTTCAAAAGTAAAATTTCTTTAGGATTTAAAGTTATTTTATAGTTGATAATTGACTACGTGCAAACACATCTAATTTTTCGAGATGAATGTATAACTTGGGCTCAATTGGAGGTCGCCTTATTATAAATACTTACAAAGTGATTAAAATGTGCATAGTGACACCCAAGTTAATTCACCAACTCAAATTAGGAAATAAAGTTAAATTTGATTCAAGGCTCATGAGGAAACCTTATAACATGAATTCTATTTATTAACCTTTTTTTTACTTTAGACATTTCTTTTTTAGATCACTAGGTTTATGTAGAAGAAATACTTGATCTTTCAATTTTCAGCTCCACCTAATTTGTGTTTCTTTTTCTGAAAATTCTTTGGTATTGTTACCATTTGATTTATGTTTCTTGACCCATGCGTAGTCATATTCATGGTATTCATCTTGCGTAGATAACTAACAACTTTTCTTTCTTCCTTCTAAACATACTTAGTCATGAGTTCATTCATTAACTATTTATCATTATGTGTTATAGACGACCTTTTCTTCTTTTAAAGGTCATATTCTATTGGTAACATTTACAAGATGTAATTGACCAAAAAAGTATCAAGAATGGTAATCTCCATATCATTAAATTTCTTTACAATATCATGTATACCCATAACATACTCTTATCATTAAATCTCTTATATATTTATTTCCATTGTATAACATATAGAAGTAAACTTTTGAACCAATGCACCTACTTTGACTTTTTGTGAAACTCAGTAAATTATTATTCTATAATATTCTTAAGATGGCCATTAGAGTGTTAGAAATCACAAGGCCTCTAATATCTCTAGGCACATGTTGTAATATAAATGATAAGGACAACATGTTAAATCTTTCTCATTTCTCACAAAGAATCTTTACTAGAAGAGCATGCACTTAAAAACAAAGATCCAAATCTATCAAGCCCAATTAAAATAATAATGTTTCCTTCCATCACAAGAAGTTTTCATTACTCAACATTGTTACCTTAACCATTCGACTACAAAAAAATGACTATATTTAATAACCTTTATGCTTGATAATAGTATCATTAGAACTTCATAGGTAGATGGAATAATATACTGGTTATTAAGTAAACATGAGACTAAGTACATTTACATACAAGTTTATGAAGTATAGTATCATTGAGTACTTAAATACTCCATATTTAACATGTAGTCACAACTATTTTACTCATTTAGATATAAACATAACAATCTCATTTATTGATGTAACCTCATTTATCAAAATGTAAGGCTGCATACCATCTAAATTAGATTTGAAATATACTTGATGTAATTAACACAAATAGCTATTCTTGATGTCATGTTGGTGAGATTTCAAGTTTCTCATATTAAATGTATTTACATGGCATTCAATATATTTTCAAATTAGATTGAACAAATTAATGTTAGTCCTCGTAGTTTAATGCATATTACATGACATTTGTCTAATTATTGTTTAATAGCTAGAGCTGCCAATAACATAGGTATAGATAATAAATTAAAATATTAAAAATATAATGTGATAATATATTAAATATAGATAATATATAATAAAATATATTTTTAATATTTCCTATTTTAATGATGTCATCATGTCATCATGTGACGTCATACATTTTCAAGTGGCTCTCATTTCTGGTCCCCTGCAAAGCCAATTCAGTAACTAAACAGTGTGTAGAGATCAATGGTCATGATTATTCACAGTCACAAAAAATGCAATGACTATCTTTTCAGTTCGGTCATGATTTTTCATTGTGTAAAAAGTGAGGACTATTGGATCCAACGATCCAACAGTTATACAAGATTGAGAACCTCGATGAAACAGAGAGCCGACAAAATATCTCTTCTCATCGATGGGGATCTCCACCATCAAAAGCTCTTCCACTATCACGTGGATCTCCGCCGCCGCCATAGGCTCCTCCTCTGCCCCCCTAGGCTACTCCTCTGCCACCACATACAAGCTCCTCCTCAATCTCCAAATAGGTCATGTTTAGTCAAGATTTTGATACCCGAATTTAAGGTCTAGGTCGAGATTTCAGCCTAAAACTTGACCGTGACCGTTCATCCATAACGGTGCACTGGCGCGGCCCAAACGGTGTCTCGGGAGAGGGCTCACCGTCATCGACACTGTCGAGACGGCGGCGCCCAGATCAAAGTCCCTCTGCCGGCAGCATCTTTTCCGGTCGCGGCAGTCTACCCCTCACTACCAATGTTGGCGGCGGTGGAATGCGTCACCAGGTGACCTTGATGCGCCGGACGCCGCACGGCTGCGGCTGCGGCCACTACCGCCCTCACGCGTCCCCACTCGGCCGCCAGCGTCGCTGTGGCTGGTGCGACAGCCTGTGCGTATATTAAGGACAGCCGCTCTGGCGGCCGATGTCCGTCCGCGTCGACATGCTACGGCTGCCACCCAGCCGTAGGACACCCGGCCGGCGTCTCCGGCGGCTATCTGTCCGTGCGCCGCGCGGCCTCAAGCTGCTATGCCGCGGCGGATGTCTGCGCGGAAACGCCACGTGGATGCTGCACGGCTGCCGATGCGGCCGCTAGCGCCCTTGCACGTCCTGGCTGCCAATGTGGCCAGCGGCTGCCCGTGTCGGTGCCCACAGCGCCGTAGGGACGCCGCTGCGGCCACCGTCTGCGCGGACGCCGCACGGCCGCGGCCGCGGCCGCTACCGCCGTTGCGCGTCCCGACCGCCAATGCTGTCAGTGGATGCGCGTGACGGTTCCCGCGTGCACCGCCTATGCAAGCACTCGGTCTTGTAGTCCAGCCGCCCATGCGTGTCGAAGATGGCGGAAGTATAGACCGGCGTCGCAAGACTGAGAAATAAAATCAGAATATAAGAACAGAGATGACTTGCTCTGATAACACTTTATGAAAATACTGACGTACTTCAATTCATGACCAATCAGGAATAATAACGTTATTTGTAAATCTTCTCCTATATTTTTTTGTTATATTTCCACAATCAGAATGATGCAGCACACGTCAAGAGCCCATCAACGAAGGAAAGTGATTTCAAAAAAATGACATGCGAGAATAACACCCTCAACGAATCATATCTTAATAGCCCTTCAAATAAAGAAGGATCTAATCAAGTTGAAGGAGGGAATATTGAGAAAGGTACGGACATTACCCGTGATCCAGCTGCCGTTCGCCCATACCATCAAAAGAAACGCCCCACAATAGAAGGTTTCCTTTACTATTAACTTTCTATTATTTTGTGTAGAGAGGCTTATAAATCGTCCCTCAAACTTCTAGTTTGACAGTGAATTAGATGGAGAGTTTCTTCCTTACCTGATCGTGAGATCCCGTCGCCCCGACTTGGGTTGGTTAGAGGACCCCGTCGCTCCCGGTCTGGAGTACCCTTCTCCCTCCCTTCTTTCTTCTATTGCCACCAATTTTTATTCTTGGCGCCGCTGATACCACATCACTTGCCTTTGTCACCGTCATCACCTCCCTTTCACCGCTGCTGCCTACCCCTTGTCTTCCCCACCATCGGTTGCCCTACAGCAATCGTCATTGCCTGCTTCCACCTCCTCTTCGTGGCCTTTCATCGCCGACCTCTGCCGACCACCGCCGACCTCTGCCGTTCGCCACCAACTCCCGTCACCGCCTTCCGCCGTCGCTGCCTACCTCTGCCGACCACTGCCACCCTCTACCGTTCGCCATCGGCCTTCTGTCCTCCGCCATCGCCGCCTTCCCCCCCCCCATATCCCTCTCTCCCCACCACAGGTATCGCCACATTTATAGCTAGGGTTACTTTTTTCGTGGGCCTGAAGCCCTAGCCCACTTCAGCCGACCCACAGCCACTATTCCTATTGGGCCGACTGCGCCCAAATCTGTGGGCATGAATCTCCTGGCCACCTCAGTCAAGCTTTTCCGCCCCCAGCTGCGAGCCGCCACGATCAACAGTCTAGTCTACGTAGTCAATAGTCAATAGTCAACATGGTCAATGGTCAACAACTGCATGCCAGTCAATGGTCAACTTCAAGAGTCAGCAACCCTACCAAGGCTAAGTATAATTTCTAAACTTTTCTATCAGTTACTTAGTCAATTTTTTTTTAATATATTCTATTACCATAGTCACTTGAGAGAATCATAGGATAACCACCTTCTATATTTGGCTGATCATTCCCTATGATAAAACTTTTTTTGATCTATTAAATTTAGGTACCCTAGTTAGTGGATTTCTTAAACCACTCGGTCCTTCGCTTTATTATTGCGAGAGATTTTGAACCATAACGATGTTTCTTTTCTGATAAAACTCTCACAAGTCGTTAGAATCCTACCCTTTTAATTTTACCCCCGCATCACAGAACCTCTTCCTTATTAATGGAGTTTTCATTATATAAATGTGTTGTTACGTTATGTTGAAACCTACCGTGACAACATTTATATATAATATATTCTATAACCATATTACAATTATATCCTAAATATCACTAATTATTTATAATTATATTAATATCTAAAAATATTAGAAAAATCATTTTTATAGAGTTTGACTCTGAAATAAAAATCAAATGCAAGATTTAGTGAAGTCCATACATTGCAAACGCTAATTAACCAAAAGTATGAAGCATTTATTCTTGAAAATTCAATGGTCTTGAAGAAGTTAAGGGAGGCAGATGGACTTGTAGAAATGTACAAAGTCGAAGGTGAATGATTGAAATATAAGATATCAATATTACAAAATGCAAATATAATTTTAAAGTAGGAACTGAAAATGCTACACTCTAAGACAAGCTCCAACTAGCAGATGAAATTAGCTGGGATCTCAGATGAATCAGACCTGCCCTTGAAAATAGCAGATGAAAGGTCAACTGAGATTGCAAAGCTGTTGGCAGAGAATGAAAATCCGGAGGCTAAAATGGAAGCAGCTAATCAACAGATGGCCGATTTAGTCCACAGATGTTTAACACTCTGAGGAAGATGACAACACCCTGAGGTTTGAAATGCAAGGGATCACATTGAAGATGGAAGTGCACGAGAAAATTGGGCGAAAATGAAGGCTTGAACTCGCAGATGAGGCCCACTGGCCATGAGAAAGCGTCATTGCCTTTATAGCACGATGGGACCATCGAAAAGCTAAAAAGATTCAAGAGAACCTGGAGATAGTGTCAAAATAGTCAGAACTATCAAATATTTTTGAGAATGAACTGCAGGTTAAGTATGATGGCCTCAATACGGAATTGGAAGCCGCTTGCAATGGGGTGGCCGAACTGAGGAAGATAATACAAGCATAGCAAGAAGATAAGTCGGCAATTTCTACCGAAAATTCCATCCTTTTGAGCAGGACACTGCCATTTAAGAATGAGATGAATGAATTAAAGGCTGGTAAAGCACGCCTCGAGGGTGATCATTCTGTCTTCCAAGAAAAAATTGATAATCTTGTTCATAAACTAGACTATGTTGAAGAAGCCAAAACATGTTGGAATCAGAGAAATTATCGGCACTAACCGAAGTTCGGTTAGTAAGAATGCAGCTTATAAGGGATTATAGATGAAGCAGAGCAACTGAGGAAGGATATTTTGTGTATTTCAGCAAGATCTCGAAAGCAGTTGCAGGACAAAGAAACCAATTTCTTATCTCTTGAGAAGAAGCTGGAAGAAGCGTCAGCTGAGATCCAGACTTCAACGTCTCACGCAAGCAACCTGCAACAGGCGGTTGAATCAGAACACTCGTCGATCTTTTCATCCAGAACTAATATCGTGGAGGGCGAGCTCCGGAAAGTCAAGGAATCGGTGCAGCTGGAAATTGAGTCTCTGGGTAGGGCCTTTGACGATCTGGAGCTAAAACTGGAGGGCGACTATAGGCACATCCACACCCACATTGCCAATTGCTCCAATGACGCCATCTTGATGAAGAGGAGGATAAAGGCATAGGTTCACTCGGAAGAAGGATTGAAGGTTCAGAAGAGGGAACTGGGGATGAGGCTGAACAACAAGGAAGGAATCATCTCCATGCTGAAAGATGAATCTGCCCTCCTTCCATCAAACCTGGATGCGAAGATGAAAGAGGAGGAAAGATTGGCGCAGAGGGTGGCCGAGCTGAAGAAGAGAGAGCGAATCGGTGGAGCTGTTGTCCAGGGACGAGGGGAAGAGGGAGGCCGTAACGCAGCTGTGCCTGCTGATTGAATACCATCGCGAGAACTGTGACCACGTCCGCAAGTTCCTCTCTGAGACTCTCAATAGAAGCAGACGCAGATCATGAAATCCAGCGCCTTCTCCATTCTTTTGTCTCCCTCCTCCTGTATGTTTTACCCCTGGTTATTTTTTTTATCTGTTTTCTTTTAAAAAACATGCGATAGGGAGAGCACTGATGCAGCCATGGAGATCTTCAGTGAGATTCCGCGAGCGACGTTGGCCTCCGAAGGAGATTCATCAAGACCTGGAGGACTAGCTTTATCGTACCTTGTTATTTCTTCGAAGGATTATTTGTCGTCCGTGATTCTTCAGTAACCACTTGGGGTTGGGCTTGGATTGAGATGTTCATGACGATGGTCTCCACTCTGGTACTCCAGTTCGCGAGTCTTCATCTTCCCAATATAGATGTGCAGAAGATTTCATAATTATTAGGCGCCACTCTTTCATTTTTTCGCCTATTCCACGCAAGAATATTTTATCAGGAACAGTAATATTTGGAAATGCAAAATTTATTTAGGTCAATCACTTTCGCGTGGTATCATATACATTGAATCAGATCTGAGCCATTGTTATCCTGTCAAAGGATCATTTTCTCACTCCCAGTATGTCAAAACGTGGTTGCCCATCCGCAGGTACTATTCCTACTCAAGAAATATATAAAATTATCGAACGAGCACGAGCCCGATTTGTCCCCGATTTTCAACGCTTTTTCACGAAAAAAATAAAATTGTGAACAAAGTCCACGTGTCTATCCAAGGCCGTCCTCTTTTGGGGACTACGGAACGTCTCGAAGAGCAACGTGGCCTTGGCGTATACTGACCCCAATCTTACCACGGATAAATTCTTCGGATCATCGGCCGTATGCCGCGGTTGGCATGCAGTTCGTACATTTACCAATAACCATGTAGTTTACTTTTATTTATCTCGCCAAACATAGGACATCTTCCCTATACTTTGTAAGGCAACAGGGCCAAGCCCGGGTGCAAAGTTCGGCACAATGTCTGACGAAAACCGGGCTTGTGTTCGGTGTAGCCCATCTCAAGATAGAAAGTTCAAGCCCAGGGATCCATTAATTTCCCCAATCTTTCATTTTGAGTTTATAACTATGAATATGATTTATTTTTGTTTCTTTTGGATAAAGAAAATTCCAACTTTCCCACTTGTATTCATAATAGATAGAAAGAGAGATGTAGCGAGAGGGAGAAGAGAAAAGAAACGTAGAGAGGGAGAGAGGAGGGAGAGGAGAGAGAGAGAGAGAGCAGAGAGGTGGAGGGTCATCCGTAGGGGAATGAAATTGAACCCTGAACTTCATGTTTGAACCTTGTTGAAAAGGTCAAGGGCACTGAATAGATCTTATGTTCATTATCATTAACATAGTCTGTGGGTGACTCTCGTTCTAACATTTTGAACTTGATGAATGACTGTATGATAACGTTATTCAAAATATATCCATCCATGTCCAACAGTCACTGATTACAAATAACAAAATATCAAAGTAATTCTGTTAACTTCTCATATTTTTGTTAAAAATTCCAAGAAATAAAATTATGAAGTTCATAGCTGACTTTATCAATTTTTTGTCACAAATTAAGAGATCTGTAAAGTATAATAGAGAATAATGAGAATACTATAATTTATAGTCACCATCAATGTCACCATTTGGGTGTTATTAAGTTGAAGCAGGGTTAATATTTCTGTCTATACCTTAGCTCTAGTATCCATTATTAGTATTAATATATTTCAACTTAATTTTTGTTTAATTTGAGAAAACATTTACATGCCCTTTTGGTTCACAAATAAATATATTCTTAAGCCAAAATAAGGGAAGTAATTATGAAAAAGTATTGATCATTTATAGTTATAAATAATAAACATGAAATAATTTATTTTTTCAGATAATTGTGAACTAAAACTAGTGTTGACCTTCAAATTAAAGACGTTTTTAATTTACTATATGCTTATATGTGACTTCTTGGTGTTTGTATTTGCAAGAAAGATACGAAAGCAAAAGTTACATAGTTTAATCTTTACAACTTGGATGTTAACACTAAAGCTTAGAGTGCAACTATGATAGAAATCATGAGCATCAATAATATAATTTAAAACTACGTCATGGATGTTGGGTTCTTAATTGGTCAAGTCAATGAACCAAGAAGGAGAGGGTTGAATTGATTATTAACATTTTCTACTCTTTCTTTTCATAGATTTTATCATTATTATAATTTAGATCAATGAAAATTAATTCGATGCATAGAAACCAAGTTTATAGTGGTTCAATCTCGTTTATCCTAATGCTTCTAGGATTAATATCCTAGTTCTATCATTCCTTCTTTAAAAAAGCAATTAATTCAAGTAATCAAGATAATTTTTCTTACACATTATATCTTCACATGGTTTATCTCCCCACACTAGATGCACTCTAATTAGAATTTCATTCAAAGTTACTAACACTTTCCTAAATGCATTCAAATGAATTAATGAGAATGAGAAATATTTATTTTGAAGGTTGATAAATGACTTCTTCATTGATGTATAACTTTGTACACAAGAAGAATTGTGTGAAAGAATCTTTGAAGTCCTCAATAACAAACTATCTTCCTTTCATGTTGATGGTCAAGGATAACAAGATGTTGCTTTGACTCAACGAAAGAAGAAGAGTAATGTGAGAGCCTCTATCTCATTTTCTCTCTCTTTTACACTCTTAACTTGATTTAAGTGAAAGGCCCTCTATATGCAGTTCAACAAGTCATATAGTTGCCTTAATGGCTAGTTAAGGGGTCTTTATTTGGTTATGTGTGTCTAGAAATTTGAAAAATAAATATTCATTCATTTTAAAAATTTTCATGTGCCATTTGTCACATTTTGTTTGCTTTTGATTAAGTTTCCGATGAGTGACTGTATGCCCATAATTTTTACGCCATCTTGTAGCTAAAAATTATTTTGGTTTTATGGGTAAAGAATATATACCAGTTTGGCCTTAAATGAATTTTTTTTAACTCATTAACATTATAAAAATCATAAAATACAAATATTTGAGTTTCAATCATCAACTTGTTGCATTCTATTCTTATTGTAGTTGCCTTTTTAATGAGCAGTTGCATGCAAATATGTGTGACATTAATTTGAATATAATTTATTTTGCTCATTTCCAATCATAATATTTTACCATATTACGCTTAGTGAATTATATAAAAATTTTAATCATAAATGTTGACCATTTTACTGTTGACATGATTCCCTTTAGAATTAACTATATTTCCTCAATAGACAACAGTCAAGACCTTCTGAATACATAATACCACTATTACAATATTATCAAGTTACCCTTCCATCATATTGTTATCATGAAATCAATTTAGCCTCCTCAATAAAAAAAAGTTATAGATTACTATATTCCATTTTCATCAAAACAAGAAAAACATTAATGATTACTTTCCTAACTAATGAATAACAACTTTTCAAAGGTTCATACTTTGATACATTATTTCCAGTATTTGAAGTTTAATTTCAAGATGGCCTAAAGAAGGTTTCGTTGAGCTGTCTAAGTTTCTCATTAAATCCTCATAAGTATTGATAATGTTTGTCAACTTAGATTTTTTGTGTTGCATTATTTTTTAGAAATTTTTATATTGAGTGAGACTAGTTAATGCAGGAATATCTAGTAGTCATGTTGATGATGGAAATTTTTGAAAAATATAAATAAAATATAAGGTTGAACCATTTTTTCAAGTAAAATTTTATTTTAACAATTATCCTTGAAAATATGAAATTTGTCACCCTCTTGTTGAACTCCAACACTCGTCTAGGAATTTGACACTTACTAATGTTGGAATGAGTCTTAGAAGTCAATGCCTAAACTATCATTTGTGCAAATGAGATGGTCTAGGGAGAGAGTAACTTCCATTTGCACAAGTAATATGGTGTAGAGAGAGAGAGAGAGATGCTCACTTATGATGAAGCTTATCTTACCACATTACAATGTTAATTAATATTAGGCAAATTAAAATGAGTGATGAGGGGGATAGAGGTGTCACACTGGCTGATGAGGAGTGAGGTAATGTGCTATTTTTGCCCTTAACACTTTGAGATCATTGACCCACAGCTACACTGAATCCACATTGACCAATTGATGTCTAATAAATAAACTTATTTATTATTTATTTTCCAATTCTTTTCTTATGCTTGATCTTCTTGTGGGACTTACAAATAACCCTAAAACCTATTGTTGAAACATTAAAAAAAATTAAATACTTTGTCCCCTTTTTTCTGCTCCTTGATGTCTAGTTTGAAGACTGTCTCACTCTTAGTATGAGTTGGCTAGATAACCCCACAGCTCTTAGTAGTAGTTGGCTAGAGGGCCCAATACTCTCTATATGTTGTACCCTTCCCTCTTCCTCCCTTCTATCCTCACACCACATTAAGTCTTGTGCATCTTAATCTAGCCACTAAGATTGTAAGTTGTTGTTACTCACCATGACACCACTAGGCTATATAATTACATATTAATCATGTCTAAGTCATTGAGGATTGCCAACAATTTGGCTCATAAGAGGATATTGCTTGACCTCTTCCCTCCCTTGTTTATTTTGTTCCTTCAATATATTTTTTTTATTTTTTCAGTGAATAAACCATAATCCTATAGTCATCTAGTTAGGGGAATAGCAAGAGTGATCCTCACATGGTTGTATTAGACAATACATTGAGTGCAATGGCCTATCCATGGTATTTTCTTAATCTCATTAATCTTTCTCCTTTTCTAACTTGTCGAAGCTTCAAGGGCTAAACACCATGGTAGATGATCTACAAGAACCCACATATCCTTTTTTTAGAGGTGGTTGATGTCATTAGTTCCTTTGTCATATGTCCCACATCAAATTTGATATCGGAGTATAGTAATTGGTTAGAGGTTACATTTGTTTACACATTTTTCATAACCTACATTTAGCCTAGAGTCCTTATTAAATCTCATTAGGTCTAATTAAGAGTAGTCAATTATGAGAAATCTATTTGACTAACATATGGTTGAGTACATGTCTAAGTGGGCCCAAGTCCTATCAAATTAAGTTGATTAGTGATTTTATGGAGTATAACACTCTTGAGATAAGACTGAGTGACACATGGACAAAGTAAAACTTTAGATAAAGAGCCCCTAGACACCATACACAACTATGTTCAAGAAAGTGAACCACCAAGAGTCCTACCCTATTATCCTCCCTTTCCCGTGAGTGCCATAGTATCAACAATTAGATCTTAGTATTATATATTCCATGAGAATTAACACATTCAAGTGTTAGATCTAAGGCTCTAACCTTTCAAGGATGGCAATAACTTAAATTCTACTTTGATTGATAATCTAATATTGATAGTTATTTTTTTATGATATTAAATGTCCATAGCTTAAAAGATAGGTTTTGCTCGTTTTACTAAAATGAAAATTAGAGGTCAAGACAAATTTTATTGATGCAACTGATGTGACTCTAAATCGTTTTAGAATCATCATTCAATTTTAATAATTTTTAAAACTAAATTCACCAAAAAATAATATTAAAAGAATATAATGGTGAGTTAGGTTATCTTCTCAAGGAAAGCTTTTTTAGAAATCTTTTATTCTCTTATTTAATGGATTATGAATTTAATATTCAAAGTAATGAAGGAAATAAAATTCTAAATAAATGTAATTGTGAATTTAAAATTCTAATAAAATGAAATATACTTTAGAATGATGAAAATAGAAAATAAAAATTAAATAAATGATTAAAATTAAGAAAACAAATTTATTTCGTAGATCAAACAAGCAAATAATGAAAAATTTATTAAAAATCAAACTTATAACCCTTAGAATGCATGGCTTAATGTCGACCTTTGGGTAGCACTTCTCAATCTTGCATCCAATTCAACAGAATGAATTTAAGGTGAGAAGGGTAAAAGTGAACGATCAAAAATCAATTGTGCATTCCTTAGAAATCTATTTTTGTATGAAAAAGAAGAACAATCATTTTCTCTCAAGAACAACTCTAAAACAACTCAAAAAGCATAATTTTCTTCCTCTTCCATCTTTTTTTATCCTCAAAACCTGAAAATGAAGCATTCTATTTTGATTTTTTATTTTTCAGATTTTTTCAGATTTTTTTCTGATTTTTCTTGATTTTTATGGATTTTTCTCAATTTTTCCAGATTTTCTAGCCATTGTACCAAAGAATAATGAATATTCTGTTTTATTAGACAATAATTCATATTTGTAAATATGCTCAACCACATGTATATTGCGATATATCTAGTTTATCAAATGATAATTCATATTTATGCATGTGTTCTTGCCATGTGTCAAGTTGAGAATCTTTCGATTCATGTGTCGTCGATCTATGATAATTAATAGGTGATGTGGCCACTTGTATGTCGTTAGATAATCATGGCCTTTGATGATGTGTCACTCTTCTATTTGTTAAATCTATGACATTAGAAACACACTAGATGAATGAGATCTTGGGCCCACATAGGCCTACTAATTGTTGAGCCCATTAAATTATTTTTTATTCTTATATAATTTAGAAATTTCTCCAAAAAATTATATAATTTTTTTCAATATAAATAATCTATTAAATATTATAAAAATTGAGCACAACAGAATTTTATTTAAAAAAATAGACCAAATGAGAAATAAGCTTCAAAATATGAAATAAAATCTCATCAATTTTCTTTTTATTCATAAAATATCAATTTAAATCAAGAGTTCAGGAGGTTCATTAAAATGACAAATAAAATAATTAACATGATAACTTGTGAAATAATTCTCAAGTATGTATTATTCTGTTTGATTTAATGACACATTAACATACAATTTTCACAAGTTATCAGCAACAAAAAAAATTACTTGTTAAATATAGGTGTCACCTAATTAATAACTAAGGAGAAATATGGATGAAATTTATAAACAATACCTACATGTAGATTACCAATCCTGCCTATTAGATGTATGTCATTCATTTACTCAATGAGATTGCATTTTCATATAGTACATTGTTATTTTTTATGAACTCTTCTTGAGTTGGGGAATATATGAGAATCTTAAGGTCACTCTTTTTAGGTCTAAACAAGACACATGAAAGATCTCCAAAAATAATTACTCTTGAAAGACATTAACACCTTAGAAGAAATTTATCAAATATTGAAAAATCCTGATAACATCCAATAATGTAGACTCACATGACCCATGAACTTATTTCTCATAGTAGCAAGGAGCATACCCTAAGGATGTAATCTTGATAAGCCCGTCAATCAAGCTCCACACAAATGAGTCATCCCAACTATCACATGACTAGAAAACTTTAACTTCTTAGTAGGACACACCCACTTATAATTCTTTATAAAAAAACCTTGGTCTTAAATCCATTATGAGGGATGGTGATTAGGGTAAATTGCCCATCTTTAACTACCCATATCAATATAGTACATCTAAGAATGTATGATATAAATGACTTAGATATGCCCACCTTACATCCTAATATTTCACATGAACTCAAGTTCATGAATTAGAACTCGCGTCAATTGAGAAAAATAAAGTTCTACCTCCAACTGATGTCTTAGTAAAAGATGAGGTAACACAAATACTTCAAAAATAAATAGGATTAAGATTTTTAAGGTGTCTCTTAACTCAACCTATTGAAAATGATTTACATCCCACTACTATCTTTTATATATTCCTAATGATAACAGAAGTTGTGTATAAACTTATCATCAAGAATGTGAGTAGTATTAATGTAATTTATAGAGATATTGTATCACTACTTGGTCTTCAACTAATTACACATCTAAATCTTTATAAAGCATTATGAGTGAACTTTACTTTTTGAATAAAATCTTACATGGACTAGATATGATGTTGTCCTATCAATAGAGGTAAATAGTATCATCATATACAAATGTTAGAATAAAATCTTACAAGGATCAGATATGATGTTATATCATTCATATAGAGATAAATGGTATCATCCTAGCTAGACCTTAGATGATCATGATGTAGTCCACCTAGGTAGGACTAACATGTGCTCCTTCAAACATTACGATAAAAAAATCATTTCGTACCAATACCTTCCTAAACCCTCAAAACCTCTTATATTTCCCACTTCAAGAAAAGATTTGTCGATATTGAGCATTGGTATGTTAGATAAGGCAAACAAGTTATGAGAATCTAACATGATTGTATTTTAGGATATTCATTGGAAGTCACCCTCCTCTTAGAAGAATTTAAAAATGGGTTCTTTATTGGCCTCTTTGATCAATTACCATCAATGTTTGATATCCAACATGTGATCAATGTCATCCCCAGTGTAACTTTACTCAATTTTTCACACTACCAATGAACTCCACTATGTAAGAAGAGTTGAAAATTCAAGTCTAAAATTAGTTAAAAAGGGATTTTATTTGAAACATTATTAGTCCATGCATAAAACATGCCCTATTAGCACCTAAGATAGTACTTGATAAATGTGCATTGATAGTTAAACTATTAAAAAATAATAGTTATCTTTTTGTTATATACATGATAATATACTTGGCATGATGTATGAAACTACTTTAGTTTCAAAATTGATCTCAAAAATATCAATCATTAAGTTTATACCTAGCCTGATGTTGAATGAAAATCCATCTTCAAGATCCAAGAAGGGTTATATGAGTGGGTTGTTATACCATTCAGGCTATCCAACACCCCTTATACTTTTATGTGAATAATGACCCACGTAGTCCATTCTTTCATAAGGAGATTCATCATTGTGTACTTTGATTATGTTTTTGTTCATAACCAATTAAAGAAGATTATCTCATATATCTACATAAGCATGTGACACACTTTGTAATGAAACAATATATATCAACATCAAGAGGTATTTTTTTGACTGATCAAGTCATCCTTTTAACATTTGTGTCTCATTAGATGTTGTCTTAACTAATCTACAAAATATTAAGGACATTGTAGAATGGTCAAAGCCTAGTAATTTATATGATATGAAATGTGTACAAATTAGCCAACCTTTATCATCATTTTATTCAAAGATTTAGTATAATCACAGACCCCATTATCAATTGTACAAAAAGCAATTCATTGGAGTTAACCCAAGCTGCTACCAAGGCCTCCAAAGATATTAAACATAAAATGATTCACGCATCTATCCTCCGCCTCTTTGCTTTTTCTAAGGTGTTTGAAGTACACATGACACCCATAGCATTAATGTTGACAAAATACTTGGTCAAGAATGTCATCATATTACCATTTTTAGTGAAATGTTTTGTGAAGTCAAAATAAAATATTTCACTTGTGACAAAGATCACTTATATTATTAGTGGCATTACATATTACATCATGAATTCATACTTCATTCGATCCATGAAGCACTATGTTACATGAACTTCTAAAACTTAACAAGCTGATTTAAGTAGCATTCCTACAATGACACACCTTTACATTTAGACATAAACTTGAGTCAAAAACTTATTTTGTTGAAACACAGTTGATAGATCATTTTCTATCACCTATCATAATAAAAATATTATATTTGATATGTTATGAGAAACATGTAACGAGTGTCCAAACTTTGGCTCAATGATAGTTAACCTTAAGAATAGTCCCTCCAAAGACTTTCCTAATTTTTTTATTTTATGATAGCTCTGTATTTCAAGGATAGTGATTATGCATTTCTCACACTTCTTTATGTGATTTCTTAGTAGGGAAAATACATATAGGAGGAGTCAGAAGCAGCGCCCCAGAAAAAAGCACGGACAAGCCACATGCAGGGAAACTTGCACGTATGGTTCTTTTTGGGGACCCCGGTATACTGTACTAATATGTGTAGGTCCCTGTAATTCGAGTGAGATGAAAGCTTTGCTTGGTAGGCTCTACCTACTCGCCCCACTCCCTCAGACAATGCAATGCTCCATCAAATACCAATTTTATTGGCCAAAGCTTAAGCCGGACATAACAAAAATAGTCACTCAATGTTGAATGTGTGCCTTGGTGAAGTACATAAATAAAATACCAGATTATACACCCCACTTCCTATTATTAGTATAGAGTTTGTCTTTGATCTACCCAACACTTTGAAGAAGAATGGCTTTATTATGGTGGTTGTCAATAAATTCTCTAAGATGGCCACTTCCTACCTTTCCCCAAAGCATGTGATGACTCTAGAATTATTAAGATATATTTGAATGAAATTCTTAAACTTTATAGTTTACTAAAAACCATTGTCTATGATAGAGGAAGTTCATGAGCTATATATGGAAAACATTATGACATATGATACATAAATTTGAATTTTCCTATGCCTTTCATCCTTATATGAGGGTATTTCCTAACGACTTCCCACCCTCATGTTTTCTTATTCATTTAGTATTTTTTCTAATTGTTCTATGTGAGTGAAGACTAGTTAGTCATCTAAACATCTAGCTAAGGGAATATGAGAGAGAGATCCTCACTTAGTTGATTTAGACCAAATATTAAGTGTGGAACACGCTCATAGAAACCTCAATAGTTTTAACTGATCTATCATAACATAGTTCTTTTTCGAGAACTTGTTGAGGTCATTAGCCCCCTTTGTCAAATGTCGTGTCAAGTTCTTAGTACATATCATTGAATAAAAAAATATCATGAAACAATAGTTTTGGATGGTATATATCGGAAATAAAGGCATTTTTACATCAACTCAAGTGGTTTAAAAAGGTTTAAATCAGAATTTATTTCATAATAACGGACGGCTTCATTTCTATGATCATTTAATAATAATAATAATAGATAATTCAACCGGTAAAGGTCTGCTGTCATGCTGACGCCCGCGCAGCAATTCCCTCGTCTACGTCTCGCAAGTGGGAAGGCCAGCATGGCCCTGCCGCCGGCAGCGCCGTGGTCCAGGCAAGTTAGACCGCCGAAAAATTCTGCGGCCACACAAACGCCTTCCGCGTGCCAATAGAGAGAAATCGAGAACCGCCAAATGGCTGCGTGGAACACGCTACCCAATCGTCGCCGAGGCGACCCACCGCCGTGCCGGCGATCTCCTGCCGGGCGCCCATTTCTTGGGCTTGAAGTGACAGCGTGCGAGCTCCATCCCGCTGTAGCGACCCGTCACCCTCCGCCGCTTTAGAGATAGCGAGAGAGAAAGAGAGACATCATCCCTTGATGGTGGTGTCGAGATGGAAAGACCGGGTGTTGTCTCCACTGCCACGCGTGTTTCGCGACGTAGATCATAGTTAATCCTCTCCAACGGAGGTCGCACGCTTAGTGCGGCGGAAGACAGGCCACGGAGAGAGAGATCTAAAAAATAGAGAGAGAGAGAGAGAGAGAGAGAGAGAGGAGATCGCGGCCGCAATCCTTGAACGGTAGTTTCGAGATGGAAAGACTGAGTCTTTCCTCGACAGCCACGTGTGTGCATCACGAGGTTGACCATTCTCTCCAAGGATGCTGCAGGCTCTGGGCAGCGCAAACGAGAGGCCTGTCTCCGAGGTTCCCCCCCACCGTTTGCCTTGAGGGGAAGGAGTGCATTAAGCCTCGCTCCGAGGAAAAGTCTCGTCGTGGTCGTCGTCGACAGCGGTATGTGACGGGTCTCTACTGCGGGAGTGACGCCAAGAAAAGCATCAAAACCGAACCGATAGAGTACGACTATCCGACTCTTCACTTAGGCAGCTGCCCATATCGATTGGGTTCCGGACCTAACTGCCTGTCCCCATCTACACGCCTTGTTCGGCAAGAAAGTCAAAGCCCTGACGTCCCTGACCTTTCAAGATCAAGAAGTCAAACGGCGCCGCAACCGCCGTAGTTGCTCCGGCCACATCCGATCAATTGCTCCGCTTCTCACTTTGTCCAACAAGGAGCTGGCCATCCCTCTCTCTCTCTTTCGTTCGTTGCCGAGTCCCGTCAGCCCTCTCCATACGTATCCCTCATGCGCCGGAATATGAAGGGGAGAGGGAGAGAGAGACCAATCGACGCATGGGGCTCTGAGTTGTAACATCACGGGAGGGAAGGGGGGCTGGGGGACCCGTGGGCCAGAATATAACAAAATCGGCCTTGCTAAAGACGGGCGATGATGGGCCCGACGGGAATCAGATCATATTATCCCGAGAACTCGTAGCCTGCGCCCGCCGCCCCTTTTCCCGTTGGCACTGTCCTGCCATTCCCCCTTTGCGAAGGCAAGGGTAATTCCTAGAGGCAATTATTTCATGATAAATTGAATCTCGAATAAATAATCCCTATCTGTACGTTGTCTGTTGACCAGGGGTCCGTGGGCCAGGAAAGGCCACGGCCCGGCCCACTCTTAGATTTAGTGAGGAGTTGAAGTCCCCGAAAGAAAGCTATTCTTCTTCTCTCTAGATGGCTGTTGTCGACTCCATCTTTCTCTCTCTCGTAATTCCTCTTAATTACCTAGGGGCCTAAGCCTCGGGAGATCTGACCCATTAGCCTATTTTTCGGACTTTTCTATTGATCTGTGCCAGTCCCGTGTTCTCTCTTATCGTAGATCTTTTTTCCAAAAACGTCAGTACGGCAGCATCTTGACAATCACAACTCAAGTTGCAATAGGAAATAATATTTACCGAAGTTCGAGAGTTGTGTCATAGTTAAGTGAACCGTGATTGCGAGCTTCCCAAATGTTAAACTTATCCCAAAGTTTAAAAGTAATGATTTGAGGGGAAGCGATTATAAAAAAACTAGTGGGAGACTTTTAAGGGCCAAGAAGTAGTTTTTTATGTCCAAGTTGGAAATTTTCCTCTCGATGGTTCTCTGGGCACTCCCCAGCCGATGGTTTGCGCTCTGTAAAAACGATTTTTCGAACGGTAAAGTAGGCAGAAGTCAACCGGTAAGAGCCTCGAATGATCTTTTAGGAGTATGCGTGTCTGCGCTTGGAACCGACAGTGAGTCAGCCCAGTTCTCCCGGGCTCGCAAATCTGGGCATCGCCCGAGCTGATGAGATATTAATCGGCTGAAACCCGAGGCGCCGTGCGGCGACCGCCGTCCTCCAACGAGGAGCGCTGTTGCCTTTCAACGAAGCTGGGAACGAGTCAAGGAGGGAGAGGCCCCCTCGACAGGGACGGCCTCCCCCTCCCCGAGCCCACGGTAAGTGGATTAACCAGAGAAGGTCGGCAATCGAGGAGATAGGCCGCTAGGGATGGCGATTACACTGTCGCTGTTCTTCCCGCCGCAATCGAGTCCGTCTCGAGGGGGGGCCGGAGCAGTAGTGGAGGGGAAATCTCCACGTTCCCGTTTGTCTCCAATGGCCATAGTGGCGGCCTTGTAGTTTTGCGAAGATTTCCGTCCCCGTTGCGCTATAAAGGGTGAGTCTTCCCTTCCCCAGGTTCCTCAGGCTGTCAATCGCGATTCTCTGGTCGTCTGTATCGTATCTCTTCCACTTCATCGGAGAGGGCGGTGCCATCAGCCTCGAATCTGTTCCTCCGTATCTTAGGAGAGATCTCGGGTTTTCTCCCCAGTGACTTGGTATTTCGGAGTACCCGTGCCCAAAGCAACTGGGTGGTGATTTCGATGGCGATACGCGATTCTCTTCTGTTATAAGCTTTCGGAGCGAAGGAGTGGCGGCTGGGGCTGGCAGCTTGATCTTCCGCCTTTTCCTGTGAGGGCTCCTCTCCCTCCCTGAAATTACTGTCGCATCTCTCTTTAATTCAATCGTCTGGCGGCCACCGCTCGCGGCCTTGCTCCCACTGTTCCGCCGATTCCTGCTGGTCATTTCGCTGTTTCTTTAGACTCTTTGCTTCTGTCGCGGACTTAGAGATCACGGGTCTCTCCGCTTTGCTTGATTGAAAACCCTCTTGCTACGAGGTCAGAGCCCTGCCGAGTCCCCTCTTTCCTTCCAGGCTGTTCTACGGAGAATATCTCACCCCGGAGATGCCTTCGATGACACCCGACTGTGGATTTCGCAGTTTCTCCAATTGGCATTCAATGGGTTCGGAGACGTTTTTCACTTGTCTCTGCCCCTCTCCCTGATCAGGCACCGGACGTGCTTGCTCTCTTCTCTTCGTAGTGGACAAGGGAGTCTGGTCTTCGCGAATGTGTAGAGTTCCCCTCCGAGGGGAGTTTTCGATTCCCGGCGGTCGACTTCTCTTCGGGTTTCAACCGGCCATTCTTCGCTGAAGCTTTGGGTATCTGTGAAAAGCCGAGCTCGCCGGCCCGTCGCGGAGATTTCGATCAATTCTCTGTCCTTCTCGCTCAGATTTCGGCCAACTCGGCGGACCCAGCGGGAAAAGCAGCCTCTTGGGACTGCGAGTGGGGATTCTGGAGGACGTGTTCTTCGCTATTGAAGGCCAATCGACAAGATTTTTGACCCCAATCGAGGCTTCACTTTCCTTGATTCTACCTCGGGGCTATAAGATTCGCTGAAGACAGATTTCTCTTTCCAGGACCTGCTTTATTCTCAAGCCCTGGGGCGAAGATGAGAATTTTTCACCATGAGGCCGTCATCGAGGAGTTCGAAGCGCTGACCAAGGACGTGGGGAAGGTCCAGAGGGAGACACTCAAGAAGATTCTCGAAGAGAATAGCGAAGCGGAATACCTGCAGAGCCTGGGGCTGGGAGGGCGTACCGATCCCGAGAGCTTCAAGGCCTGCGTTCCCCTCGTCTCCCACCCTGATCTGGAAAGCTACATTCGCAGAATTGCAGCTGGGGAGTCTTCCCCCATTCTCACTGGGAAGCCCATAACTCGTATTTCCTTGAGGTACGATCTTCCCGGTGACGTGTCCACGGGTGCTGGGCCTAGTTCGTTTCCTCAATTGGCATTTATTATCAGCTGCTTCTGACATCACTTGAGCTGTCCAATTCTTCCAGCTCTGGTACTACCCAAGGGAAGCCCAAGTACGTCCCCTTCAATGACCACCTGGTTCATAATACGATGCAGGTATACCGAACGTCGTTTGCTTTCAGAAACGAGTAAGGTTCTCATCTTTCTCTTTTAAGAGTTTAGTTAGTCTTTTAAGTTTTAATTGCTTATTTTTCTTTCCCTCTTTTTGTATTTTTCCGTCTCGAGTTTGACCTGGGGAATTTCTGGACGAGGTCTGCTCTCTGATTACCGCATTCGGTGGCTCTTGTTTTCTATCTGATCAACTTGAGCTGTACCGGGAGAGGATTAGCCGTCGGTTTCTGAAGTTTTTCTTTCCTGTTTTTTGAAGTTGATTTTCCCTGAATTTGAGATCTACTGAATTCGGTTTCCTGGCATATTTTGAATTCGGGGATTTTCTTTAATGGATGCCTGACTCATTTCATTGGGGTTTTCCAGGGCGTTTCCCATTGGGGACGGAAAAGCCCTGCAGTTCATCTTCGGCAGCAAGGTAGTTCGGACGAGTGGGGGCGTCACGGCCGCCACCGCCACCTCAAACATCTTCCAAAGTGAGCAATTTAAGCGCACCATGAAAGACATCCAGTCTCAGCCAACCAGCCCCGATGAAGTCATCTTCGGCCGTAGCTTCGAGCAGTCCCTCTACTGCCATCTCCTATGCGGGCTTCTTTCATATGAGGAGGTCCAGTTCATCTCCTCCACCTTCGCCCACAGCATCGTCCAGGCATTCAGAATGTTCGAGCTTGTCTGGGAAGAACTCTGCGCGAACATCAGGGATGGGGTCCTCTCTAGCAAGATCACCGATCCTTCCATGAGGGCCGCCGTCTCTAAGTTGCTGACCCCCAATCCGGAGCTGGCAGATGATATCTACAACAAGTGCAAGGGCCTGAGCAACTGGTTTGGGTTGATCCCCGTGCTCTGGCCGAACGCAAAATACGTCTATGGCATTATGACCGGATCGATGGAGCCATATCTGAAGAAGCTGAGACATTATGCGGGAGATCTGCCGCTTATGAGTTCCGATTATGGCTCTTCGGAGGGCTGGATCGGTGTTAACGTGAATCCTAAGCTGCCTCCTGAAGAGGTGAGGTTCGCGGTGATCCCCAACATCGGGTACTTCGAGTTCATCCCCATGGAGAGGAAGAACGGGGATGATCTGGCCGCAGAGCCTGAGCCGATCGGTCTTGAGGAGATCGAGCTCGGGAAGGAGTACGAACTCATAGTCACGAACTTCGCCGGTGAGTGTTGCAGGCTTTGACTGTTATCGTTAGATAAATGAGGATTCTCGGAGGAGAAAGCGTTACAATCTTCCTTCCTGTTGTTTCGCGTGGTGGCGTGCAGGTCTGTATAGGTACAGGCTGGGCGATGTGGTGAGGGTGGGGGGCTTCCACAACACCACGCCGAAGCTGCAATTCGTGTGCCGTCGCGCCCTGGTTCTGAGCATCAACATAGACAAGAACACGGAGAGGGATCTGCAACTGGCGGTGGAGGAGGCCGCCAAGCTGGTGGCGGCGGAGAAGCTGGAGATCATCGACTTCTCCAGCAGCGTTGACCGCTCGGTGGAACCCGGTCATTACGTCATCTTCTGGGAGCTCAGCGGCGAGGCCAGGGAGAGCGTCCTCCGCAGCTGTGCGGACTGCTTGGACCGCTGCTTCGTAGACGCCGGTTACAAGGGCTCGAGGTTGTCGAAGGCCATCGCCCCACTGGAGCTCCGCATCGTCCGAAATGGCACCTTCCGCAAGGTCCTCGAGCACTACGTCAACCAGGGCGCCGCCATGAGCCAGTTCAAGAACCCGCGCTTCGTCAGCCCCAGCAACGCGGCGGTCCTGCGCATCCTCTGCGAGAACGTCGTCGAGAGCTTCTTCAGCACGGCCTACGACTGAGGCCGCACAGGAGGTCTTGAAGCTACCACAAGGACGTGTGCTCGCTACCGTTCGTTCATCGTCGAGGGGCGCACCACATCTTCCCACCGTCTGGCCAGTTATTGCACGTGAATGAGATGTCGTAAAGAAAGCTGCGCGCGTCCGCGCCCCGTGAGATTTCTTATCGTAGGAGCTTTCGTATATTCATCTGTGCTTAATCTACGCTGCATGGTAATCATAAGAAGGTCGATGTGAGCAAAGTTTGTCCATTAATAAATATTTCGTTGGGATCCTGCTGCGGCTGTGGCCACGTTCAGACAAAGTTTTGAGTTTTGGCCCGTGGACATAATGAGTATGGATTGATCTCGGGCGGCAGACTTCCTTTCTATTGACACACGTGGGGTGAAAAGAAGCTCGTCGAATCAAAAGTCAGTGGCGCCCGGAGTTCACCGCAGGAGACCAGCGTATGGGCAAAGCAATGGGACGAGCCCAACAAAATGAAAATCCCGGTGAGCATCCTCTTAGGTGACCGAGACCGTCCCTTATTTATTCGTCAACTGGACTCTGTGATTGTGTTCCTCAGCCATCCGATCATGAGCTTGACTATTTTCTGTACCCGGCTCGAGAGAGAAGCTGCCCCTCGTGGGAAAAGATGCTTCGGAACAGTTTCGGCTCGGGGGACAGAGCTCGTTTGACTCGTGAGGCCAAGTCTAATCGCCACTGAGTAGTGCTACATTAGACGGTGAAGTTATTTCATGAATAAAGCCATGGTAGTGTGGCCACGAGAGACTCGGAGCTGGCGCCTCGGTACCTCTCCTTCTCTCTTATTCGACTGCATGGCATCGGAAGAGAGATAAAGGGAGGTGAGGGAGGGAGGGCGAGAGAGAGAGAGTTCCCTACCGTCACGCAGCAAAACCCTTTTCGTCCCAACGACGCAACCTGGCCATAGATGCCGGCCGTTTTGTCTGCGCGCTCTTGCCGTAGGCGGCAGATCCGGCGACGGTCGCGGGAAAGACGGCTGGCCAAGCGCTGCATGTGGGCTTCGTGCCGCCCCCCTCGCCGTCCATCCCCGTAGAGGCCACCCCTCCGCTGTCCGCGCCTGCGGAAGAACAGCCCACCGCCTTGGGATGACCAGCCAGCCAACAAGCT
Organism: Spirodela polyrhiza; assembly: GCA_024713555.1. Lineage (NCBI taxonomy): Eukaryota > Viridiplantae > Streptophyta > Magnoliopsida > Alismatales > Araceae > Spirodela > Spirodela polyrhiza. The sequence continues at coordinate 5,452,719 of CM046533.1, read as the reverse complement.
GGTCGGCAACAGCGAGGAAGCCATGATATGGAGGCAAACTCGGGCGGCAGTTGTTCTTGCGTGCCCTTGAAGCTCCTTCCAGCTGGTTCTTCTCATTCTCCGGGAGCTGCTCCTCCCCGTATCTACGCTACAGGATTCCCGTCTTACCGGGAAGTTCTACGGCCAGCTGGAAGCTTGAAAATCGTCATAGACACTGTCCACAAACGGTCCGAGCTCTGGTTCCCCCGAGTTCACCGAGATCACGAGAAGGAACCTCCCCAGCGGACAATGCCACACCTTAATAAACGTGGATCAACGTGAATCGAACCCATCGCGTTAGATCGTCGTTCCTATTTGACTTAGAAAGTTCCAGCGTAGTTGAAGGAAAGACGAACTAAGCTTCTTCACGATTTGGCGTGGCCCATCAGCCATCGTCCTGCTCAAGTTCCGGTGATCCTCTTCGGCCCATGGTGGGGAGAGTATCAAGAGAGAGAGAGAGAGAGAGAGAGAGACTTAACTGGGGCAATCTGCTTCGCCGTCCGAAATCATGGGCCTACTGCTCGCGGGCCGACAGCCTGCAGCTCATGATTGCTGCACCTCTGCTGTGATCTTAAATGGAGTCTCGACGGTCTTCGTGAGCCCTCTAAATCCGAGCGGGGCCCCGTTTCAACATCCCTTCCCGTTCAACTCTGGGCACATCTTTAATCATTCGCCATAGTTGAGGCAGAGAGAGAGAGAGAGAGAGAGAGAGAGAGAGAGAGAAAGAGATATAGAGAGAGAAGGCGAGTCTTGTCAATAGGATGAGATTCTCCTCGATAATAGGAGAAAGCAGGACAGCGAAAGAGGGCCGGCCCGGGGAGTGTCTCAAAGTTAGCGTCTGACCCAGCTGCCGAAGAGAGCGCCGCCTCAGGAGGCGCCGCCCGGTCATAAAGCCGGAGGCCCGGAGCGGGCCGGCCCGCCGGTCGAGCTTCGAGCCCTGCGAGCATCATCATTCTCTCTGATCTGAGTTGATGGACGCATGATGATCGGATCGGATCCGCCCCAGCGATGATTGTCGTTTTGATGTCTTCAGTTCCCAGCAAAGAGCAGCGCCGCCGGTTGGCCGGGTCCATCGAATCAGAAGTTGGCTGGCGGCGCCGCTGCCGTCCGGCGACGGGCGAGCTCCCCTCCGTGCAATCGATCCACGTGTTGTCAAGCACGCGGGTTTTCCTGGAAGTTGCATCCCCGGATCTCCGCCTGACGACGAGATCTACCTGCCCTGTTCCAAAGAAAACGCTCAATAGCGTTGAATTTATTGTTTTAAAAAATTAAAATATTATAAATGTAAATATTAAATTAAACGCAAGCGGGTTAAATTGGTCTAATTGGGGAGGCAACTTCTCCGTTGGGGGAGTAATTATCTTTCTTAGGTGAGAATTAATAAGAGTAAATGACGAAAATGATAACCTTCTGTCGGATCCTGAGTGGGTCGAGTTGGCCCGATCTTCTTCACGTGGGGGTCATAATTAAAAGCCAGCTGCTGTCCGCTTGGGAGCGATTCGCGCTCGTAGAGAGGGGATGAAAAAGACTAGGCATTTCGCGGAGCCCGGAACCGGTTCGGACAACTACCTCGGAATCGGATACCGGACGCAAACGACATAAAGGCCCTTCGTTCATCGCAGCAGAACGATTGGGAGGTCGGGGTAAAAAAGGTATTTCCCTCACGAAGGACGGGCGCGGGGAGCTTCAAAGGACCGGTTCAGAGCGACCAGTGGCTTTAAAGGCCGTCTGTCCAAGCTGGAGGTGGCAGGTGAAAGCGAAAGGGGGCCCACATCCTATCTTGCAGCGCATGGGACCCACACTCCTCTCTCTCTCTCTCTCTCAGTTTCTCTCTCTTCTGCGTGAGCACTGTTTGTCTTTTATTTTCACGGCTTGAAGAAGGTCCTGACAGCGTCTTTCTCCCATCCCTCTGTTCCTTCCGCTGTGGCTGGCGTCAGACGGTGGGGGGGGGGGAAGAAGGCACGGTCCCCGGGCCGTCTTCCCGCTGGAAGCGCCAGTGCCTCGCTTTCCAGGGCACCGCCGGCGGGATCAACCGGAGAACATCCTATCCTCTGTCCCTCACGTATTCCGGAGACATGGGTTTGGTTTCACGTGACCGGTAGAGCTTAGTAATGGCTCTTCCTCCGCCTCTCTCCGCAGCAGACGCAGAGCTCGGGGGAAGGGGAGGGGCTCGTAGGGGAGGCTCCGTCTGGGGGGTGACGACCGGTGGGCGAAAGGGATAGAAGGGGAAGGAGGTGGAGGCTCGCCGTCATCTGGAGGAAACGAGATGATTACGGCGGCGTACTAGAGGCGCGGCGGTTTTGACGCGGCGGCGCTCTTTTATCGTGCGTGATTTGCCAAGACACGGTCAGTCTGAGCTCGGTCAAAAACTCTGGGGGGGGGCGATCCGGTCAAGGGACGCGCTTGGTCTTTCTCCCCCGCTTCCCCCACCCCTCAAGACGACCACTTCCTGTCGTCTTACTGGAACAGCACAGCCCCGCTCGGCGCGCCTTTAATGGCGAAACGGAGGGGAGAGCTCGGGGGGGCCTGCGGGCGAAGGAGGAGATAACTTGTGGGTTTTGAATGGGCCACCTACCGGAAGTAGGCCATGTTTTGGGGAGGAAGAAGGGCGGGGGCTACGGGGTTTAGAGGGCGGGAGGTCCGCCGTGCTCGTCGCCGGTGACTGGAAACCCCGGGGCGACGTCCAAACCCCGCCTTTTGCTTTTTTTCCTTTGCTCGTCCGTCCCCTCTTCGTCTTTCTCCTTTTTCCTCGCTGAGACCCGCCTCCCTATTCTCGGGCTGTTCTTTTCCTTTTCAGGCGGGCCTCAGTGCGCAGCTGGAAGCTTCGGATCCCTCCCGAGCCCCCACCCCGCCCACCCTAAAGCCTTTGCTGGCGTAGGGGATAGACCGGAGGGAGCTCTGAAACGCCCCCCTCGCATGGTGGCCTGCGAATTCCTGACTCTTGTAGGGATTTCCTGTGGCTTCATCTGCGGAGACTCTTCTTCCTCCTCTTTCTGGGTCCTCTGAAAGAAATGGCGGACGGGGGAACCACCGGCGAAGGCGGTGGCGCGGCGAAGGTGAGGGTGGTGCGCTGCCCCAAGTGTCAGAAGCTCCTCCCCGAGCTCGCCGGTTTTACGGTCTACCGCTGCGGCGGCTGCGACGCCACTCTCCGAGGTGAGTGAACCTCCTGCTGCTTCTCTTCTTTCTTGGGTTTCAGTCGCCGAGGTGTGAAGCCATCCTTTGTCTGTTTCTTCCTGTACAGCGAAACCCAAAGTTCCTGTCACGGGGGGGACCGCGGAGGCGTCCTACGAAGAGAGGATCATCGTCTCCGAGTGTCCCGAGTCCTGCTCGGCGGGGGTTAACGGGATTCACTCCATGGCGGGCTCAGAGAACGACCACCACGATAGAGAGAAGGCCGAACTGCGGAGAAGGCAGAGGGTACCGGAAGGGGTCTCCTGCGGCAGCGCTTCGTCCGCCACCGGAGGCGTTGGCGCCGCTAAGGAGCCCGGTCCGCAGAGGCTGAGCGCCCCGAGCGGGAGGAATCGGCACAGAGACGGCGGCTTCATGCGTGCCTCCAAAGCGCCGGCCGGCACCAGCGGTGTTAGCGTTGATGAAGCTGCGAAGAGCAACGCCGATGAGGAGAACAGAGAGAACAAGTTGATGGGCGACCGTATGTACAGATCTCAGAAGGTTCACAGCAGCAACCCTGCTTTCAAGGATGAGGAGAGGGACGGACTGGGGACTACTCTGAGGAGAACTCCGAGGGCTTCAATGGAAGGCGGCCGGTTCCCTCCCTACTCGCAGGAGGGCCCTTCCAGTAGCCATCCGGTGGCGGCGCCGCCACCCTACAACCATTTCGACGATCGTCCTCTCAGGAATAGTTTGAAGCCGGACGGACCTGGCAAGGTGGAGAGCCTCGAGCAAGACAGGGCGGTTCTCCTCCAGAAGCTCGACGAGCTCCGCGACCAGCTCAGTCGATCCTGCGACGTCAAGGGGAAGACGAACGAAAGGGAGGCCGCGAGCAGAAGGACGGCGTCTTCTGATAACCAGGCCACTTGTCTCAAGAACTCATCGTCATCATCAGTGAATCGAGCTGCTACTGCTCGGCAATTCCCTCTGCCTGCCGCGCACAATGTGGACTCGCAGACCTTCTACGCGCCGCCGCCGCACGCGCGGAACGAGATGCTCGGCTATGGCGACCCATTTGAGCCGCCGCTGATCAGGAGAGGGCCGTACCATCCCCTCCATCAGTACCCGCAGAGAGCAGGTGACGGTTACCTCTACGGGCAATTCGACCCAGAATCGGTAGTCCCCTACCGACACGATGCCTTCTACAACCAGCCCGCCTGCTCGTACTCCCACTGCTATGACGTTCCGTGGCAAGAGCCGCCACCGCCACCGCCGCCGCCGCCGCCACCGCATGCTCCCCCCACCGTCTTCCCCACGCGGAGAGCGGCGTACCATGCGAACAGTCACAGCCTGTATCCCGTCGACGACCACTTCATGCTCGGCTCAGTCGGCTACAACCATCGAAGCGGCAATGGGTTGCTCCCTCGCGAGCCACGGGCGCAGCCGAGGACCGTGCCACCAAGATGGGGAAGGCACTGCTACAAGCCCGTCGCCGGCGGTGCTCCCTTCATCGTGTGCCACAACTGCTCTGAACTGCTTCACGTATCTCCCCATCTTCTGTCGCCAGGTAAGGCTCTGCATAAACTGCGATGTGGGTCGTGTTCTGAGGTGATCTCGTTCAAGTTCGACGGGAATCGACTCAACGTCGCTTCTCCCCCGTCCGCCATGGATGCGCCGTTACAGCACGGAGAGGACTCTGGGGACTTGATGGGGCAGGGCTTGCTGCGGATGGGCTCTAGAAGCCATGGTGCTGCTGATTCGTACTCCGGAAACTGTGAGCACTTCAGCGGTAATGTTCAGTCCACCGACGAGAAGCTCGTTCTATCCTCCCCTGTTCCAAATGCCAGCCATGAAACGATCGAAAAGGATTACGGGCTGAATCTCAGTGAGTCGGAGAACATGCTGGGCTTGGGCTCTCCTTCCAGTTCGTCCGAGGACAATGGGAACACGGCGAGCATGGTCTGTCACAGAGATATTCCTAGCTCTCCGGAGCTGCAGTCCCATGCAGAGGCCAATTCACGGGGATCAGGCTTGCCTCTTCGGGAGCACTTCGGATATTCACCATCTGATCAGCCAGCAGGGAAGCCTGGAGAGGGAAGCAGAAGTAAACGGTTTGACCAAGAGAAGATGGTAGAAATAAATGATAATTTTAATCATAACTCTGTCAAAGATGTCTCGATAACCTCTGATGTGGAATCGCCGACCGACGACCATCTGCATCATGGACTATCTCAAGATTCTGGCGAAATCTCCAAAGAGGAAGACCATCCGAAGACAGGCAAGGGTGGTGACTCATTCTTTACGGGTTTTATCAAGAAGAGTTTCAAGGATTTCTCCCGGTTTAATCACTCATCAGATGGTAGCAAGTCTAAGGTTTCAGTAAATGGTCATTATATTCCTGATCGTCTCCTCAAGAAGGCCGAGAAGCTAGCCGGGCCTATTCATCCGGGAGAATACTGGTAATTAGCATTCTAATTTCTTGCCTGCATCTCCTTTAAGTTCAATGGTAAGAAGTAATTTTATTGAAAATTTCCGAGAAATTCCTTTTTTTCTATCGCTACACTGACGGGCTGTTAGATCACAGCTGGGGATTAGAATCTCAGTAAAATCAGCCGAAGAAATTATGTATTTGGGCAAAATCTTAGAATCGCCATCCCTGACCAACAATGACCATACTCTCTTCTTCCCTGGTATCGAATGTATCCAAGAGTAGAAAGGGGTGAGGATGAGGAAGGCCCGTTCAAGAGACCTTTCTTTAAGCTCCTTTTGTTATTATGTAATCATTGTTGAGACACTAATTATCTGTTTAGCCTTCAAAACAAGTTCAGCTTTTATCCCAATGCTTCTGCTTCGCTTACACCTGTGATCAATAGATGTCTCGCTCTCTGGCAGATGCTCCCAAATTTTATTCTGTTTAACAGCTTCGATCAGACAAGTTACCGAGAAATTTTTCACTCTTACCTGAAAGCAATGTGATTTCTCTGCTTTGACAGAGCAATAATTCATCCCGTAGCTTGTTTGAATGTTTTTTGTGCTGATTCTTCTGTGGCTTCAATCCAGGTACGACCATGCAGCTGGATTCTGGGGCGTTATGGGGCAGCCATGTCTCGGCATAATCCCAGTAAGATCATCTACGTCTGAAGGGTCATGGATCGTAGGAGCTTGCCACGAGAGTACAAGCTGAACTCGGTGTTCTTTCTTGCAGCCGTTTATCGAGGAATTCAACTATCCCATGCCGAAAAACTGCGCCGGTGGAAATACTGGTGTCACTGTTAACGGCAGAGAGCTTCACCAGAAAGATTTGGATCTGCTTGTGGGGAGAGGCCTTCCGGCAGATTATGGGCGATCGTATCGTATTGACATCTCTGGCAAGGTTCTGGATGATGCTTCTGGCGAAGAGCTGGATAGTCTCGGCAAGCTTGCTCCGACGTATGGGCCTTCTTCTGACCTCTCACAACTTCCATGAACTCGGCCAAAAGCTTTTATGACGCCGAATGTTTCCAATTTCTTCGTGTTGACGTCAAATTAATCCGGCTTTGTTTTCCTCTTCCGACAGGATCGAGAAGGTGAGGCATGGATTTGGAATGCGTGTTCCGAGAGCCCCTGCAGGGACGACCTAGGGTAAACTCCCAGAAGTGGGCTCCATGTGATAGTCGTGTTAGTGGTGATCCCATCGGCCTGCTCACTCGATCAGCTCCTCTGATTAAATTCCCCTGGCGCTATTCCTCGTCTCTCGAATCATCGGCTTGGATCTCTGTGATCGGCGCCGTCGATGAGTTGAATGTGATTTTCTCTTTGTAGTTCCCCTTTCTTTATCTAACGAGTGTTCTTCCTATCCGGGAAACTGGATTCTGCGCGTTCCTCGTCATGAACACGCCAACAGTTTGAATTGTTAATTCCACCACCCAATTCTATTCTGTTTGACTCACTGTTCCGCAGATTTCGTTCCGTCATCTCGTCCGATGATCGGATCCAGAGGTCGCCAAGGGACGCCACATTAAATTTTCCGGAGGAATCCTAGAAAAAAAAAAAAGGAATAGAGAACAAGGGATCTGATCTGTCAAAAGTAGAAAGTACCTGATGGATGGGACCTTCAATGCGCCGACACCAACAGAGGATACAGTAGCTAGCCCCCTAGATCATCCTATCGGCGTGCCTGCTCCGCCGGCGACGACCTGGCTGCTCGCCGGCGGATTCTCAGAAATGGCGTCTTCATGCGCCTTGGCGGAAGCGGGAAGGAGGGTTCACTGAGCAGAGTCGTCGTTTTATCCCCCCTCGTGACCAACCAGGTGTCAGAAGTACACTGGCAGCCTATTCTGACACATGCTCGGCTGGCAGCAGAGTCGGGGCCAGAATTCGCCACGTGAGTTTATTTATTTTCTCTTTAAAACTCTAAAACGTGCATTAAAAAACGAAGGCCGGGCGTGATCCTTGAGGTACATTTGGTAACGTCTGAAGGATCGGCCCACCCGGGTCAGGATTGGTGGTCTCCGATCCGAGCCGGGTGAACCCGGAGAGAGAGAGAGAGAGAGAGAGAGAGAGAGAGAGACGCAGGACAAGACCGCAGCCCAGGCGTGGTGGCCTTGACAAGAGAATAGGACGTAGGCCCGAAAGTCCTCTGCCAATTTTACTGCCGTTGGACCGGCCCAAAATCAGAAGGCTTCACTTACTATTTGTGGGCCTTATTGGACCTTTTTATTGGGCTCTTCTTCTTGTTTCCCTGCTTATATAAGGCACGAACCCCTGCTGCTGTAAGGGAGAGTATTTTGAATCAAGACTTGGTGTCTCGTTGTCTATGTGGCCTGCCTGAGTGGCTTCCTTTTACAAGGTCCCTGAGCGACTCTGTTTGGATCCTTGTCGGATTCTGTCGATGATCGTTCTGATCCGACTTCTATATCGAAAGAGAGGTGAGACGATCTGCGAAAACCAAAGGCAACCTATTATAGAGGCGTGGGTCCCGTTAAGTAGGGCCCCACCTCCCATCGTTTCGTCTTACAAACGATGTGAGACTAAACGTCCACATCAGCCATCCCATCCTCCATCGAGATAATGCCGTTATCTTCCTCGCCCTATCGTGGTGTCGTGGTGTCATCTCCGTTCGCCTGTCTTGGTCGCCATGCTAGCATCCCGCTCCTCCGCGTGCTCCCACCACATGTCGAGCAGCGCAAAGCTGTGTTGTCCCTAAGGTCTGGTTCGAGGTCGGGCCCCGTGTAACATCCTCCCCCGCTCGAAGCGTCCGCCGTCTGTGGCGGGGTCGGCCGGCTGTGGTAAGCCTAGATGAGGGGCTCAAACTACCATAGGTCGACCTCTCTTTCTCAGGTGGCCTCAGACGTGGCCCTAAAATCATCCATGGGGATGACGAGGAAATCCATCTGATCGCGCCATTGACCCACTCGAGTGGCGACGCCATTTGCAACGTTACTCATGGTCGTTGTCGTGGTGTTGACTGTCTTCACACAGTTGACGGCCAGGGAGAGAGAGAGATGTAGCCACTGCACTTCGCAGGCGGCAAGGAAGTTGTGGGTCGCCCCGAGTCGATCAATGCCTAGATTGGGATGCCGTTGAGCTCGCAGTCCACAAACAGGAGTGGTCGCGGCCCCGGCCGTGTCTCTTTGGTTTGTAAGGTGTTGAGGGAGGAGGTGGGGTGATTGTGGGGTACTTTTTGATGAGTAGGAGCGTTTCCTGGGTTAGAATGGCGTTAAGTCGGGCCCGGGCCATCTGCCTGTCGGCCTAATCGGGGCAATCAACACTCCGATGGGTGCCCCCGCACACGTGGCAACCTATCCACCTGGGTCCTTCCAACTGTTGTGGTACTATGGGTGGGGGACGTCCTCCCTGGTCCCCTCTGCCCTGATCGGGACTCCCACGCATGCACCCTTGATCCTTGGTCCGCCCCCCTACTGACTTCTCTCCCTAGGCCTCGGTGGGCTTTCGAGGCCGGTCCACGAGGCCATCCGTGATGGCCAAGGCCACTCGGAGGTCTTGGACGTTCTGCCGACGCAGTTCATTTTGGGCCCATGGCTAGAGCCCCTCTGTGAAGTAATGGAGCTTGTCCTCCTCATCCATCCGAGGAACTTCAAGCACCAACATCGAAAATTTTTTCACATATTCGCGGATGGACCCACCATGCTTGAGCTGCCGCATCACTGACCGTGTGGCCTGTCCGGGGTTAGCGGGATGGAACTAGGCTCGCAGTTCCTGGGCCCACTCAGTCCATATCAAAATCGGCAGTCGGGTGGTGCCCTTGGTGCAGAGACGTCACCAGGTCTTGGCATGTCCAGTGAGGTAGAGGCTTGTCATAAAGACTTTTTCTGCTTCTAAGGCCGTGCTAGTGTCCACGTATCGCTGCAGGTCCCAGAAAAAGTTTTCGATCACCATTACATCGCACTCCCCCACGTAGGGCTGAGGTTTGGGGGCTTCCACGCGTCGGGCGGTGGTGGCACTCATATCCAGTGGTTTTGCCAAGCTCTCAAGGTAGGAGTGTAGCTGGTCGAGTTGGTCTTACAATGCTTGGAACTTGGTGTCGTGTTCCTCGTGTTGGGCTACAAAAGACATGGCCATGTCCCAGGTCTGTGTGTAGAGGGTCGTGATTTCCTCGTCTGGCCTTTGACCGAGGCTCTCGATGTCTACGGATTGTGTCCGTTGCTGCGCTTCGGTGTCCCGGCGGAGGTCGCTGGTCTCCGTTTGAAGCTGGGTGGAGAGTGATTCCACAAGTCGTATTAACGACTCGAGCTGTTCGGTGAGTTGGGCGATCCGTTGTCCTTGCGTGCCCCCGGCTCCTGAGTGTCCCCCGTCGGTCTCCATCTGGGTCGGAGTGGGTGGGTCAGAAGAAATTTTGGGCTGATGGTTGACATACTGACCTTAGTTTTCGGCTCTAATACCACTGTTACAAGGTCCCCGAGTGACTCTACTCGAATCCTTGTCGGATTCCATCAAGGATCGTCGTGATCCAACTTCTATACCGAAAGAGAGGTGAAAGGATCCGCGAAAACCAAAGGCAACCTATTACGGAGGCGTGGGTCCCATTAAGTAGGGCCCCGCCTCCTGTCATTCCATCTTACAAACGGTGTGGGACTAAACGTCCACGTCAGCCGTCCCATCCTCTGTTGAGATAATGCCATTATCTCCCTTGCCCTGTTATGGTGTTGTGGTGCCGTCTCCATTCGCCTGTCTTGGTCTCCACGCTAGCATCCCACTCCTCCGCGTGCTCCCGTCACGTGTCGGGCAGTGCGGAGCTGTATTATCCCCGAGGTCCGATTCGAGGTTGGGCCTCGTGTGACACTTCCCCTTGGTTGCTGGGGAGTCCCTGTGTGGCTTCCCCAAAGACCCTGTCACCCGGTTGGGTTGGTCTGAGGACCCCGAGCTCTACCATCATCATTTGCCGCCGCCGCTGTCGCTGGCTTCACTGTAACCATCAGCTGTCGTTCGTCGTTGTCTACGGCCACTGCCGCCTCCTGCAACCGCTGCCCTTGCTGTCGCCGCCACCACCCTTATCGTCGCCAATGCCCCTCCGCCGCCAGTCGCCACCTCCGGTGCCCCTCCGCCATCGACAACCACTGCCAGCTCCCTTCCTCCACTCGCCACCGCTACACCCCCCCCTCGTCACCTTAGTTCGTGAGACTTTGGGTCGCAAAATCAGCCGATTTGGGTCCTTCCTTATCGGACCGGCCTCCTCTGGCCCAACCGTGGCCGGCTCTAGCCCCTTGGCCTAAACCGGTTCTAGCTGTCGGTTGGCTTGGTTCAGACCCCTGGGCTGTGTGTCACATGGGGCCCGACTTCAGGCCGGACCCTGGGGACAACATAGCACCGAGTCGCATGACACGTGGCGAAAACGCGCGGAGGAGCGGGATGGTAGCGTGGCGACCGAGACAAGCAGATGGAAACGGCACCACGACATCGCGACGGGGCAATGGAGATAACGGCGTTATCTCGATGGAGGATGGGATGGTTGACGTGGATGTTTAGTCTCACACCGTTTGTAAATCGGAACGACAGGAGGTGGGGCCCTACTTAACAGGACCCACACCTCCGTAATATGATGCCTTTGGTTTTTTAGATCATCTCGCCTCATATTCAGTATAGAAGTCAAATCACGATGATCCCCAATGGAATCTGACAAGGATCTAAGTAGAGCCGCTCGGGGCCTTGGTAATAGTGGTATCAGAGCCGGAAACCAAGGTCAGTACACCCACCACCAGCCCAAAAATTTTTTCTAACCCACACGCTTCGACCCAGATGGAGGTCGATGGGGGACGTCCGGGAGCCGGGGGCACGCAAGGACAGTGGATCGCCTGGCTCACCAAACAGCTCGAGTTGTTAACACGACTCGTGGAATCGCTCTCCACTCAGCTTCAAACGAAGACCAGCGACCTCCCCTGTGACACTGAAGCTCAGCAGCGGACGCAATCCGTAGACACCAAGAGCCTCAGCCAAAGACTGAACAAGGAAATAACGACCCTCTATACACAGATGGGGGAGATGGCCACGTCCTTTGTGGCCCAACGTGAGGAACACGACGCCAAGTTCTAAGCATTACATGACCAACTCGACAAGCTACAATCCCACCTTGAGAGCTTGGCAAAACCAACAGATACAAGTGCTACAACTGCCCGACATGTGAAAGCCCCTGAACCTCAACCTTATGTGGGGGAGCACAACGCAATGGTGATTGAAAACTTCTTGTGGGACCTACAATGATACATGGATGCCAGCACGGTATCAGAAATAGAAAAAGTCTTCCTAGTAATCCTCTATCTCACCGGACATGTCAAGACTTGGTGGCGTCTCCGCACTGAGGACACCACTCGACTACCGATTTCAAGTTGGACCGATTGGGCCCAAGAGCTTCGAGCACAGTTCTGCCCCGCCAATTCTGGACAGGCCACACGGTCAGCTATGTGACAGCTCAAGCATAACGGATCCATCCGCGAATACGTAGAGAAATTTTTATGTTGGTGCTCGAGGTCCCCCGAATGGATGAGGAGGACAAGCTCTATTACTTCACAGAGGGGCTCTAACCGTGGACCCAAAATGAACTGCATCGGCAGAACGTCCAGGACCTTCGGGCGGCCTTGGCCATCGCAGATGGCCTCGTGGACTGGCCTCGAAACCCCACTGAGGCCCAGGGAGATAAGTCAACAGGGGGGCGGACCAAGGATCAAGGGCGCACTCGCGGGAGTTCTAGGCAGGGTAGAGGGGACAATGCAAGACGTCCCCCAACCACCGCACGGTTGTAACTCGAAGGACCCAAGTGGACAGGTTGCCACGTGTGCTGCGGTACCCACTGGAGCGTTGATTGCCCTGATCGGGCCAATAGGCGGATGGCGCGGGCCCGACTTAATGCAGTCCTAACCTAGGAACAGACGTTCTTGCTCATCGAAGAGGTACCCCACAACCCCCCCACCTCCTCCCTCAACGTCTTACAGACCAAGGAAATGCGGTCGGGGCCGTGACCACTCCTATTTGTGGACTGCGAACTCAATGGCATCCCAATCCGTGCGCTGGTCGACTCGGGTGCGACCCACAGCTTTTTGGTCGTCCGCAAAACACAACGGCTGCACCTCTCTCTCTCTCCAGCCGCCAACCGTGTGAAGACAGTCAACACCACGTCGATGACCACGATAGGCGTCGCCAAGGGCATTTTCACTCGAGTGGGACAATGGTAGGTCATATGGATTTCCTCATCATCCCTATGGATGATTTTGGGGCAATCTTGGGGGCTGACTTCACCCTTAAAGCCAAGGTGGGCATTTTTCTCCACTGCCACAGCCTCCTCATTTGCGAGGGCGACCAGTTGTGCTTTGTATAGGGCTCCCCATAGGAGACACCTCTACCCCAGCAGGTCTCGGCCCACCAAATTGAGTAGGAGCACGACCCCACCATAGCCACCTACCTCGTCATGGTGCAAGAGGAGGGGGAAGCGGCCCTGCAGCCTTATCACCCACATGTATCTCCCCTTCTCCAAGAATTCAGCTTCCTCATGCCAGACCAGTTGCTGGTGACCCTACCACCACGGAGGGAGATCGAACATGCAATCAAGCTCTTATTAGGAGAGAAACCACCAGCTCGCGCCCCTTACAAGATGAGCCCATCGCAATTGACGACACTGAAGAAACAGCTTGAAGACCTACTTCGCACCGACCACATATGCCCATCACACACCCCGTTTGGCGTGCCGATACTTTTCCAACACAAAAGATGGATCACTCTGTCTGTGCATTGATTACAGGGTGCTCAACAGGATCATAGTGAAGAACAAGTACCCCATTCTCAACGTTGACGAGCTGTTTGACTGCTTGGGGGGGCGTGTGCATCTTCTCCAAGCTGAATCTCATGAGCGGGTACCACCAAGTGCGGATCAAGGTGGGTGACGAGCCGAAGACAGCATGCGTCACCCGCTACTACTCAAATGAGTTCACGGTCATGCCATTCAGGCTGACCAATGCCCCTGCTACCTTATGCACCCTTATGAACAACATTTTCCGCCCCTTTCTAGACCAATTCGTCGTGGTATACTTTGACGACATTTTGATATATAGCAGGACGATGGCCAAACACTTGGAACACCTGCGGATGGTCTTCAATGTGTTGTGTGACCATCAACTCTACCTCAACCCTTTCAAGTGCACGTTCGGCCTGGAGGAAGTCAGCTTCTTAGGCCACATCGTGGGCCATGGGCAGGTCAAGATGGACCGTGCCAAGGTAGCCGCGATTGACCAGTGGCCACCCCCCTCCAGCGCCACTGACCTCCGCTCGTTCCTCGGCCTCACCAACTACTACAAGAAGTTCATCGTGATTTTTCGTGCATTGCTGCCCTACTGACGGACCTCCTTCGGAAGGACAGGAGGTGGGACTGGAGTGCCGCCTGGCAACAAGCTTTTGACCAGGTGCAAGTCCGCATCTTTCCGAACTTGTTCTTCACCTCCCCGACTTCTCCCTCCCCTTCGAGGTGCACACGGACGTGTCCGACTGCACCATCGGGGGAGTCCTCATGTAGATAGGTCACCCGGTCACCTTCGAGGGACGGAAACTCAGCGATACCGAGCAATGCTACTTGGTGCACAAAAAGGAGATGACCGCGGTGGTCCATTGCCTATGAACTTGGCGACACTATCTCCTCGGCTCCCACTTCACGGTCTTCACCGACAATGTGGTGGCTAGCTGCTTTAACACCTAGAAGAAACTCACACCGAAGCAGGCCCGGTGGCAAGATTTTCTCACGGAGTTCGACTTCACCCTCCGGTACAAACTAGGGCACGCAAGCGCGGTGGCGGACGCCCTCAACCGTCAAGATGCCTCTGCCTACCTCACAGCTACATCGGCCGCCACCGGGGACATCATCGACACTATCAGGTCAGCCTACCTGACTGATCCTACTGCCTAGCAGCTCATGCATCAGATCAAGACCAGCAAGACCTGCTGCTTTTGGCTTGAGGACGGCGTCATCTACATGGAGGATCACCGCCCGTACGTCCCCGGCGGGGGACAACTCCGGCATCAGCTCTGCGTGAAGTCCACGATGCCCCCCATGCTAGGCACCCAAGGTAGCAGTGAACCCTGGCCCTCCTCGCTGGTAGTTATTATTGGCCGAGCATGGAGCGGGACGTCGAGACGTACGTCTGCACCCTTGCTTGACGTGCTGATAGGACAAGGTTGAGTGGCGCTCCGCTCGAGCCTCTTCCCCCCCTCGAAGCACCCTGGGACTCCATTTCGATGGACTTCATCACTAGGCTGCCTAGGGTCGATGGTCATGATGCCATCCTCGTGATCCTAGACCATTTCTTCAAATACGCTATGTTCGTCCCCACCCAGATGGACAACACGGCAGAGGAGATTGCGGAGCTGTTCTTGCGGCAGGTCGTCAAACTCTGGGGGCTCCTGCGGAGCATCGTCTCTGACTGCGACTCACGCTTCACTAGGCCTTCTAGACGTCGCTCTTCACCCTGCTTAGCACACAGCTTAATTTCTCCACCACCTTCCACCCCCAAACTGACGGCCAGATGGAGCAGGTCAACGGGATGCTCGAGCAGTACCTCCGACACTATGTCTCCGCTAGGCAGGACAACTGGGTATGCCTTCTCAACCTTGCCCAATTTGCCCACAACTCCCACTGTAGCTCAACCACGGGACATTCGCCGTTCGAGTTGGTCCTCGGCCGCCAGCCACTGTCCCCTCCAGAAGCGGCCAAGCAGCGTGGGCCAGGCCAACTGCCTGCGGCCTACCGGTACACCTACCACTAGGAGGAGTTGTTGGAGGAACTGCGGGAAGCTTTGGGCCGAGCGGTGCGGCGGATGAAGAAGTACGCTGACCGGCACCAATGGGAAGTTGACTACCAGGTGGGCGACCTGGTTTTTCTCCGCCTCCTCCCTAACCACAAGCACCTCCAACAACTCCAGCGCCACAGCGAGCTCATCCCATGGTACGACGGTCCGTTTGGATCGTGGAACAAATCGGCTGCCTCGCCTACCGCCTACACCTGCCACCGCACCTACTTGTGCACCTAGTGTTCCACGTTTCCCTCCTCAAGCCTTACTACTTGGACGACGATGACCCTGCCAAGCATCAACCCCACCGGCTGCCACCAACAGTCCAAGCTCACTTCTCCAACCAAGCAGAAGACATACTTGCCCACCGCACCGTCAATGGGAGCGGTCGTCACCACACCCACTGCGTCACGTCCTATCTGGTGAAGTGGGCCGGCAAGCCCACTGCTCAGGCCACTTGGGAAAAGGAGGTCAACCTTTGGCAGTTCGAGCCCCTCATCCAAGCTTATCACAACCGGCTAGTCCTGCCGTGGACGAGTGGACGCTTCAGGCGGGGGAGGATGTCACACGGGGCCCGACTTCGGGCCAGACCCCGGGGACAACATAGCACCGAGCCGCATGACACATGGCGGGAACATGCGGAGGAGCAGGACACTAGCGTGGCGACTGAGAGAGGTGGATGGAAATGGCACCACGACATCGCGACAGAGCAACGGAGATAACGACGTTATCTTAACGGAGGATGGGACGGCTGACATGGACATTTAGTCCCACACTATTTGTAAGTTAGAACAACAAGAGGTAGGGCCCTACTTAACGGGACCCATGCCTTCGTAATACGATGCCTTTGGTTTTTTGGATCCTCTCGCCTCATATTCGATATAGAAGTCAGATCATGACAATCCCCAACGAAATCCAACAAGGATCCGAGCAGGGCCGCTCGAGGCCTTGGTAACACTGCACCATTGGTACGAGCATACTTTTGTTAACTGCACACGACTCGATCCACGGTCTACGTAATGTCAATGGTCAACACAATAGTCAATTGTCAACATGAGGTCAATGGTCAACAATTTACTCAACTATCAACTTGGGTCAATGGTCAACGATCACTTATGTGGCACAAGGCCTCTCTAGTGACCTCTTTCCACAGCCAATATTATGACATATTACGCTTACATTAACTATTCTTTTAATATATATTGTAGCTATTTTACATTGAGTGACCATAATATAATAGCCATTTTCGCATTGAGTGATCATCTACCGTTTATTTTTGCCACATCTACATTATTAGATTTTGAGCACCCTACGGCTAGCGGTTTGCCTAAATCGCCCGGTCATTGACCGCTGTCTTGATTGAGGATGATTGCTGAGCTGCCTGTGACTTTCGAATCGTCTCCTTCTCGAATTCTTTGGACGTCGCCTATATTTTCTGCTGTTGTTTATTAGCTCGTCCTTTGCCTCACTTAGCGTCCCCATTAGAGAGAGAGAGATATAGGTCCGAAGCTTGAACGCTAAGAAAGCCCTCGCCGTCCATCACGTTCAGCATTGATGGGTTCCAGCTTCTGCGGAGAATTCACAAGTTTTGTTGGTCGTCGGAGTGCTTCGTGTATAAGAGAAAGGAAGGGGAGCTGATGGGTTCCAGCGGCGACGGCGGCGGAGAAGATGGGTCGCTCTCCGCCACCAAGTAAACAATGCACGGTGATCTGGGTGAGGCCGATTGAAGCGGATCTAGGCAGAGATCTCGAAGACGGCTCAAAGCGGGCTTCTGGTCTTCTGGGCAGCTGCTCATGTGGCCCCGGTGGAAGAAGGGAGCGGACACGAGATCCCCCCATTGCTCTTCTTCACCCTGACGGGAAACTCTCACTAGTCGTAGTCGGGGGTGTGTCGTCATGGTAACGGCGGGAATGGCAACGGAGCTTACGGCGAATGATTGATGGGGGGAGGAATGTGACGTCAGTGGACAGTCGAAACTGCTTCCTGGGGGGAGATTCCATCCGATCGAGTCGCCACGGTTTACCTGCTAATGCCGCCTTTAGAAAGTTTTAACCTTGCGTTTGTCCGCTTTCAGGCATCTGCTGCTTTAAAATGCGGGGTCGATGGCGTGGGGGAGGCCGTTGGGGGCGTTCTTCTCCGCATCTGGGGGCTCTGAGTGCCACTTACAGTCCCGAGCGGAGAAACGGGGTGGGGGAGGGAAGAATGGTGAAAGAGACGAGGCTGGATTGGAGCCCATGGTCTCTGCACAACCACTATATCTGTGCCAAGTTTCTCGTCTGCATCCTCCTCATTGGGCTCTCCCTTCGCCTCCTTCTCTCCAGTTCCTGGGGATTTTGCCCCTTCCCGGAGCACGCCGCCAAGCCCCCGAAGGCGGAGCGTCCTGCCGATGTGGGCGGCGATGAGTTGTTTCGTGAAACACCCCCATTTCCTCCCTCGTTGGCTGCCGACAGCAGACCTTTTCGGGGAGAGACTGACACATTAGATTTAGTATTTTCGTGGATCTCAGGATTAGTCCTCGATAATCACTTGTTTAGATTTAGAACATGGTGATGCGGAATCACTTCATTTAAGTTTTTTGCATCAGAAACGAAAAATGCATGATCTGCCATTCTAGGTCATGATCTGGTTCTACTCTCGAATACACTGGGGACAGAGACGAGTGTCTTCTGTGCGCTTGAGGCGTAGGAATCTGAAAGATGGTATCTTTTTTTATCCAACAAATTATTATGTTATTTTTCTTCATTGAAAGGGAAAAATAAAATCCGTGGAGCAGAATTTGACTATTCTTGTCAGCAGAGATGAGAAATCCTCTAATTCTTTGTTGACCTTTGGCAGTGCGAACACCTATCAGATGCGGATTACGACGTCTATCTATTACAATGGTCCCCGTTCCCCCTTAATGAAGGTTCCTTACTCTTGCGAATATCATCCTTTCACGAAATAATTGCGTAGTGGGGTTGTCCGAGCTTAAACATCATGAAAAAGATGAAAGAAATCTGTATGGAAATTGGGTAATGCATGATCTTCACACTTATCGTACAGTTGGACACGAGTTAAAACCCATTCCGATGACGTCAATGGTACTGACTTCTCAGTCAACGATAAGCAAAAAAAAAAAGAAGCTTGGATTAAAGGAAAATTCCACCGCTATTCACTTGATATGAAATTTTTGTAGTTCTTAACCTGGGGATTACTCGCAGTGACATGATTTTCTTGTTGTTTTTCCAGTCTCATCATCTCCAGATAAAAATGCTTCTGTCCGGATGCCAATCCCTGATATGGCAGATGAAGATTCCCAGAGAGGTACGGTAGATGAAAAAATTTCTTTTTTCTTTTGTTCACATGTGAAGAAACGTGTGTCCAAAAGGAATACGACCTTCCGGTCACTTTTTCCAACTTTTTCACCCTCATTGTTTAGGAATATGAGCATGTCACTCCGTGCAATTGGTAATATGATTTTTTTTCACCTCTGAATGAGAATGGGTCAGTGAGGCTCGTGGGGGGAAAGCGGTTCTGTGGCAGTTAATATCAAAATTAAGCATTGAATCCATTCATTTATTTGTTTATCCTGCCAATTTATTCATATTTTGTGACTCCTGGTTTCCTTTTGATGTGGAGCGTGCCTTTGAACTTCAGTAATCTAGCACTGAGAGCCGAGATTTAGATAATTTTTGAAAGATGACTGATTTTTAATCATTATCGCATAGTCACTCAAAATTTTAATACATTTAATGAATGGCATAAGCTCTCGGGAACTTGGCTTTATCTCTTCAATATATTTTGATGGGTTTTCATATTTTCATATTTCTATTGTTCATACAAATTTTCATACTGTGCTGGATTTAATATATGCTGAAAACTTTATGCAGGAAAATGTGATCTGTTTGATGGAGAGTGGGTGCCTCATCCATCTGGACCAGCTTACACCAACGACAGCTGCCTCGTAATCGAAGCTCATCAGAATTGTATGACCAATGGGCGGCCAGACACGGGTTATCTCTACTGGAGATGGAAGCCCAAAGGCTGCGATTTACCTTTCTTCGATACAGAGAGGTTTCTTGACGCCATGAGGAACAAATGGTGGGCGTTCATCGGAGATTCCATCTCTCGCAACCACGTGCAGTCACTGATCTGCCTCCTTTCAAAGGTACATACCATCCTCCCTTCTTTAGAAATTTTCTTGACGGCTACTCGTTGACTCTCCTCCTGCGTCTGGTAGCTGCTCAACTTGGGTTTTCGTGGGGCGAAGAAGTTTCTGTAGAACTAATCGGATAAGTCAGGGAGGAACGTCTCTAGATGGGATAGTCTCCGGATCAATGTTGTTGAAGCTCAGTTGAAGGAAGGAACTCTACTAGATTTATGCGTGCGCAATTCACTTGGGCTCTCTCTATTGCTGCCCTTGGAGATGGTGGCACCAAACGATATTATATTATACAGAAAACGGCTTTAGTTGCAATTCATGTGTTCTTGAACTAGTTCACTGTGTGTGTTCCAGTTTATTCTAGAAATTTCACTCAAAGGAGACGATTTCGGATTTGGGAAAGTTCTGGAATGGCCATCATTTGTGATGACTGACTGCCATCCTTCACCAGATCGAGGATAGTTGATCATCTGATTGAGAAAATGCATAGATTTATTTTTTCTTGATCTGACGTGTTGAGCATTTATATTCATAAACGGTTTTTTTTTTCTTGATTTACTCACACAATCACTAGTTTATTGAAAACTGTGGAGTTCTTGTCCGGAAAAAAATCATGCTGAGTCACGAAATATCACAGATGCTTGTGGTTTTGTTATAAAATTCTCCTACATCTCTTCTCGAAAATATCATGGAACAGTCGAAGATGGCTGAATCATTACCCTTTCAGATTATACGAACAGTGTGTTTTTCGTTCATAAGATGGTCAACATCTTAGAAAAAAAGTGAAAATATGTTCTTGCTGGGAATATAAACATCTTAGAACACTGAATATGAATCTATCTTTCCATGTTGCCCGACAGGTGGACAAAGCGATCGAGGTCTATCATGACGAGGAATGGAAGTCAAGGAGATGGTACTTCTCTTCCTACAACTTCACCCTCTCCGTCATCTGGTCCCCGTTCCTGCTCAAAGCCGAGATCTTTGAAGATCCGAATGGTGTGTCGAACAAGGACATCCAGCTCCATCTCGACACCCTGGACGAGGGATGGACTTCGCAACTCATGCAGTTCGATTACGTGATAACTTCCGGAGGGAAATGGTTCCTCAGGACCGCCTACTACTGGGAGAACAGCACGCTGGTGGGCTGCCATTACTGTCCTGGAAGGAACGTCTCCGAGCTTGGCTATGACTACGGCTACCGCAAAGCTCTCGACCTGGCTCTCCACCACCTTACTTCCTCCGGCTACAAGGGCACCGTCCTCTTCAGAACCTCCACGCCGGACCACTTCGAGGATGGGGAGTGGTCCGATGGGGGCACCTGCAAGAGAACGGCGCCATTCAAAGGGGGGGAGGTGAGCTTGAGGGAGGTGGACCGGGTGATGAGGGAGGTGGAGTTGGCGGCGTTCAAAAGGGCGGCTGCCCGAGCTCCCAAGATGGGCATGCGGCTGAAGCTCATGGACACGACCTACCTGTCCTTGCTGAGACCGGATGGCCACCCTGGGCCCTACAGAACCTACCATCCATTTGCAGAGGATAAGAACGCCAAGGTTCAGAACGACTGCCTTCACTGGTGCTTGCCGGGGCCCATAGACTACTGGAACGATCTCTTGATGGAGATGGTTTTGAGCGTCGGTCACTGATGCGGCCGTCATGTTCTTGCGCAGTAGAGAAATAATATCTAAAGCTGTCTCCTGTGGCTGTTATTATTTTACGATCCTCAGTTGTCCGCAATACTGACATCGAAATGTCTAAAGTCAACGAGAAGTCGCCTGGTCATTCGACCTGCGTTCTTGATGAGTTCTGGCCGACTGTAAATCATGTTTTTTCGTGGTTTGGCCGTTGACTCTCGTAGTGCTCGGTGACTATTCAGGAATTGTTGATCCTCACACATTTTTAAAGGAGGAAGCTTTAACCCGCCGTAATTCGGTGGATATAATCACAGACTTTGCCCATGATGCTAAAAAAATTGAGAAATTATACGAAAACTGCTAAAGTGTACCTCAAGACCAATCTTCTAAAAATAATGGAAATGGAGACCTTCAAAGTATGCTCTTTTATGATATTTTTTAAGTGGTCATTTTCGAACATTTCTCAGTTTTGCAGTGGATTAAGTATTTAAATGTTTTCAAAATATGGGTATTTCAGATCATTTATTTAATTAGCGTGTAATATAGCAACTCTACAAGAATTTCATAAAGAATCTAAATGCACCCAAAAAAAAGTTGACCCAACCGCTGAATTCAATGAATTGGTTGATAATTCATGAAATTCACGTAAATTACGCCCACGGCGGTCAGTCACGTTATGGTACCTTTCCCGTGAGTAAGTGATCTGGATTTGGAGCATTTATGTAGATCAGAGTCCGAATAAAAAAGAAATGATGAAAAATGAGGCGTTTCACTGGGAGTCGACTTTAGAAAACCAGGAGTTGAGTTTATCCACACCAGCGTCGTTCCGGTGATCATGCATTAGCGGTCAGATCAGTGGAGCAATAAAGGATCACTGATCCAGCCGGCGGGAGGAGGCGGGGTCGATTAAGTTATCGTCAGCGGTGCCACGTCGTTGAGAAAACTGCAGGCCGCGAATGCTTATCTCGTTGATCGACGTGGGCCGGCCTGGTCGGCCACCCGCCAATTTCTCGGCTCCAAAGGCGGACCAGATCGTCTATATACGCTACCGGGAATCCCCATCTAAGGATGCTACCTTTCCGCCATGGCAGTGCGGCCCGCCATGCCGACGCGGTGGCGAGCGCGCTCTGGCAGCGAGTCGGATATGCCTTCACACTAAATGGTCCCCGTTCCCGAGGACACGAGTTCGATCGGTTGGCGAAAGATCGATAACCGGAGCGTGGATCGATATTCGTCATCGGAGACCCCGCCGTCAGAGCTTAGAGAAGCCAGGTCTCTTCCTCTTGTCGATGGCAGGAGCGCCGCCGGCGGAGGGCTCCGTTAACGGGCTATCCAAGGAGGAACACGGTGTCGACGCTGGGGCGACCTTCGTTCTCGAGTCTAAAGGTCTAAGCGGGGAATAATAATGAGTGGAGAGAGATGGGGAGAAGGGGGGAGATCGTTCCTGTGACGCCGCTGTTTCCTTCATCTTCTCAGGGACCTGGTGCCACGCCGGCTTCCACCTGACGACGGCGATCGTCGGACCGACGATCCTCACGCTCCCCTACGCCTTCAGAGGAATGGGATGGGGCCTCGGCTTGGTATCGCTCACCGGTGTGGCCGTCGTCACCTTCTACTCCTACTTCCTCATGGTCAAGGTCCTCGATCACTGCGAGAAGCAGGGCCGCCGGCACATCAGATTCAGGGAGCTCGCGGCAGACGTTCTGGGTACTGCTGAATCGTGCTTCTCTTTCTCTTCTTCCTTCCCAGTGGATGATTCTTCATCTGGGACGTTCAGGCGCGGGATGGATACTCTATTTTGTGGTCTTCGTACAGGCGGCGGTGAACACGGGTGTAGCAATAGGCTGCCTATTGCTCTCAGGAGAGGCTCTCAAGGTATGCGGCACCGCGAGAATTCCCAACCCTTCTCGTCATTACCTCGCTCGGATTCCCCTCCGCTAACCATTCATTGTCGCCACCGAATGGAATCTGGCGACCAGCTTATGTTTTCCAGTCTGAACCCGGATAGTTCCCTGAAGCTCTACCAGTGCATCGGGATGGTGACTGTGGTGATGATCCTCCTCTCTCAGCTCCCATCTTTCCACTCCCTCAGATACATAAACCTCGGCTCCCTTCTTCTGAGCTTAGGCTACACGTATCTGGTGGTTTCTGGCTCCATTATGGCAGGTTCGGATGATTACCCTGAACTCTCGTGTGGAACACAGGAATTAGAATTATAGATTCAATTTTTCCTTTGTGGCTAAATTTTTTTTAAGGAAATTGATCATTTTGGGATTCACAGAGTACCGTACTCTTGCTTCGTCTGTTAACTTGTCTGATGATGATTTATGGAGGGATAAATCATCTCACGTCGATGAACCATTCGTTCTGACCCCTGGCTCAGGTTACTCGAGGAAGGCTCCACCGAGGGACTTCTCACTTGATGACTCGAAGTCCACTCGGACGTTCAATATATTCACATCCATATCAATTCTGGCCTCCATTTTCGGTAATGGAATACTACCGGAGATTCAGGTGAGATCGATGAACCCCTCTCCTTTTCCACATAGTTGACGATGCCATAGATGATATTTAGACTACTTGACGTGAATCTATGCTGGCTGCCATAGGGGTAGAAGCCAAGATGTGCATTTGACTTCGATGAAACTCCACGCAGGCTACCGTGGCGCCCCCGGCAACGGGGAAGATGGTGAAAGGTCTCACCATGTGTTACTCCGTGATCCTCATCACGTTCTACCCCGCCGCGGTGTCAGGGTACTGGGCGTTCGGGAACAAAGTCAGCTCGAACATCCTCAAGAGCCTCATGCCGGACGAGGGACCCTCATTGGCTCCTATATGGCTACTCGGCCTCGCGGCCGTCTTCGTGCTGCTGCAACTCCTCGCCATTGGTCTGGTGAGTCCCTCAAGAGCAGACGGGGGCGCGGCCGTCACGAAGCCAACTGATTGGTACTCATCGCCATTCCGACACAGGTCTACTCTCAAGTCGCCTATGAGATTATGGAGAAGAAGTCAGCGGACCCAGGTCGAGCCAAGTTCTCGAAGAGGAATCTCATCCCGAGGCTGTTCATGAGGTCATTGTACATGATCCTCTGCGCGTTCGTGGCGGCCATGCTGCCGTTCTTCGGCGACATCAACGGCGTCGTCGGAGCCGTAGGCTTTATACCCCTGGACTTCGTTCTCCCCATGCTTCTTTACAACACAGCTCTAAAGCCTTCGAGGGCGTCGGGGGTCTACTGGGTCAACGTCTCGATAATGGTAGTATTTTCCTGCACGGGGATCATGGGCGCCTTCTCTTCTATCAGGAAACTGGTGGTTGATGCCCACAAGTTCAAGCTCTTCAGCAACGATGTCGTGGATTAGTCGTGGGAATGCTACCGATGTTTTTTAGAGGTTTCATAGATTTATCCAAATGATGGCACAACAGCCATATGAATGTCATCGCGACCCTCTAGAAGATGAAAAAAAAAACTGTAAGAATAAGTCATCTTTTGAATAAATACGACGTGAGAATCCCACTCTGATCAGTCAGCTTAATCGAAATTCGAATGCCGCAGTAGTCAAGAAATTAAGCCATCGGACAACGAGTCACAGTGCGTCAGATCTTTCTGATCAAAATGCAGTTACCAAAAAGAAGATCAATTTCTTACCACAAGGGTATGTTCCACCTCTCTGGGAGCCCTTTATTTTTACGCTTTATGAGAAATTAGATGTTTCAGAATGTTTGGGATCATAGCGTACGATGGATACACATCAAAAAGACAAGAAACGCCAAGGTACCTCAAAAGTCAACTAAAGGAAGGGAAAAAGTAGTTTAGGCGGGAAATTAGAAAGATGAAGTTTAAATTTTAAGTAAATGGATTGACAGATAAACAAGCTTCTTCAGAGTTATTTCCTCCCTCCCCACTATTTATTTAATCTACGTCGTCTTACCCATCGCTTTCCAATGTTTGGAAAGCGATGTTTGGACGTTGACCATTTCCTTCTTCTGAAAATCATCGTAGCTATGCACGGGCCATCTTAACTATTTCCTTCATTTTACCCCCACCTTCCACAAAGTAAACCGAGTGGATAGCTCTTGCGAGTCGGAGTCCGTCGAACTGCGAATCGTTTCGTGACAACGTAGGACTTGAAAATATTTTTTCATATAATCTCAACTTCAATAGTACGTTATGACCTCAGATGTTAGATCATGCTCAAATAAAAAAAATATAGATGATCATGCTCAAATAATATTTATTATAGAGTCGTACCCGTTCACGAAAGCCTGACCCGAAACGGAGCTCTCTTTTCTGACCAACTCTGGGGGTCGCTGCACCTGTTTGTCCTCCTAACAACTATCTGTCTAGATCTTTTTAGTTCGCCCTGAAAAAAAATAGATGTATACGTATTCTCACTTAGGGACGAGCTTTTTCCTCATCTGAAATTAAACATATACATCAAATTATTACAAAAATACTCCTTTCCATGAGCCACCCACTGTATCGTGACAAAGAACACCAGTAGAAAAGAAACACAGTAAAGGGATGCCGACCTTGCCATCAATGGACCAGGCTGTTCAAAGGTGTTTAATGCCGGAGACGAAGAGGTCGTGATGCTTCCTCGTCGTAGCCAACGCGTAAGAACAGTCGCCGGACATTTGGAAAGTTAAAGTGCCTCTATAAAACACAGAAAGCCCCCTTAACTGCCGCCCTTCTTCCAGGCCGTGCCTCTTTCCCTTCTAATTTCTTTCTACGCTGCCCTCCTCTAATCTGCTTCTGCAGGACGAGATGGGGGCCCGTGCGCCTGAGTCTAAGCGACCGCCCGTCTGGGACTGCGGCAGCAACCTCTACGACTCCTTCGAGCTGAAATCATTCGAGCAGCAGCTTGACTCGGCCATCTCCTCGAGGTCGTACTCCATGCCGCACGATCGGTTCGTCCCCTTACCCCACCGAAGCACGCAGCCGAAGAAGCACCCCGGTAACTCGAAGTCCATCATCCGGAAGCTCTTGCGATCTGTCTTCCGGGTGAAACCCGTCCCCGAAGCGGAATCAGACGGCTGCGGCCACGAGGGCGATGCCCAACGTGGTTTTCACCCCGTCAACGGCGGCCTTCCCACGATCCCGGAGTCCCTCGAGAGGGATTTCGGCTCGCCGGCGCTGGGGAAGTCGGTGTCAGACCGCTTCACGACCACCACCGCCCGGATCTCGTGTTCTTGACGGTACGACGTTCCCTTGGCGGTCACTTTTAAATAGGAGGGTAGGAGGTAGTCTCATCCCCTCTTCTCTTCGGGCCTTGGATTAACTGCGAACTCTATGGAAGCCTGCGACACGTTCTCCAATACGTCTAGTCCAGAATCGAGTCAGTGACAAGTTCGGTAACTCCTTGTACATAATCTGTGCATCTCTACAGTCTGGATGCCCTGGAACTCTTGAGGGTCACAGAAGGATCGAATAGTCCAAATGGAGGAGCCTTAGTTTCTAAAGATCATTCGGTAATCATTATTGAAAGATGGGCATCAAAGTCTCCTGATGATAACTTCCATACTGTCTAGTTGTCCCGTTTGTCGTAAGTTCTGTCATCATAATACTTTTTTATGTAATGAATTGTTCTCAACAATAATTGTGTCTATCACTAATTCTCTCTCCATCTCTCTCCTCTCTGTGTCTGTGCCTTGCTAAACCTATCCTAGATGTGGTATTATGGTTACTTCCTGACTTAAGTATCGAGAAACCCCGGAAAGTAAATTTCATGCCGGTCCTCTTGAACTTGGGCCTGTTCCAGATTGATGTAGGGGAGAGTAGCATGGTGTGGGCTGGTGGATGGGAGAGAGGAGGGTAGGGGAGTGTTGTATTGTGTCGACCGGTGGGTGGGGAGAAGAGGGTTGACCTGCTGGAGGGAGACGGAGGGGAGGGACCACGAAAGGATGTGAAGAACTGAACAGATGGAGAAAGAGGAGGAGCCATCGGAAAGCGGGAGCTGATGGATGGATGCCAGGACAGGGGGGTTTGGTCACCAGGAAGGTTCAGAGTGGGGGGGGCTACCTGGGAAGGGGGCTATGCTAAATGAGAGAGACAGCAGGGCCAGAGGCTCGTTCCATTGAACTCTGCACAACCCATTAACACTTCTTGAATTAAATTGAAGCGATGATAAGAGAAACGCAATAATCCTGCTGACTTATCGAATTCCTTGATCCCCCCTTTTGCAACCATAATAACCGGGACGAATGACTAGATAACTGAGCACCCCCATTTTCACTTTGTTGCGAGTTGTATTTATTTAATAAATTAATTAATATATATTTCCTAATTTTTCCATTTTTAAAAAAATTAAATGATTTATCAGCATATTAATCTATCACTTGGGTTTCTAAATCCTCAGTAATTCCCCAACGTATTATTTTCGTAAAATAGATTAAATTTTGGGATTTTTCGTTGTAGCGTCCCATAAGTTAAGCCGATTACCAATAAACCCTCATTTTTATGACCATACTTGTATCTACTGAAAAACCTCCTTGGCTTTGATTTTTATCGAGACGGTTAACTCGATATATTCTAGAATAGCTCATTAAGTGTTTGCTAAGTGTTTATATATTATGAAAGAGAAATGAGAGAGGATGAATGTAAAGAGGGAGCACGAGAAAGGTTGGGATGGCGTCCCGGGCACCTGCGTGCGTCGTTAGATAGAGATACATATGCATATATATATATATATATATATATATATATATATATATATATATAATATGCATCGTATGCTTTTTAACAGAATGGTGTTATCATCTATTTTATGACTTGCGAAGGGAGCTAGATTTGCCAAACTCGAGCACTTTTGATAAAATTCTAGTTTAGGGCAAAGATGTTGAGGGGCTTTCGGGGTCTTGAGCGTCAAGGGATCGATAACTTGCCTAGTTTACTAGGAGCTAGATCCAAAATATCCTATTGGTTCATGTATGGTTTAATAAAAATATGAGGATCACTATAATAATAGTAATGTTTACGCAAAATCGAACATTCACGGCAACAAGATTGAGAAGGATTAGAAAATTCAAATATAACACTTTCCTAAACCTAAAATTTCAACTAAAACAAAAAAAAAGGCCTGTTAAGCACAACTACATAACCCTTCATCTTTTCAAAGTAGTTTAAAAAAATTAATTTAATAAATTGAACCCCATCTATATACGTGAAGATCATGGGTATGCTTGATAAAAGTCAATCAATATTACCTAGTCATAGGAACAACAATAAATTATTGGACTTTGAGGTTATTTGGGCTCTAGTGATTGACATCTTTTCTGGTGGATGGCTCAAACTGTGGAAACAATTATTTTATTATATCTTATTTAGAACATTTAGACTCCTGTCAAGAGTTTGAATACGTAGACCTGTCTATATTACTTAACTTGATGAATAACCTACACATCTTTGTAACTTTAAGGTTTAAAATTTTAAATATGTTTTCCCATTTTATAAGTTCACGCCCATTGAATTTGTTCCATCTTTTTATACCCAACATTCAAGAAAAGGAATGGCTCCTTTAAGTAAATAAAGTCTATGCAAAAAAAAAAGGCGTGAGGTTGCCCTGGGGTGGTGTCACGAGAAGGATCCCACTGGCGACTTGGATGGGACGTCGTCATATGAAGTCGCATTCAATATACGAGAGCCTAACATTAAAGTCTGAACATGGCATATGGGTATTCAAATATTTATTTACTTTTAATATACCACGTTTAGTACTCGGTCGACTTTTCCATGTAATTGTCATTTTTGTTGAAATCCCAAAGTCTTATCCTTATCCAAATCCTAGTAGAAGAACTTTAGTCGATATCATACTATATTTGTTTTCAGTATATCTTGTCACATAAAAGAATCCATTTTTTTTCAGGCGTTCTTGTCAATAATTTAAACTATTGCTTCTCTTGTAGAATGCACACGAAGAAGAACCTAAAGTTTACGACGGAATATTCATAAATAATGGAATTATTACAAAAAATATAAGAGTCTGGAGATGAGTTATTACTATACATGGATAGTATAGGGAATAAACGATTTGACAGAAAAAGTGGTCTTCATTTATGCATGCATTCCTTGCATATTGAGAAATGATTGAAATTCTTTCCAATATTGAGTGATGTTGCCTTTGTTAAATCAGTATCATTATTGATGACCAACAATGATATGCTTGGAACTGACGCTGCCGCTACGATGACGGAAGGATCTCTGTCCACGGTTCCGTCGATCCTGGCTTCACCTCATCTACTTGCTCCATGATGTGCCAGGTCAATGTCGGACTATTCTGTTCCTCTTTCTCTCTCTCTCTCTCGATCTCTCTCGACATGGACGTATTGACATGTCGGGTACACTTCCTGAACTTGCTCTGAAATTCATGGCGCCGTTACTCTGTGCTACTTACCAGAAATAAAGACAAAAGCTCATTGGTATGAAACTCATTGTTCTTTTTATAATCTACCAACAGATTTCCCACTCGAACGGACGACCTTGTGGGTAGGGAGGAGGTGGCGCGTTTGGTGGAGAGCCTGGTAGAGGGAGAAGAGGGGAAGCACGTGCACGAGTGGGTGCATGAGGTCCAGCAAGAGGTGCGAGGGGCCTTGTAGAGGGAGGGACTTCGTATAGGGCCATTGCCATGGCGGCCGACGAGTGGAAGAGGACGTGTTCCGGGTCACCGTAGAAACAACAAGGTTCGTCGCCATGGTCAGTTCTATGTCTCTGCTTTTCTCCATTTAGAGAAAACAAAACAAATCAGACTTTGTGCGTATTTCTTGGCGTCTCTAGAGAATTCTTCCGATCCAAGACAGCGGCATAGCCGGACGTCACTTTTGTGTCATAATGAGCAGAAGACTATCTCCCTGTCTTATGTGTTATAATAGGAGAGGGAGGGAGAGCGATAGAGATAGATGAGAGAGAGTCGGCCAAAACCGATGATCATCAATGATCACCGTAATAGGAGATACTCTTTTCCTCCTTGTCATCAATGATCTACTGAGATTTATTTCTTGTTGATCACCTGAATGTAAAGTATTTAGATGAGTATTGTGGTCTTTGTATTGGATATCTTCTAGTGGACGTGATGATCTTTCAGGTGTCTACCCTAGCCCTTGCCATTGAGAGTAACCTTGTTTGTAAGTTTGAAGTCAAAAGGTTGACAGCTAAACAATGTGACCGGTTCCTAAGTAGCTTTAAATTTTGGAAAAGACTTTTATTTCGCTAAATCTCTTATCTCTTGGTATCTTGTTTTGCTTGTAAAATCTCTTGAGTTCTACAATTCAATTCATGTTGGAGTTGAAAATGGTGGGTAAGAGATGACTTTTGTATTGAGAATTGAGCACTATACAAAGCTATGACATATGAATATTGGGTGAGTACAGTCATATAGTCCAATGCAAAACTGAAAAATGTTTGAAAATGCCCACTTAAAATATATAATGAAAAGAGCATACTTTGGAGTATATCGGATGTTTTTTTATTGTCATTTTTGTTGTCGGTATATTTTTTTATCCGTTTAATTAGCCGAGCGGCCCACGTAGGATAATCCACGTGTCAAGAACAACATCCATCGGCCGTCCGATTAACGCAGCCGCCTCTACGCTGAAGAAGAAGCACGGCGGCGGACTCGACCCAGTGAAGCGAAGCCCGTCGATCGGGGCCTTCAATGACGGAAGAGAAGCAGCGGCGGAGCCCCGCAGGGGCGGCGGTGGAAGCAGCTTCTCCGCCGGCGCCGCCGGCCCCCCCCGGAGAGGCGCCGCCGAGGAAGCCCCACTTCCCAAACCCCCCCGACCCTTTCAATCCCGATCCGGCGACCCTGCGGGACCAGTGGCGGTACGCCATCCGGCAGTACAGCCGGTGGTACTCCCAGGCCTGGGGCACCGCCATCCTCGCCGGCGTCTCCTTCTTCGCCCTCGGCTGGTTCATCAAGGGGTCCAATCCGCTCCCTTCCAGGGCTCGCGACGACGACGAGGGATCCGGGGATTCGTCGCCGCCGGCGGCCACCAGCCAATGAGAACGGTAAGATATCCTGCCGAAATGCCCGGAGATCCGGTTGTTCACATCGGTTCCATGGCCGATGTCGTTGATTCCGCAACCATCGCGTGGTGATTGGACGCGCAACTCAGGCATTGAGTCTGGTTGATCTCCCCGGAAGACGTGGTTTATTTGTGAGAATTTAATGTCCCTTAATGATCTCGGAGATCTCCAGATTTAACTGACATTTACTCATATCAATCATCATAATTTACTTATTTTTGCGAGTTGAGCTTCGCCATTTTCGGGTTTGATTTCGCCGCTGTTCCCTGCGAATTATCGACTGTTTACTGTACTTTTAACTCCGAGATGCATGTTCCTCTGTACCCAGGTGGATCTCAGAGGAGCTTGACTTTCAGAGATGTAGAGGTTTAGATAGGATGAGGCACTGCGGAGAATGGGATTGCTAAACCCGACCAGAACACGGTTAGATCTTGATGGGATCCTCACCTCGTGCTCTCCAGTGTAATCTTAAAAAGTTCTTTTCATGAACACTGTCTGTAAAGAGTAATGGCGGCAGAAACATGCAGTTACTGGGAAAAGAAATAATCCGAAGGTCTCCATTTCCATTATTTTAGAAGATTGGTCTTGATATATGTACTTGAGCAGTTTTCGTACAATTTCTCAATTTTTTTTGGCATCATGGGCGAAGTGTGTGATTATATCCGCCGAATTACTGCGGGTTAAAGCTTCCTCCTTTAAAAATGTGTGAAGATCAACGATGCCTGAATATTTTCCGAGCACTACGAGGGTCAACGGCCAAACCACTTGAACAAAGCATGATTCACAGTCGGCCAGAACCCATCAAGCACACAGGTCGAATGACCAGGAGACTTCCCGTTGACTTTAGACAATTCGATGTCAGTATTGCAGACAACTGAGGATCGTAAAAAAATAACAGCCACAGGAGACAGCTTCAGATATTACATGGACCAGAGATTAAGACAGATTATTTCTCTACTGCGCAAGAACATGACGGCCGCATCAGTGACCGACGCTCAAAACCATCTCCATCAAGAGATCGTTCCAGTAGTCTATGGGCCCCGGCAAGCACCAGTGAAGGCAGTCGTTCTGAACCTTGGCGTTCTTATCCTCTGCAAATGGATGGTAGGTTCTGTAGGGCCCAGGGTGGCCGTCCGGTCTCAGCAAGGACAGGTAGGTCGTGTCCATGAGCTTCAGCCGCATGCCCATCTTGGGAGCTCGGGCAGCCGCCCTTTTGAACGCCGCCAACTCCACCTCCCTCATCACCCGGTCCACCTCCCTCAAGCTCACCTCCCCCCCTTTGAATGGCGCCGTTCTCTTGCAGGTGCCCCCATCGGACCACTCCCCATCCTCGAAGTGGTCCGGCGTGGAGGTTCTGAAGAGGACGGTGCCCTTGTAGCCGGAGGAAGTAAGGTGGTGGAGAACCAGGTCGAGAGCTTTGCGGTAGCCGTAGTCATAGCCAAGCTCGGAGACGTTCCTTCCAGGGCAGTAATGGCAGCCCACCAGCGTGCTGTTCTCCCAGTAGAAGGCGGTCTTGAGGAACCATTTCCCTCCGGAAGTTATCACGTAATCGAACTGCCTGAGCTGCGAAGTCCATCCCTCGTCCAGGGTGTCGAGATGGAGCTGGATGTCCTTATGCGACACACCATTCGGATCTTCGGAGATCTCGGCTTTGACCAGGAACGGGGACCAGATGACGGAGAGGGTGAAGTTGTAGGAGGAGAAGTACCATCTCCTTGACTTCCATTCCTCGTCATGATAGACCTCGATCGCTTCGTCCACCTGTCGGGCAACATGGAAAGATAGATTCAGATTCAGGGTTCTAAGATGTTTATATTCCCAGCAAGGACATATTTTCACCCTTCTTCTAAGATGTTAACAATCTTTTGAAAAGGGTAATGATTCAGCCATCTTCGACTGTTCCATGATATTTTCGAGAAGAGATGTAGGAGAATTTTATAACAAAACCACAAGCATCTGTGATATTTCGTGACTCAGCATGATTTTTTCCGGACAAGAACTCCACAGTTTTCAATAAACTAGTGATTGTGTGAGTAAATCAAGAAAAAAAAACCGTTTATGAATATAAATGCTCAACACGTCAGAATCAAGAAAAAATAAATCTATGCATTTTCTCAATCAGATGATCAACTATCCTCGATCTGGTGAAGGATGGCAGTCAGTCATCACAAATGATGGCCATTCCTGAACTTTCCCAAATCCGGAATCGTCTCCTTTGAGTGAAATTTCTAGAATAAACTGGAACACACACAGTGAACTAGTTCAAGAACACATGAATTGCAACTAAAGCCGTTTTCTGTATAATATAATATCGTTTGGTGCCACCATCTCCAAGGGCAGCAATAGAGAGAGCCCAAGTGAATTGCCCACGCATAAATCTAGTAGAGTTCCTTCCTTCAACTGAGCTTCAACAACATTGATCCGGAGACTATCCCATCTAGAGACGTTCCTCCCTGACTTATCCGATTAGTTCTACAGAAACTTCTTCGCCCCACGAAAACCCAAGTTGAGCAGCTACCAGACGCAGGAGGAGAGTCAACGAGTAGCCGTCAAGAAAATTTCTAAAGAAGGGAGGATGGTATGTACCTTTGAAAGGAGGCAGATCAGTGACTGCACGTGGTTGCGAGAGATGGAATCTCCGATGAACGCCCACCATTTATTCCTCATGGCGTCAAGAAACCTCTCTGTATCGAAGAAAGGTAAATCGCAGCCTTTGGGCTTCCATCTCCAGTAGAGATAACCCGTGTCTGGCCGCCCATTGGTCATACAATTCTGATGAGCTTCGATTACGAGGCAGCTGTCGTTGGTGTAAGCTGGTCCAGATGGATGAGGCACCCACTCTCCATCAAACAGATCACATTTTCCTGCATAAAGTTTTCAGCATATATTAAATCCAGCACAGTATGAAAATTTGTATGAACAATAGAAATATGAAAATATGAAAACCCATCAAAATATATTGAAGAGATAAAGCCAAGTTCCCTAGAGCTTATGCCATTCATTAAATGTATTAAAATTTTGAGTGACTATGCGCTAATGATTAAAAATCAGTCATCTTTCAAAAATTATCTAAATCTCGGCTCTCAGTGCTAGACTACTGAAGTTCAAAGGCACGCTCCACATCAAAAGGAAACCAGGAGCCACAAAAAAGGAATAAATTGGCAGGATAAACAAATAAATGAAGGGTTTCAATGCTTAATTTTGATATTAACTGCCACAGAACCGCTTTCCCCCCACGAGCTTCACTGACCCATTCTCATCCAGAGGTGAAAAAAATCATATTATCAATTGAACGGAGTGACATGCTGATATTCCTAAACAATGAGGGGAAAAAAGTTGGAAAAGGTAACCGGAAGTTCCATATTCCTTTTCAACACACGTTTCTTCACATGTGAACAAAAGAAAAAAGAAATTTTTTTCATCTACCGTACCTCTCTGGGAATCTTCATCTGCCATATCAGGGATTGGCATCCGGACAGAAGCATTTTTATCTGGAGATGATGAGACTGGAAGAACAACAAGAAAATCATGTCACTGCGAGTAATCCCCAGGTTAAGAACTACAAAAATTTCATATCAAGCGAATAGCATTAGATTTTTCCTTTAATCTAAGTTTTTTTTTTATTATCGTTCACTGAGAAGTCAGTACCATTGACGTCATCGGAATGGGTTTTGACTCGAGTCCAACTGTACGCTAAGAGTGAAGATCATGCATTACCCAATTTCCATACAGATTTCTTTCATCTTTTTTCATGATGTTTAAGCTCGGACAACCCCACTACGCAATTATTTCGTGATAGGATGATATTCGCAAGAGTAAGGAACCTTCATTAAGGGGGAACGGGAACCACTGTGATAGATAGACGTCGTAATCCGCATCTGATGGGTGTTCGCACTGCCAAAGGTCAACAAAGAATAGAGGATTTCTCATCCCTGCTGACAAGAACAGTCAAATTCTGCTCCACGGATTTTATTTTTCCCTTTCAATGAAGAAAAATAACATAATAATTTGCTGGATAAAAAAAGATACCATCTTTCAGATTCCTACGCCTCAAGCGCACAGAAAACACTCGTCTCTGTCCCCAGTGTATTCGAGAGTAGAACCAGATCATGACCTAGAATGGCAGATCATGCATTTTTCGTTTCTGATGCAAAAAACTTAAATGAAGTGACTCCGCATCACCATGTTCTAAATCTAAACAAGTGATTATCGAGGCTTAATCGTGAGATCCACGAAAATACTAAATCTAATGCGCCAGTCTCTCCCCAAAAAGGTCTGCTGTCGGCAGCCAGCGAGGGAGGAGATGGGGGTGTTTCACGAAACAACTCACCCCCGCCCACATCGGCAGGACGCTCCGCCTTCGGGGGCTTGGCGGCGTGCTCCGGGAAGGGGCAAAATCCCCAGGAACTGGAGAGAAGGAGGCGAACGGAGAGCCCAATGAGGAGGATGCAGACGAGAAACTTGGCACAGGTATAGTGGTTGTGCAGAGACCATGGGCTCCAATCCAGCCTCGTCTCTTTCACCATTCTTCCCTCCCCCACCCCGTTTCTCCGCTCGGGACTGTAAGTGGCACTCAGAGCCCCCAGATGCGGAGAAGAACGCCCCCAACGGCCTCCCCCACGCCATCGACCCCGCATTTTAAAGCAGCAGATGCCTGAAAGCGGACAAACGCAAGGTTAAAACTTTCTAACGGCGGCATTAGCAGGTAAACCGTGGCGACTCGATCGGATGGAATCTCCCCCCAGGAAGCAGTTTCGACTGTCCAATGACGTCACATTCCTCCCCCCATCAATCATTTGCCGTAAGCTCCGTTGCCATTCCCGCCGTTACCATGACGACACGCCCCCGACTCCGACTACGACTAGTGAGTGTTACTCCGGGTGAAGAAGAGCAATGGGGGGATCTCGTGGCCGCTCCCTTCCCCCACCGGGGCCACGTGAGCAGCAGCCCAGAAGACCAGAACCCCGCTTTGAGCCGTCTTCTGAATGCCCGTCCGCCGGCTTCGAGATCTCTGCCCAGATCCGCTTCATCGGCCTCACCCAGATCACCGTGCATCGTTTACTCGGTGGTGGAGAGCGACCCATCTTCTCCGCCGCCGCTGGAACCCATCAGCTCCCCTTCCTTTTTCTTATACACGAAGCACCCCGACGACCGACAAAACTCCGGAATTCTCCGCCGAAGCTGGAACCCATCAATGCTGAACGATCTGCGTGATGAACGATCCGAACGTGCCCTTCGTGCCGTTGATCCAAAATCGTCCCTTTCATCGCCGCGATGGACGGCGAGGGCTTTCTTAGCCTTCAAGCTTCAGACCTCTCTCTCTCTCTCTCTCCCCTCTCTCTCCGGGTTCACCCGGCTCGGATCGGAGACCACCAATCCTGACCCGGGTCGGCCGATTCCACAGACGCTATCAAATGTCTCCAAGGACCCCGCCCGGTCTTCGTTTTTTAATGCACGTTTTAGAGTTTTAAAAAGAAAATAAATAAACTCACGTCGCGAATACTGGCCCGCCTCTCCTACCAGCCGAGCGATGTGTCAGAAGGGCCTGCCAGTGTGCTTCTGACACCTGGCTGATCACGTGGAAGCGATAAAGCGACGACTCTGCTCAGTGAACCCTCCTTCCCGCTTCCGCCAAGGCGCGTGAAGACACCATTTCTGAGAATCCGCCGGCGAGCAGCCAGGTCGTCGCCGGCGGAGCAGGGACGACGATAGGATGATCTAGGGGGCTCGCTCCTGTATCCTCTGCTGGTGTCGGCGCATTGAAGGTCCCATCCATCAGGTACTTTCTACCTTTGGCAGATCAGATCCCTTGTTCTCTCTTCCCCTCCTTTTTTTTTTTTCTAGGATTCCTCCGGCAAATTAAATGTGGCGTCCCTTGGCGACCTCTGGATCCCATCATCGGACGAGATGGCGGAACGAAAACTGCGGAACAGTGAGTCAAACAGAATAGAATCGAGCGGTGGAATCAACAATTCAAACTGTTGGTGCGTTCATGACGAAGAACGCGCAGAATCCGGTTTCCCGGATAGGAGGAAGATCACTCGTTAAATAAAGAACTGGGAACTACAAACAGAAAATCACATGCAACTCATCGACGGCGCCGATCAAAGACATCCAAGCCGATGATTCGAGAGACGAGGAATAGCGCCAGGGGAATTTAATCAGAGGAGCTGATCGAGTGAGCAGGCCGATGGGATCACCGCTAACACAACTATCACATGGAGCCCGCTTCTGGGAGTTTACCCTAGGTCGTCCCTGCAGGGGCTCCCGGAACACGCATTCCAAATCCATGCCTCACCTTCTCGATCCTGTCGGAAGAGGAAAATAAAGCCGGATTAATTTGACGTCAACACGAAGAAATTGGAAACATTCGGCGTCATAAAAGCTTTTGGCCGAGTTCATGGAAGTTGTGAGAGATCAGATGGCCCATACGTCGGAGCAAGCTTGCCGAGACTATCCAGCTCTTCGCCAGAAGCATCATCCAGAACCTTGCCAGAGATGTCAATACGATACGATCGCCCATAATCTGCCCGAAGGCCTCTCCCTACAAGCAGATCCAAATCTTTCTGGTGAAGCTCTCTGCCGTTAACAGTGACACCAGTATTTCCACCGGCGCAGTTTTTCGGCATGGGATAGTTGAATTCCTCGATAAACGGCTGCAAGAAAGAACACCGAGTTCAGCTTGTACTCTCGTGGCAAGCTCCTACGATCCATGACCCTTCAGATGTAGATGATCTTAGTGGAATTATGCCGGGACATGGCTGCCCCATAACGCCCCAGAATCCAGCTGCATGGTCGTATCTGGATTGAAGCCACAGAAGAATCAGCACAAAAAACATTCAAACTAGCTATGAGATGAATTATTGCTCTTCAAAGTAGAGAAATCACATTGCTTTCAGGTACGAGTGAAAAACTTCGCGGTAACTTGTTTGATCGAAACTGTTAAACAGAATAAAATCGGGGCTCATCTGCCAGAGGGCGAGACATCTATTGATCACATGTGTAAGCGAAGCAGAAGCATTGGGAAAAAAGCTGAACCTGTTTTGAAGGCTAAGCAGATAATTAGTGTCCCAACAATGATTAAATAACAACAGAAGTAAGGAGCTTAGAGAAAGTCTCCTGATCGGGCCTTCCTCATCCTCATCCCTTTCTACTATTGGATGCATTTGATATCGGTGAAGAAGAGAGTATGGTCATTGTTGGTCAGCGACGGCGATTCTAAGATTTTTCCCAAATAAATAATTTCTTTGGCTGATTTTACTGAGATTCTAATTCCCATCTATGATCTAACAGCCCGTCAGTGCAACGATAGAAAAAAGGAATTTCTCGGAAATTTTCAATAAAATTGCTTCTTACCATTGAACTTAAAAGGAGATGCAGGCAAGACAATAGAGTGCTAATGACTGGTATTCTCCCGGATGAATAGGCCCGGCTAGCTTGTCAGCCTTCTTGAGGGGACGATCAGGAATATGATGACCATTTACTGAAACCTTAGATTTGCTACCATCTGACGACTGATTAATCTGGGAGAATCCTTGAAACTCTTCTTGATAAAACCCGTAAAGATGAGCCACCACCCTTGCCTATTTTCGGATGGCCTTCCTCTTTGGAGATTTCACCAGAATCTTGAGATAGTCCATGATGCAGATGATCGTCGATCAATGATTCCATATCAGAGGTTATCGAGACATCTTTGACAAAGTTATGATTAAAATTATCATTTATTTCTACCATCTTCTCTTGGTCAAACCATTTATTTCTGCTTCCCTCTTCAGGCTTCCCCACTGGCTGATTAGATGGTAAATACCCGAAGGGCTCCGAAAAGGTAAATGTGATCCTTGTAAATTGGCCTCTGCATAGGAATGCATCTCCGGAGAGCTAGGAATATCTATATGATAGATTATGCTCACTGTGTTCCCATCGTCCTTGGACGAATTGGAAGGAGAGCCCAAACCTTGTTGGAGATAAAAGTCAAATATGGACTTGGCGTAAAAACTAGAAGATAGAAACAAAATGAACAACTCACAATTGGAGACAATAATTTATGTGATTTGGAGGTCGGCCTCCTACATCCACAAGCGGCGATGAAAAACTCCATTAGATGTAGAAGAAATACAGAAAACCACTCTCCAAAACCCAGAATACAGATCTCTAATCTTGTCCCTTAAAGAACTCACTAATCCCTCACTAATAAATAGAGATCACTCTATTAGAAACTTACTCCCAACCCTCTATTACCCTTTAGTCACTGGTGTTATGAGATGAGAAGAGATGGCTTCTATTTATAGACCTCCTTGAGTTGTATCAGGGAACGTACCAACGACTCTTCGAGAAACATGTAGATCGTTTCCTCCTTGAAACTAGAACGGTTCAACTAAACCGTTTCTCTCTACTAGTTCGGCCTGCTTATTATTGGGTCGTTGAGGGGCATAAAAAGCAGTCCATATTGTGGGCTGTTTCAAACGTCTCGTCTTCTCTCTCTCTCCTCTGCATTAAATGCAATCTTCTCCACTATTGTTTGAGTTGACGTGACGTGGCCTTTTGATGAGCCATGTGCCCAACATGTTCTCTTACTCACTGAGATTCAGCCCATAATCCCTTTCGATCATTTCATGGTTGGCATGTGGAACATGGGAAGATAAAACAGGCTTCTCGTCGGTGGACTGAACATTACCACTCAAGTGCTCACAATTACTAAAGTGCGAATCTACAGGGCCATGGTTTCTAGAGCCTATCGGCAGCAAGCCCTGCCCCATCAAGTCCCAAGAGTCCTCTCCCTACTGTGACGGCACATCCATGGTGAACGGTGGAGAAGCAATGTTTAGTCGATTTCCATGGAACTTGAACGAGATCACCTTAGAACACAACCCACAACACAATTTATGTAGAGCCTTGATAACAGAAGATGGGGAGATATGTGAAGCAGTTTAGAGTAGTTGTGACACACAATAAAAGGAGCACTACTGGTAATAAACTTGTAACAGTGTGATAACTTGTGAAATTTACATGATAATTGACTATCATATTTGTAAGAATAATACATATTTAAAAAGTCAGTCACATGTTATCATGTTAATTAGTTCATGTGCCATTTAAATGAATTCTTCTAAATTTTAACTTAATTTAACATTGTGTGATTTAAGAAGAAAGCTTAATGAGAATTCATTTCATAGTTGAGGTATAATTAAATTTTTGTGATTTATTAAAGTTTTATAGTGTTAAAAATCTGATAAGGCTCCACGCACATATGTTAGAAGGAAGAAGGCCCAAAGCCCAATAAGTCAATAAAAATTAGTATTATTGAGGAAAGACACAATTATGGCAAGGAGCAATATGACGAGGAGCAATTATGGTAGGAGACTAACTACCTAAATAAGAGAGGGAAAGGAGAAGATATAAATAGGGCAAGATCAAGAAGGAAAGGAGGGTATCAAAGTTACTATCTCATGCATTGACTAGAAGGGGTTGGAGGGTTGTATGTGACCTTCCATCTATTCTAGTTCTAGGGTTTTTTGTGACCCTCTATTTGTTATGGGTTTTTTTACGGTGTTTTATCTTGATATTTCTATTCTTGGGGGGGTACAATATTTTTATAGTGATTCCACTCACTAACTAAGCATGTTCTTCAAGAATAATTTTGTTCTTGAGTTTCACTGACTATGAATGTTTGATCATACAACATTAATTACAGGGGCTTAGTTCATTCGAAATTTCATCTCAAAATTTATTTATAAATTTACAACTCTACGAGATCAACAATAGTTTAAATGGATAACTCTCATGAGTTATTAAATAATAATTTAATTACATGTTTATCCCATAATAGATATGGAATGATTTCATTGTGGATAGTATTTAAGAGATGATATAGAGTTTGAATATTTTTGGATTTTCAATAGAGAGGATGATGAAAGCTTGATATTGGTTTCCTTTTTCTTGTACAAATGTCAATTAAGAATAGAAAGTATTATTCTTTTGAACTAGTTAAAGATAGTTATTGAATATTTGAATAATACTCTTCAACTTGATATCTTCATGTCGTTTGAATAGCCAATACAGATCTCAAGATTTTCATTAGATTTTTCTACAGAAAAATTCAAATAGCTCTTGAGGTTATGGAGGGCTTAAAGATAATTTTTAAGCATTAATTAGACATTGGAAGAGTATTATATTTATAGAGAAATTATATTAAAACTACCTAGTTATCTCATATCATCTTACAACTGTAATATTTCAATAAATTTGAACTTCAAATGGTTGAAAAATCAATATGATATGTCCTTTAAGAGTTTAGATATTCTTAATTAAATCAATGTTGTTTCTTTCAAGTACAATATAAATATCTGAATCATATCAATTAGTTCAAGATTGATAATACTCTAAAATTATTAAAAGATGGTTGAGATTATATATTTTGATAAAATTAAAAATAAATAATAAATTTTATTATAATTTCATCAAATAAAATAAGATAATCAAGTAAACATATTGAGTCATGATCTTAATATTTATAATCATAGTTTTGGTGATTCAAAATATCTAAAATAATTTTCTAAAGTATATCATTAATATCTAAAAAATCATTCAAAAATAAGTATCTAATTTCACAAGTATATAATAAACTAAGTGAACTTTCATACTCATATTTCACTTCATGTTGTCTTGTTTATTTTAGCTATGCTTATTTTTATTTTCTCACTATAACATATTTTGTATATAATAAGACTTCTAGAGTAATTTATAATATGCTAAATTAATATAATAATTCATACTAGAACCACGATGATTTATCAATAAGTCCAAGAACAAAGCTCCAAGAAGACTCAAAATCAATCCCACCCCCCAAAGTCTAATCTATCGGGGTTGAAGGAGAAAAATATAAAATGCTCACAAGTATTACTGCTCACAAGTATGTTCAATAAATTCTCATATGAATATTTAATAATATTACATTAAATTATATACGAGTAATTTCACATTTAATTTCATGGCAAGTGCTTCTTGAGAGTATACTTAATTTGATATTTTAATTGATCTTATACTTAGTTATCATCACCATAATATAATGTATTTGATGCTCCAATAGTCGCCTCATTAATTTAACTCTTTTTATGTCACATAATATATTAGACTAATGGGTTACAAGTTAAAAATAAAGTATTTAAATGCACCCAAAAAAACGTTGACCCAGCCGCTGAATTCGATGAATTGATCAATAATTCATGAAATTCACGTAAATTTCGCCCACCGCGGTCAGTCACGTGATGTTATTTTCCCGTGAGTAAGTGATCTGGATCTGGAACATTTAAGTAGATCAGAGTCCGAATTAAAAAGAAATGATTAAAAGTGGGCCGTTTCACTGGGAGTCGACTTTAGAAAACCAGGAGTTGACTTCAAGCACACCAGCATCGTTCCGGTGATCATGCATTAGCGGTCAGATCAGTGGAGCGATAAAGGATCACTGATCCAACCGGTGGGAGGAGGCGGGGTTGATTAAGGTATCGTCAGTGGTGTCACGTCGCTGAGAAAACTGCAGGCCGCGAATGTTTATCTCATTGATCGACGTGAGCCGGCCTGGTCGGCCACCTCCCAATTTCTTGGCTCCAAAGGCGAAGGACCAGATCGTCCATATACGCTACAGGGGATCCAAAGATGCGACCTTTCCCCCATGGCAGTGCGGCCAGCCATGCCGACGCGGCGGCTCGCACGCCCCGGCAGCAAGTCGGAGATGCCTTCACGCCAGATGGTTTCCGTTCCCGAGGAGACGAGTTCGATCGGTTAGCGAAAGATCGATAACCGGAGCGTGGACCGATATTCCCCATCGGAGAGACCACCGTCAGAGCTTAGAGAAGGCAGATCTTCTCTCGGCGATGGCAGGAGCGCCGCCGGCGGAGGGCTCCGTTAACGGGCTATCCAAGGAGGAACACGGTGGCGACCTTCATTTCGAGTCCAAAGGTCTAGGGGGGAAGAATAATGAGTGGAGAGAGATGGGGAGAAGGGGGAGATCGTTCCTGTGACGCCGCTGTTTCCTTCATCTTCGCAGGGACCTGGGGCCACGCCGGCTTCTAACTGACGACGGCGATCGTCGGACCGACGATCCTCACTCTCCCCTACGCCTTCAGAGGAATGGGATGGGACCTCGGCTTGGTCTCGCTCACCGGCGTGGTCGTCGTCAACTTCTACTCCTACTTCCTCGTGGCCAAGGTTCTCGATCACTGCGAGAAGCAGGGCCGCCGGCGCATCAGATTCAGGGAGCTCGCGGCAGACGTTCTGGGTATTGCTGAATCATGCTTCTCTTGCTCTTCTTCCTTCCCTATGGATGATTCTTCATCTGGGTCGTTCAGGCGCGGGATGGATATTTTACTTTGTGGTCTTCATACAGGTGGTGGTGAACACGAGTGTAGCGATAGGCTGCATATTGCTCTTAGGAGAGGCTCTCAAGGTATGCGGCATCGCGAGAATTCCTAACCCTTCTCGTCATTATTTCGCTCGAATTTTCTTCTGTTAACCATTAATTTGTTAGAAATAAAAGCTCAATATAAATTTGACGTGAAAGCTAGAAGACAAACGAAATGAAGAACTCACAAATGGATACACAATAATTTACGTGATT
This sequence comes from Spirodela polyrhiza, assembly GCA_024713555.1. Lineage (NCBI taxonomy): Eukaryota > Viridiplantae > Streptophyta > Magnoliopsida > Alismatales > Araceae > Spirodela > Spirodela polyrhiza. The sequence goes on along the minus strand of CM046533.1, from coordinate 5,408,929 downwards.
CGGAGGTCAGCCTCCTACATCCACGGGCGGCGATGAAAAAGTTTTACTAGAAATAGTAGAAGTATAGAAGATTACTTTCCAAAACCCAGAATACTGATCTCTATTTTTGGCCTTCAAAAAACTCATTAATCCGTCACCAACAAGTACAGATCACTCTATTTTTGGCCTTCTCCTTTGTCTCTCCTCCCTCTCTCCTCCCTCTCTCCTCCACAGCGGTCTTCTCCACTGCCCTATGAGCTGACACATATGTGGCGACCATCTTTTGTTTCCAGTCTGAACCCGGATAGTTCCCTGAAGCTCTACAAGTTCATCGAGATTGTGACTCTGGTGATGATCCTCCTCTCTCAGCTCCCATCTTTCCACTCCCTCAGATACATAAACCTCGGCTCCCTTCTTCTGACCTTAGGCTACACGTATCTGGTGGTTGCTGGCTCCATTATGGCAGGTTTCGATGATTACCCTGAACTCTCGCGTGGAACAGAGGAAATTTTTTTGCGTTTTATTTCTTTTTAATACTCTATCCCTCTTGAGAAGCAAAAAACCCACAAAAAGGTCTGATAATTTTCATATTGGGATTCACAGGGTACCGTACTCTTCGTCTGTTAGCTTGTCTGATGATGATATATGGACGAATCAATCATCTCACGTCGATGAACCATTCGTACTGACCCCTGGCTCAGGTTACTCAAGAAATGCTCCGCCGAGGGACTTCTCACTTGATGACTCGAAGTCCACTCGGACGTTCAATATATTCACATCCATATCAATTCTGGCCTCCATTTTCGGTAATGGAATACTACCGGAGATTCAGGTGAGATCGATGAACCCCTCTCCTTTTCCAGATAGTTGACGATGCCATAGATGATATTTAGACTACTTGACGTGAATCTATGTTGGCTGCCATAGGGGTAGAAGCCAAGATATGCGTTTGCCTTCGATGAAACTCCACGCAGGCTACCGTGGCGCCCCCGGCAACGGGGAAGATGGTGAAAGGTCTCACCATGTGTTACTCCGTGATCCTCATCACGTTCTACCCCGCCGCGGTGTCAGGGTACTGGGCGTTCGGGAACAAAGTCAGCTCGAACATCCTCAAGAGCCTCATGCCGGACGAGGGACCCTCATTGGCTCCCATATGGCTACTCGGCCTCGCGGCCGTCTTCGTGCTGCTGCAACTCCTCGCCATTGGTCTGGTGAGTCCCTCAAGAGCAGACGGGGGCGCGGCCGTCACGAAGCCAACTGATTGGTACTCATCGCCATTCCGACACAGGTCTACTCTCAAGTCGCCTATGAGATTATGGAGAAGAAGTCAGCGGACCCAGGTCGAGCCAAGTTCTCGAAGAGGAATCTCATCCCGAGGCTGTTCATGAGGTCATTGTACATGATCCTCTGCGCGTTCGTGGCGGCCATGCTGCCGTTCTTCGGCGATATCAACGGCGTCGTCGGAGCCGTAGGCTTTATACCCCTGGACTTCGTTCTCCCCATGCTTCTTTACAACACGGCCCTAAAGCCTTCGAGGGCGTCGGGGATCTACTGGGTCAACGTCTCGATAATGGTAGTATTTTCCTGCACGGGGATCATGGGCGCCTTCTCTTCTATCAGGAAACTGGTGCTTGATGCCCACAAGTTCAAGTTCATCAGCAACGATGTCGTGGATAGTTCGTGGGAATGCTACCGATGGTTTTTAGAGGTTTTATAGATTTATCCAAATGATAGTACAACAGCCATATGAATGTCATCGCGACCCTCTAGAAGATGAAGAAAAATACTGTAAGACTAATTCATCTTTTCAATAAATACGACGTGAGGATCCCACTCTGATTAGTCAGCTTAATGGAAATTGGAATGCCACAGTAGTCAAGAGGTTAAGCCATCGAACAACGAGGTACAGTGCGTCAAATCTTTTTGACCAAAATGCAGTTACCAAAAAGAAGATCAATTTCTTACCACAGGGGTATGTTGTTCCACCTCTCTGGGAACCCTTTATTTTTACGGTTTATGAGAAATTAGATGTTTCAGAATGTTTGGGATCATAGCGTACGAAGATACACATGAAAGACAAAAAACGTCGAGGTATCTCAAAAGTCAACTAAAGGAACGGAAAAAGTAGTTTAGACGGGAAATTAGAAAGATGGAGTTCAAATTTAAGTTACTATGATTGACAGGTAAACAAGGTTCTTCAGAGCTATCTCCTCCCTCCCCAGTATTTATTTAATCTATGTCGTCTTACCTATCGCTTTCAAATGTTTGGTACGGGTGCTCTTCCGTGTGCTCATTATATGTTTAGGTATATATTAAAAATTTCCCGTGTCCATCGCTTTCCACTCGTTAATCACGGTTGACCTTGCCGACAGATGAGTAAGAAAAACCAATCACCGACGATTGACGGACCTGACGACAAACTCCCCTCTAGATCAGAAAAACCTGCCTTTTCAGTAAAGGGATCCGAAGCGGATAGAGAAATCCGAAGTAATAGGGCCTGTGTTTCGACATTGACCATTTACTTCTTCTGAAAATCACTGTCGCTATGCACGGGCCGTCTTGACTATTTCCTTCATTTTACCCCCCACCTTCTACAAAGTAAATTGAGTGGATAGCTAGGGTTCGCCGATCATGATCGATCGTTGATTCGATCAGTCAAAATCGTTGATCGTGATGATCGACGATCTGATCATAGGTGATTGTCAAAAAATATAATACATATAGAAATAAAATATTATACATATATAAATAAGTATAAAATATATAAAAACATGTACTACAACATACATAAACTTGGCGGTGAAGTCATGGGGAGGAGAGAGAGGCTACGGCAGTGAAACTAGTGGTGCTAAAGTTTTTCGACAAAAGAAGAGAGAGGTGGCCACATGAGGTGAGAGTGGGAGTCGGAGATTTAATCTCTCTCCCCTAGGTTGAATCACAACTGTTGGATAATGAAAAGTTATCATCCAATGAATAGTCAACTAAGGATCACAATCCACCAATCAATTCATGATTAATTAAGGGCCGAGATTGTGATCGCGATCATTGCCGTGTTCATTGATCTTGATTGGTGATTGATCTATCATGATTATCGATACAACAATTAATAGATCATGATCATTGTACCCTATGGATAGCTCTTGTGAGTTAGAGTTTGTCAAGCTGTCCATCTCTTCGTGACAATGTAGGACTTGAAAATATTTTTTCATATAATCTCAACTTCAATAGTACGTTATGACCTCAGATGTTAGATCGTGCTCAAATAAAAAAATTATAGATGATCATGCTCAAATAATATTTATTACAGAGTCGTACCCGTTCACGAAAGCCTAACCCGAGACCGAGCTCTTTTTTCTGATCGTCTCTGGGGGTCGCTGCACCTGTTTGTCCTAACATCTTGCTAGATCTTTTTAGTTCTCCCTTAAAAAAATCGATGTGTACGTATTCTCACTTAGGGACGAGCTTTTTCCTCATCTGAAATTAAACATATACATCAAATTATTACAAAAATACTCCTTTCCATGAGCCACCCACTGTATCGTGACAAAGAACATCAGTAGAAAAGAAACACAGTAAAGAGATGCCGACCTTGCCATCAATGGACCAGGCTGTTCAAAGGTGTTTAATGCCGGAGACGAAGAGGCCGTGATGCTTCCTCGTCGTAGCCAACGCGTAAGAACAGTCGCCGGACATTTGGAAAGTTAAAGTGCCTCTATAAAACACAGAAAGCCCCCCTTAATTGCCGCCCTTCTTCCAGGCCGTGCCTCTTCCCCTTCTAATTTCTCTCTACGCTGCCCTCCTCTCCTCTTGCTAATCTGCTTCTGCAGGACGAGATGGGGGCCCGTGCGCCTGAGTCTAAGCGACCGCCCGTCTGGGACTGCGGCAGCAACCTCTACGACTCCTTCGAGCTGAAATCATTCGAGCAGCAGCTTGACTCGGCCATCTCCTCGAGGTCGTATTCCATGCCGCACGATCGGTTCGTCCCCTTACCCCACCGAAGCACGCAGCCGAAGAAGCACCCCGGTAACTCGAAGTCCATCATCCGGAAGCTCTTGCGATCTGTCTTCCGGGTGAAACCCGTCCCCGAAGCGAAATCAGACGGCTGCGGCCACGAGGGCGGTGCCCAACGTGGTTTTCACCCCGTCAACGGCGGCCTTCCCACAATCCCGGAGTCCCTCGAGAGGAATTTCGGCTCGCCGGCGCTGGGGAAGTCGGTGTCAGACCGCTTCACGACCACCACAGCCCGGATCTCGTGTTCTTGACGGTACGACGTTCCCTTGGCGGTCACTTTTAAATAGGAGGGTAGGAGGTAGTCTCATCCCCTCTTCTCTTCGGGCCTTGGATTAACTGCGAACTCTATGGAAGCCTGCGACACGTTCTCCAATACGTCTAGTTCAGAATCGAGTCACTGACAGGTTCGGTAACTCCTTGTACATAATCTGTGCATCTCTACAATCTGGATGCCCTGGAACTCTTGAGGGTCACAGAAGGATCGAATAGTCCAAATGGAGGAGCCTTAGTTTCTAAAGATCATTCGGTAATCATTATTGAAAGATGGGCATCAAAGTCTCCTGATGATAACTTCCATACTGTCTAGTTGTCCCGTTTGTCGTAAGTTATGTCATCATAATACTTTTTAATGTAATGAATTGTTCTCAACAATAATTGTGTCTATCACTAATTCTCTCTCCCTCTCTCTCCCTCTCTGTGTCTGTGCCTTGCTAAACCTATCCTAGATATGGTATTATGGTTACTTCCTGACTTAAGTATCGAGAAACCCCGGAAAGTAAATTTCATGCCGGTCCTCTTGAACTTGGGCCTGTTCCAGATTGATGTAGGGGAGAGTAGCATGGTGTGGGCTGGTGGATGGGAGAGAGGAGGGTAGGGGAGTGTTGTATTGTGTCGACCGGTGGGTGGGGAGAAGAGGGTTGACCTGCTGGGGGGAGACGGAGGGGAGGGACAACGAAAGCATGTGAAGAACTGAACAGATGGAGAAAGGGGAGGAGCCATCGGAAAGCGGGAGCTGATGGATGGAGGCCAGGACAGGGGGGTTTGGTCACCAGGAAGGTCCAGAGTGTGAGGGCTACCTGGGAAGGGGGCTATGATAAATGAGAGAGACAGCAGGGCCAGAGGCTCGTTCCATTGAACTCTACACAACCCATTAACACATCTTGAATTAAATTGAAGCGATGATAAGAGAAACGCAATAATCCTGCTAATTTTTTAACAAATTCCTTGATTCCCCCCGCCCCCTTTTTGCAACCATAATAACCAGATAATTGAGCACCCCCATTTTCACTTTGTTGCAAGTTGTCTTTCTTTAATAAATTAACTGATATATATCTCTTAATTTTTTGTCAATTTTTTAAAAATTTAAATGATTTATCAGCATATTAATCTATCACTTGGGTTTCTAAATCCTCAGTAATTCCCCAACGTATTATTTTCGTAAAATAGATTAAATTTTTGGATTTTTCATTCTAGCTTCCCATAAGTTAAGCCAATTACCAATAAACCCTCGTTTTTATAACTGTATTTGTATCTCCCTAAAACACCTCCTCGCCTTTGATTTCCGTCGATAAAGTTAACTTGATATATTCTAGAATAGCTCATTAAGGGTTTGCTAAGTGTCCATATATTATGAAAGAGAAATGAGAGATAATGAATGTAAAGAGGGAGCACGTGAAAGATTCGGATGGCGTCGCGGACACCTGCCTGTGTGGTTAGATAGAGATACATATGCATATATATACACATATATATATATATATATGTGTGTGTGTGTGTGTATATATATATATACATATATATATATATCAAGAGAGAGATGGAGATACCAGAGAAATAGAGATGAACAGGAGTGTCACATCGTATGCTTTTTAACTGGAAGGTGTTATCATCTATTTTATGACTTGCGAAGGGACCTAGCTTTGCCAATCTCGATCACTTTTGTTAAAATTATAGTTTAGGGCAAAGATGTTGATGGGTTTTTGGGGTCTTGACTGTCAAGGCATCAATAACTTTGCCTATTTTAATAGGAGCTAGATCCAAAATATCCTATTGGTTCATGTATGGTTTAATAAAAATATGAGGATGACTGTAATAATAATATTTATGCAAAATTGAGCATTCACGACAACAATATTGAGATAGAATACAAATTTCAACTTAAAAAATAAAAATGGCCTATTAAGTACAGCTACATAACCCTTCATGTTTTCAATGTAGTTTTAACAAAAATATCATTTAATAAATTTAACCCCATCATATATGTGAAGATCATGGATATGCTTGATAAAATTCAATCAATATTACCTAGTCATAGAAACAACAATAACTTCTTGGACTTTGAGGCTATTTTGGCCTCTATTGATTGATTCCTTCATATGTTCAGACATGGGTTTTGAGAACATCGTGCATTTAAGATATTACTACATAAATATGTTTGGATTCCTTCGTAGATTCAAGGTTTAACTGTGTAAAAATATCTACGTATGCTAATACCTTCAAATTTTAACCTGGTACATGGGGCATCACAGTGTCAACCTTATGTCTGAGCTTTTTCCTGATGAAGGTTCTTGTTGTGATAATCACTTACACAATGCAGCACAACTAATTTGAGCAAGTTCACAGAGTATCAAGATCATCTTTTCACATGGTCAAGGTGGTCTCATGATTTTTGAATTAATGTAGCTCTTGAAATGTGATTTAAGAGCACCAGACTGGTTTAAATAAATAATACTTTTCCTGAAAATAAGAACTTTTTCAAAGTGTTAGAAAGCAAAGAAACAGAATCCTTTAACCACGATTCATCATTTTTTTAGACTTCGTATTATAGAAGAAAATAGGCACAATAAAATACGTTTTTAAAGAGAATTCTTGAGAAATATGTTTCCCAATTTGAAGGAAATAACATTCAAACTTTACAGAGAAGCACACGCTTGGCACTCTATGTTTTCTGCTTGAATGTGTGATGTAGGAATTCTTTCTTCGTCAAGGCAAATGATACAACAAATCATGAAACAAGATATACATTCCCGTAAGGACGCTATTCGATCCCTTCATTAGTTTCAAACCGTTATTAAAGCTTGAGCTGGTCACCAGTCAACGTCATTTATATGGACTAAGCGTCAAAATTGCATGATTTCTGTCTATGATTTGCATCATCTAAAACAGAAATAAAATCACTACAATGTATGTAAATGGAGGATCTCGACCCTTTATCATTTTATAATTTATTCTCCAAAACATTGGGAAACTTGTCTGGGAACGTCCACACGAGACTCCACCCATTCTATTTGGTCCAAGATATCAAAACAAGTTTGGTCTCGTCCAGTTGCACCATCATCTTTGTAAATAACGATTTAAATAATGATTCATATCTGTAATTTTGAAGGAATCTAGATAGGAGGCCATTTTGGAGTTTTGTCAATCTATAATAATGCCTAAATCCAACAACTGTATAAATTTTTTAACCTCTATGTGAAAAGTAATTACTAATCATATGGACTTATCTAAATGTGATAAACTGATCAATCACCCAAATTTAAATGTTTGAGGATCCATTTTACAACGTTACAGTGATATTTTATGGACTGTCGTTTATTACCTGACTTCATCCAGCTCCCATTAATAGATACCTCTCTCTCTCTCTCTCTCTCTCTCTCGGTCTCTCTCGACATGGACGTATTGACCATGTCGGGTACTCTTCCTGAACTTGCTGTGAAATTCATGGCGCCGTTACTCTGTGCTACTAAAAAGAAATAAAGACAAGCTCATTGGTATGAAACTCATTGTTATTTTTATACCCTACCAACAGATTTCACACTCGGACGGATCTTATCTACCTTGATAAAATGCTTCCGAGAACATGCCAACCTAATGGAGTTCCGGCGCTGGATGAATAGCTGCAAGCCGATAGGCGAGACCATAAATCCATTACCGAACCTCAGAGGAAGTTGCTGATCGAAAAAAAGAAAATCTGTGAATCAGTTACGGAAGAAGGGTTTGAAGAACATCCACACTTTTTTCTGGTCGAAACACCTCCGGAGGTAGCTCACCTGGGTAGACGCTTGCCTGACGAGGCACTTCGCAGGGGCCAGTCCACACTCTGTTGGACGGGAAGGCGGCGGACGACTCCCTCGTGGTCTCCCTGATGACCTTCTGGAGTTCCCACGCAAGGGTTCCTAGGCCAGCGATGCCGGCAAGATGTAGAACATTGAAGAGAAGAGAAGGGAGACCCCGACTTGAAAACACAGGTGAGAAGGATATTCAGCAAGATCTGGAGAACCCCTTGTGTCCGATTCACAACTGAAGACTAAAGGAGGTTGAATGGGCCTTTAATATTATTTTATCTTGAAATTGAAGTAGATTACTAAGAGTGACTACTTCATAAGACATTAATCCACATCCCGCATACTTAAACGATGTATTGCACCATCTTGTCTACATATTATTTATTTTGGATGCTGGTCGTCAATGATTAGGTGTTGTTTCCTGGGCATTTATGACCATAAAATTCAACAAGCTGGTTCCACAATCGAAAAGTTTCACCTAGATTTTCCTTTGTTTTAGTCATCTCACCCACGTAGCACTCACACTAGCAACTCCAAGAACGAACATGAATCATACCAAAAGTTTTTTCTTCTGAAATTTTCCAACCTCTTTGAAATGAATTTTGATCCCAGCCAATCCAAGATTCTCATCAGATATTTTTTAAGTTGCGTTTTGCTACCTAAGAAGGATAATCATGATCCTCAGAGGAATAGATATGTATAGTCAGATGTCACATAGTGTGCAGTGTCATGAAAACATTTTCATCTCTATGGTTGCTAATAGCATAGAGCTTAAGGGTCGAGTATAATATGTGTTCAAAGATATCCAAGCGCATAAAAAAGAAAATTTTGAATCTAAATGATTTCTATTTCCACGCATGGAGCTAAATGTTGAATGTGCACAAAAGTTTAAACATGTTGACAAAGTCACTTTGCAAACTTATGGACATGTGTGAATTTATTTCTTGATTGAATGTTCAACGTAAAACTATGTATATGCTATACATAAAACAAATGAGCAAACATATAGACTTGAAAATAATGCAATTATAGAGACTTGAAAATCCATTAAGATTTTAAGTCCACGTAAATAAGGATAACCTATAGTCGTTGAGGTAAAATAAAAATCACATATTAAATGTGTTTTTAGGTATATTTCTTAGTAGATTGCAGTATTGTATCTTTTGAGTACATTAGAAAGAACAACCATTTATTATAATAAAATTTCTCTCCATCTCTCTTGATGATTTAGAGTTCTCAATCTCCTTGAAGATTCAATGAACCCAACATATGTTCAAGAGATCTCTGGAGATTTGATATTTGTTCCCTGTAAATTCAAGGTCAAATTCCACACCAGCTTTTGCCATGTCAATAGTGATCCTTGTTGCTTCAATTTTGAGTTATTTACGATGGAAACTAGAACATGTGCAGATCTACTTATGGATTTATTTGTAAGCTTCTAAAATATCCATAGGCAAGCTAATGTATTATTTTTTAGAATATATGTCAATATGCAAACCCACATCTTATGCTAATTATCAATTAATGAAAAATATGTGTGGACTCAAATTCAAACTTTATTTCCATGTATGCATTTGAGATGTGACCAGTTAGTTACATATCTTAATTACTACATATAATTAATTACCTTCCAATTTTGGTATATTGGCAAACCTGATCACAATTGAGTGCCTAATGCCCCTGTACTCACAACTACCATATTAAATAATACATGAAAGTGTCTAACTTCGCTGGAGAGGTGTGTACCTAGTTGTTACATTATGAACTAGTGCAGATAGGCACAAGTGATTGACCTACAATTTTCGGACGTGGGCGTCTATTACTAGATATTATACATCTTATCCAAAATGTCGTCGAAAACACCAGCGTACCCTCTATCTCTCTGTCTCACTGGCATCTTCCTATCATTGATGTCTCCACGTTTACGGGTTTTATTAATGAAGCCCATCGTCAAAGACTGTAATCGCCATTAAGCAATCTCCTTAACTCTCCGGAAGGCAGCCATACTCTGTGAGCCGATCCGATCCACCAGACACCGTTACATGCATCCCCCAATAGTTGTCGTTGAGCTAGTCCACGGAGTTATCATGATCGTCACTCATGTCCAACTTCGCTCTCAATCAATTATTTGGACAAGCTTTTTGTGGACCCTGCCGACGCGGACCTCACGGCGGCAGCCCACTCCCTGCAACGTGATGATCCAGCTTTATAAATACAGGCCGTTTCTGATGATTTAGACAGGCTTGTCTCACATTCTGGTGGGTAAGAGGGCACGAAGAGTTGGAGGTGTAGTGCAGAGAAGGTGGGAAGCTATGGATGCAGCAGACGCCGGAGGAGATGGCGGCGTTCCTCGCCTCGTATTTCTTCCTTCGCCAGGTATGGGTCACCTCATCCCCTTGGCTGAGTTCGCCAAGCTCCTGGTTCTCCGTCACGGGATCACGGCGACCTTCATCACCGGCGACGCCTCCTCCAAGTCCCAAATGGCCCTTCTCGACCGCCTACCCAGGAGGATCGACTACGTGAGTCTCCCCAGTATCAGCCTGGACGATGTCCCCTCCGACGCCAAGATCAAGACCGTGATTTCCATCTCCGCAGTCCGCGCCCTCCCCGCCGTCCGTGGCGTTCTCGGAGAGCTCAAGAAGACCACAAATCTGGTCGCCCTCGTCGGCGACCTCTTCGGAGGCTTTGCCCTCGAAGTCGCCCGAGAATTCGGTATCCGGCCGTACATCTTCTTCCCTTCCACCGGTATGTTGCTCTCTCTCTTTCTGCGGCTACCTGAGCTTGATGCTCAGACCAGCGGCGAGTACAGGGACCTCCCGGATCTCGTAAGGCTGCCCGGATGCATCCCTCTCCACGGAGGCGATCTCCCGGACCCGACCCAGGATAGGAAGAACGAGGCCTACACCTGGCTACTGAGACAGACCAACCGGTATCGGCTGGCCGCCGGAATATTCCTCAACAGCTTCGAGCGCTTGGAAGGAGGGGCCATCAGGGCCCTCACGGCGGATCCCCGGAATCCCCCCATCTACCCCGTCGGCCCACTCGTGCAGAACGGAGGTGAGGAATCGGACAGAGACTCGTCCGGCTGCGTGGCGTGGCTCGACGAGCAGCCGCACGGATCGGTGCTGTTCGTGTCTTTCGGCAGCGGCGGGACCCTGCCGCTGGCGCAGCTGACTGAGCTGGCGCTGGGGCTGGAGGCGAGCGGGCAGCGGTTCCTCTGGGTTGTGCGCAGCCCCAGCGAGAAAGGGGCAGACTCCGCCTATTTCAGCGTCCACAGCTCGAACGACCCCTTCGCCTTCTTGCCTGAGGGTTTCGTCGAGAGGACCAAGAGGGTGGGACTGGTGATCTCGTCGTGGGCGCCGCAGGTGAAGATCCTCCGGCACAAGTCCACGGGCGGGTTCCTCACTCACTGCGGCTGGAACTCGTCTCTGGAGAGCATCGTCCACGGGGTGCCGATGATCGCCTGGCCCCTCTACGCCGAGCAGAAGATGAACACTGCGCTGCTGGTGGAGGATGTAAAGGTGGCGTTGCGGACGCGCGCCGGAGAGGACGGCATAGTGGGGAGGGAGGAGGTGGCGCGAGTGGTCAAGAGCTTGATGGAGGGGGAAGAAGGGAAGCGGCTGCGCGAGCGGTTGCGCGAGGTCCAGCAAGAGGGCGTGAGGGGCCTAGCAGGGGGAGGGGCTTCGTACAGGGCCATTGCCGCGGTGGCCGACGAGTGGAAGAGGCCCTTCTCCGCCGCGCCGTAGAAACTACAACTTTCGTCCTTTCGTTCGTCGCCATGGCCGGTGTAGGGCGTCACACCCTCGCTCACAGGAATGAAGAGAGTAGAGAGAGAGAAAACTTCCAAAGGAACCTCTAGTATCACTCATTTAGATACAGATCGATTAAATACAGACATAGAAGGGCTTGGTCGTGCGACATTGCCCTCAAATGGCGCCGTGGCTGGCACCTGTCCCATGTGACAGGATTTCAGTCGTTCAAGGCCAAAACATTCTATGAACGAAAGCAAAGTTCGCTGAAAAATTGAATACAAAGAAGAATGTAAAGAACGAAATGGTTGGTTAGCTCTAAGCCTCAATGATGTCGCTAGAAGAAACAATTTCTTTTTATGAAGATAAAAAAATGTTATGGACGAAAGCATGTGGTAAAATACATGCTAAATTTTTTTCGTACAAATGCTAAAATTGGTGGCGGAAATGAAGCATTCTATTTTGGATATAGGACGCCATTTGATGGCATTTTAGTGAGTTCATATAATCTTCTGTAACCACCGGTTCTCATAAATTTAATGGCTATCTATTAAGGGTTCCTTTCAGAGATTATCATTTCTATTGTAATGGCGTCAAGTTTTCTGTGCTCCAACAGATATTCGTTCTATTCAGCCCAGGATGATAAGGATGGGCTTCTATTGCATGCTCATCCTTGAGTAAAAAGTTTGGTTTTCTAAACATGTAATTCAAATTTTCCCTTATCTTTTTTGGAGGAAGAACGCCACCTATTTTTTAAGAGTTTATGATCTGGTATGAAGGAAAAAATTGTTGTTCCTTTTGGTAGGCTCTCTGATGATGAAAACTCATCATGCTTCGTAATTCGATTGTTGTGGTTGATAGGCTACATTTTGAACATATCAATCCTCAAATTCAATTAGAAATATTTTTTCTCAGCTCTTATGGAACCATGTAGATGATATGGCTAGACATGCATACAAGACTAGTAACCTCCCATGTTTTATAACAGTTAGTAGGGGTTGAACACTTTTCATATACCTTATTAATGTGGATGCCTAACCATTTTATATTCGAGTGCTTTTCATAGTAAGTCATGAAAATCAATATTTTCCTTATTCCTTATACATTATTTTATCATGCTAAACCAAATATCATGAGATTCTATCATTCATGGATCTTAAGGCTATTCTGTGCGACTGAAGCTCCAGTACGTCAAACATTCACTACAATAAGATTGAGATGCGACTACAAATTTTAAATGTAACATTTTCTGAAACCTAAAAATTCAAATACGAAAAGAAAAGGGGCCTATTAAGTAAAACGAAGTTAAAGTCTACTAAATAGAGGCCCACATATACTTGAAGGCCAAGGGTATGCTTGATAAAAGTTCGTGCAAATTACCTAGTCATAGGAACCCCAATTCATTCTCGAGCTTTGAAGTTAGTGGGACCTCTAGTGATTGACTTTTTTCCTAAAGGATGGCTCAAATTGTGCACACAATTAGTTCATTATCTATTATTTATAATGATTAGTCTCTTGTAAGGAGTTTGAGTATATAAACCTATTTAGATATCTGAATCATTACTTAATAAATAGTTTAAACATGTTTCTAATTTTAAGGTTAAATTTGAAAATGTATTTACTTATTTTAACAACTTCTCAACCATTGAATTTGATCATATCCTTACACCCAAAATTCAAGAAAACAAACGGCTTCCACATACCCACAAATTTGTACTTATTCAAACATTCAAAGTTCAACTCTACTGATGAGTTTAGACATCTTTCACGTTTTAAATTTAACCACATAAATGGGTTTTGAGAAGACCAGGTGTTCAAGATATTACTCCATAAATAGATTTAGATATCTTCAAAACTTCGAAATTTAAATTTATAAAAATATTTACTATTGAAATTTTAACTTGATAGATGGAGTATCATGTTGTCAACATTGTGTCTGAGCTTTTTACCGATGACCAATATTGTTCTAACAATCACTTACACAATGCAACAATTAACTACCTTTGAGGAAGCTCATAAAGTACTAAGATCATCTTTTCCACATGGACAAGGTGGTCATGTGATTATTTGAGTTAATGTAGCTCGAGAAATCTGTTTGAAGAACCCCAAATCGGTGTAAATAAAGAATATTTTGGTTGAAAATCAGAAACTCTCAAATTTTTAGAGAATAAAGAAAAAAATCCATCAACCATGATTCATCCTTTTAATTTAGACTGCTTAGTACAGAAGAAATATCGGTTTAGATGTGCGTCTTAGAAAGAAAATAGGCACAAGAAAACATGTTTTAAATGAGGATTCTTGAGAAAAGTGTTTCCCAATGTTAAGGAAAAATCATTCAAACTTTTTAAATGTGTTTCCCAGTGTCAAGGAAATAGCATTCAAACTTTAAAGAGAAGTGCACGCATGTCAATCATATGTGTTTTGCTTGAATATGTGATCTAAGAATTAGCTATTCTTCGAGGCGAATGATAGAAAAAATCACGAAACAAGGCACATCTGGGTCCAAGACAAGAGAAGGATTGAATGACGGACGCTATTCGACCCCTTCTTTCGTTTCAAACCATCATCAATAGCGTGAACCGGTCACAAGTCAACATTGATTGTGAGAAATAGGTGTTAAATATTGCATGCTTTATGCCTATAATTTGCATCATCTACGTAAAGAAATAAAATCACAAAGCACGAATGCGAATGGAGGATCTTGGTCCTTTCTCATCTCATGATTCGTTGTCAAAACTATTGGGAAACTTGTCTCGGAACGTCCACACACGACTCCACTCATGGTCTTCTATTAGGTCCAAAATAACAAAGCAAGGTTGGTATCATCTACCTGCACCATTATATTCGCAAATAATTTAAATAATGGCACCGATATGTAAGTTTTAAGGAATCTAAATATGGAGACAGTTTTGTCAATCCATGAAAATGCCTCAAAATACAATAAATATAAAAGACTAACGTTTATGTGAAAATAAATTTTTAAATAATATTATGAATTTATTTCCATGTGATAAACTAATATATGAATTAAATTTAAATCCATCTGCAAACTTTACTGAGATATTATCATTATCGTCTATTACCTGACTTCATCCACCTCCCGTAAATTGCAATCTCTCTCTCTCTCTCTCTCTCTCTCTCTCTCTCTCTCTCTCTCTCTCTCTCTCTCTCTCTCTCTCGCTCGCTCTCTCTCCCTTTCTCTCTCCCTCCCCCCCCTCCTTGCAGTTTCTTCAATAATGATAATTGAGTCCACGACAGGGGATCTTTAATGTGTCAATCCATTCATTTAGCTGATCCGTCAACCCAAATGGTAATCGTAGTGATTGGAAGGGCTTCCTGCGACACCCTTCGCTACCGCGTGGCACGGATGATGGGACGTGCAGATAGCGGCCTAATATCCTCTCGCCGTGGTCTAGCCGTAAACGAGCTTCCGGGGGATGGCAACCGAGCTTCTAGAGAGGGGTACTTAGGACACCACGTGTTTGGGAGAACGTCACCATCCCCGCGGCTCGTCCGCTGCCCGCTTTCTGTTGAGGTCTCGGTACCTAACGGGGGGACCTTGGTACAAGTAGATATTTTCCAGTTCCAGAAGATCCTGCGGGGGGAGGAGAGGAGGCGGCGGCGGCGGAAGAGAAGCGTGCTGCGGTGGCGGAGGAACCTGTGGCGACGGAAGAGGACGCATGGCGACGGAGGATTCTGCGGCGGCGGCGGCGGAGGAGCCTGTGGCAGCGGAAGAAGACGCACGGCGAGGGAGGATCCTACGCCAGCGGCGAAACAGAGGCGTGCAGCGGCAGTGGAGGAGCCTGTGGTAGCGGAAGAGGACGCACGGCGAGGGAGGATCCTGCCCTGGCGGCGAAACACAAGCGTGCGGCGGCGGCAGAAAACCCCGTGGACGAGGGTGGGGAGAGCGAGCGAGGGAGGGAGAGGGAGCGAGAGAGAGAGAGAGAGAGAGAGAGGTTTAGCTCTCTGTCTCTCACGACCGTTGGATCATTAGATCCTTCGGTCATCGGTCTTTCGACCACGAAAAACCGTGACGGAACCGAAATGACGGTCATGGCCTTTTCGCCTGACTGTCGGTCTCGGTTTCAGTCCGGTTGACCGAACTTAGGCCATGATCGCTGACCCCTAGCGCCTTTGTCATGGAGTTCAAGTGCCGGATAACGGGCTACAAGCTGAACCACGAGACCATAAAACCGTTGTCGAACCACAGAGGAACCTGCTGGTCGAAAAAAAAGCTCTGAAGGAAGTGCCAGAAGAAGGGGTTGAAGAACATCTACCCTTTTTCGTGAACGGAGAACCTCCGGAAGGGGATCACCCGAGTGGCCACCTGCCTGTCAAGGCACTCGCAGCGCCATGGTCTCACCCACTTGGACGGCAAGGCACGAGACGACTCCCTCGTGGTCTCCCTGATGACCTTCTGGAGTTCCCACGTAGGGACTCCTAGGGCAGCGATGCCGGCAAGATGTAGAACATTGGAGAGTAGAGAAGGGAGACCCCGACTTGAAAGCCCAGGTGAGAAGGATACTCAGCATGATCAGGAGAACCCCCTTGCGCGATTCACACCTTGAGACTAAAGGAAGTTGAATGGGGCCTTTAATATTATTTTATCTTGTATTCAAGTAGATTACTTGGATCACTTGGATCCACATCCTATATGTTTAACAATGTGTCGCACCATTTGTCTACATATTTTACTTTTGGAGCTGGTAGTCTTCTGCTCGTCAAGAAGTTGGTTCGGAAATCGGAATGCGTCATGTTGATTTTCCTTTGTCTGAGTCATCTCATTCACGTAGCACTACTCATTTTAGCAGCTCCAAGAACAAACATGATTCGGGCCAAAAGTTTTTGTCTGAAAGTTTCCAACCTCTTTGAAAATAAATTTAATTTTTGAGAATGAATTTTGATTCAAACCAATCCAAAACTTTTCAAATAGATATTTTCTAAGTTGTGCTTTACTATGTAAGAAGCATAATCATGATTCTAGGAGGGCATATAGTCGGATGTCATATAATGTGTTAGGAGAACATTTGTATGTCTAATAGCATAGAGTATAATGCAAGTGAAAAATAATTTTGAATTCATAAAAAACAAAATTTTGAATGCAAAGAATTTCTATATCCAAATAGGAGCAAATGTCGAATTTGCATAAATGTTATAACATGTAGACAAAGTTAAATTGCAAACTAGTGGACATGTGTGAACTTTTTTCTTGATTTAGCATTCAA
The DNA here is from genome assembly GCA_024713555.1 of Spirodela polyrhiza. Lineage (NCBI taxonomy): Eukaryota > Viridiplantae > Streptophyta > Magnoliopsida > Alismatales > Araceae > Spirodela > Spirodela polyrhiza. The sequence continues at coordinate 5,391,901 of CM046533.1, read as the reverse complement.
TCTAAAAAGATGTATATGTTGAGTGATGGTACATCAAGAAAATGTTCTTATGCATTTTCCCTTGTTAAATTAATGGAGACGTGGAAACTATTTAGACTTTCAAACACATTATATATCTATTCTATAAATAATGTAACTATAAAGACCTGAAAATCCATCACTATAGTCAAAATTTTAAACCCACGTAAAGTCTTAAATTTCTTAATAAGTAAAATTTTAGGAGTAAATAATTAAAAAAGACTTCCAATAAATGAAAAGGGATTTGAATTAGCATAAAAAGTATGAAAGGTTAAAATAAAGGAGAATAGTCATTCAGGTATCCCATAAGGGTCAAAATGTGTTTTCATAGTGGATTTCCTAGTTATCCTTATATCTAATAAATAATATTTTTTAATGTACCGTAATATTGCATCCTTTATATAGTTTAGAGAGAAAAGCCTTTGACTACAATAAAAGTTATTTATGTCTCCCTTGACGATTTTGTGTTCTCTTTCTTCTTGAGGATTCAATGAACCCGACCCAACATATGTTCAAGAGATCTTTGAGGATTTGATATGAGTTCCTTATAAAGTCAAAGTCAAATTTCCACACCAGCTTTTGCCCGATCAATAGTGATCTTTTTCACTTCAATTTCGATTTAGTTATAATGAAAACTAGAACATGTGCAGACATCTCATGGATTTTATTTTATATACATTCAACTATTCATAGGCAAGTTCATATAGTGGATTGTTGAGTGTATATCAATAAGCACACCCACTTCTTATGCTGAATTATTAATTATCTACAAGCACGTGTAGACTCAACTTCAAAGTTTGTATGCATTTGGAGATGTGTGTAGTTGTTTAAACATATTGACTACCTTCCAACTTTAGAAATTGGTAAACCTCGTCACAATTGAGTGCCTAATGCAGGAGGAACAATACTCTCAACTGTAATATTAATTTATCCATGAAATCGTCTAACTTCATCGGAGAGGTGTGTACGTAGTTATTGACTTACGTTATGAGCTAGTGCAAATAGGCCAAACAGACTGATCTACAACTTTCAGATGTGGGTGCCTATTTTACTAGATATTATATACATGTAATCCAAAGTGACATAGAAAAAACCAGCGTACCCTCTCTCTCTCTCTCTCTCTCTCTCTCTCTCTCTCTCTCAGGCATCTTCCTATCATTGATGTCTCCACGTTCACGGGCTTTCTGGGCTTAAATGTCGCACATGTCAGTTCATTTATCAAGGGAGCCCGTTGTCAAAGACTGTAATCACCACTGAGCCACCGCCCTACCTCCCATGATGGCATCCTTACCCTGTGAGCCCTTGATCCGATCCACCTGACACCATTACGTGCAATAGTTAATCGATGACCTGGTCCGCTGAGTCACATTGCTCGTTACCCAGCTCCAGCTTCACCCTCGAGCAATCACCTGGGCGAGCGTCTAGAGGAGAGCGTCTTACATAAGCCATACGTAAAGGTGACGTCACAGTGCGCATCAACACCAACAACCCGATCTCCACACCCCCCACCCGCACCACGAGTTTTTGGGGATACGCGCGATTTTCCAGCTCCACATCAAATTTGCGGTCCCCGGGCGACGGCGACCTCCCCCCGCCAGCCCACTCGCTGCGACGTGCTGATCCAGCTTTATAAATACAGGCAGGTTTCTGATGATTTAGACAGGCTTGTCTCACATTCTGGTGGGTAAGAGGGCACGAGGAGTTGGAGGTGTAGTGCAGAGAAGGTGGGAAGCTATGGACGCAGCAGACGCCGGAGGAGATGGCGGCGTTCCTCGCCTCGTATTTCTTCCTACGCCAGGTATGGGTCACCTCATCCCCTTGGCTGAGTTCGCCAAGCGCCTGGTTCTCCGTCACGGGATCACGGCGACCTTCATCACCGGCGACGCCTCCTCCAAGTCCCAAATGGCCCTTCTCGACCGCCTACCCAGGGGGATCGACTACGTGAGTCTCCCCAGTATCAGCCTGGACGATGTCCCCTCCGACGCCAAGATCGAGACCGTGATTTCCATCTCCGCAGTCCGCGCCCTCCCCGCCGTCCGTGGCGTTCTCGGAGAGCTCAAGAAGACCACAAATCTGGTCGCCCTCGTCGGCGACCTCTTCGGAGGCTTTGCCCTCGAAGTCGCCCGAGAATTCGGTATCCGGCCGTACATCTTCTTCCCTTCCACCGGTATGTTGCTCTCTCTCTTTCTGCGGCTACCTGAGCTTGATGCTCAGACCAACGGCGAGTACAGGGACCTCCCGGATCTCGTAAGGCTGCCCGGATGCATCCCTCTCCACGGAGGCGATCTCCTGGACCCGACCCAGGATAGGAAGAACGAGGCCTACACCTGGCTACTGAGACAGACCAACCGGTATCGGCTGGCCGCCGGAATATTCCTCAACAGCTTCGAGCGCTTGGAAGGAGGGGCCATCAGGGCCCTCACGGCGGATCCCCGGAATCCCCCAATCTACCCCGTCGGCCCACTCGTGCAGAACGGAGGTGAGGAATCGAACGGAGACTCGTCCGGCTGCGTGGCGTGGCTCGACGAGCAGCCGCACGGATCGGTGCTGTTCGTGTCTTTCGGCAGCGGCGGGACCCTGCCGCTGGCGCAGCTGACTGAGCTGGCGCTGGGGCTGGAGGCGAGCGGGCAGCGGTTCCTCTGGGTTGTGCGCAGCCCCAGCGAGAAAGGGGCAGACTCCGCCTACTTCAGCGTCCACAGCTCGAACGACCCCTTCGCCTTCTTGCCTGAGGGTTTCGTCGAGAGAACCAAGAGGGTGGGACTGGTGATCTCGTCGTGGGCGCCGCAGGTGAAGATCCTCCGGCACAAGTCCACGGGCGGGTTCCTCACTCACTGCGGCTGGAACTCGTCTCTGGAGAGCATCGTCCACGGGGTGCCGATGATCGCCTGGCCCCTCTACGCCGAGCAGAAGATGAACACTGCGCTGCTGGTGGAGGATGTGAAGGTGGCGTTGCGGACGCGCGCCGGAGAGGACGGCATAGTGGGGAGGGAGGAGGTGGCGCGAGTGGTCAAGAGCTTGATGGAGGGGGAAGAAGGGAAGCGGCTGCGCGAGCGGTTGCGCGAGGTCCAGCAAGAGGGCGCGAGGGGCCTAGCAGAGGGAGGGGCTTCGTACAGGGCCATTGCCGCGGCGGCCGACGAGTGGAAGAGGCCCTTCTCCCCCGCGCCGTAGAAACTACAACTTTCGTCCTTTCGTTCGTCGTCGTGTCAGGGGCAGCGGGGCTCCGTAACTTCCGTTTTCCATTGTTTGAGCAAAAAACAACTCGGAATTTGTCTATGTTTCTTGGCATCTCCAGCCTAATTCTATCGATCCATGAAATGACACCGACATGGCCGGACGTAGACTGCAGGAAAATGTCAGCAGTCGGAAGATAAAGTCCCAATCCTCACTTCCTTCGACCCCAGATCTGACCAAACTAACGGCGGGCCTCCCTCTCCGTCCCTCCCTCCCTCCCTCCTCTCTCTCTCTCTCTCTCTCTCTCTCTCTCTCTCCCTCTCCCTCCCTCCCTCCCTCCCTCCCTCCCTCCCTCCCTCCCTCCCCCTCCCCCCTCCCTCTCTCTCTCCTCCTCTCTCTCTCTCTCTCTCTCTCTCTCTCTCTCTCTCTCTCTCTCTCTCTCTCTCTCTTACAATAATCCAACTGGGCGAAGAGAAGGCCAGAAGAATACTCAGGTTCGGTGTTTTCGATCCTTCGTTCGTCGCCACGCCCGGGTCTGCGGGGCCCCGCTTCCCCCTCTGAGAGAAAACAAGGCAAAACAGCTCGGACTTTGTCAGTGTTTCTTGGCGTCTCGAGCCGGTTCTACTGACCCAAGCAAGAACAGCGACATGGCCGGACGTCACTTACGTGTTCTTGTGTGCAGCGAAAAATGGGGGGGAGAAGATGAAAGAGCCCGCGAACGTAGGGAAAACAACAATTAGTGTTGACCGACCATGGAAAATAACTCGTGGTGAAGACAAGATACGCTTCGACGGCAGTCAAGCTCCCTTCTGTCACTGCACTGTAGGGTCAATCTCCGTCCGGCCCGAGAGGTCCCGATGTTTATTCCCATATCGAGCGTTTCACAGTGGGAACTCTCAGGTCTATAATTCAAGCGCGTCGCCTCGCTCTAGGCTGTTCCAAACGAGAGGAAAGATTCACTTCCGATGGGAGCAGGATGCTGGCGTCCAAGGACTGTGTGCGGATGAAGTGCTTGCGGCGCAGTTCCACGCGAGCGATGGCGCGCGCGGCTTGCATGGCGTCACACGCTGGTACGGTGCTTATTTGCGTTGGACACGGGTAGCATGTATGCTGGTACGCAGTCCGTGTTGGTACGGCGTGGATCGGCCAGTGAGGAGACTCGCAGAGTGGCCTTGGCGACGACGGACGTGGGAGATGCGCGGAGTCCGCAGAGCCAAGCGGAACGGCGCCGTCATGACATGTCTGGACGCGCCGAAGATGTTCGTCGAAATGCGCATGAGGCGCACGACACCAGGACAGCACGGCATGCGTGAGCAGCAATGGCTCACACGTGGAGCGTGTGATCTGGCCGGGAGGCATTCCCAGTTCACAGCGTTGGAGCTGTAGTCCGCAGCAAATGCGCAGCAGAGACTGCACTAGGACGACACATCGTGCAGAAACGGTGCAGGAGGGACGCGAAGCTTCAGCAGGGGAGGACGTGCTGATGGGCATCTTCACGCGAGGACATGCGAGATCAGGGCCACCCTCGGCACTGCTATTGTCAGTGGTAAGCATGTGGACCGGTACATCGCTGCGATCTTCCCCGGGGTCAATGAGGGCGCGAACCCAGTCTCTCGGTTTGCCAAGCATCCGTTTGACGTCACAGGCGTTGCAGCCCGTGCCATGGGCCAGAGCCCTGATCAAGAGCACTGCTCAGCTCGGTCTTCATCTTGGCCATGCCCAGGTGTATGCTGCTGAGCACGGTCTTGGCCTCAGCGTGCCTCATCAGGCTCATGTTGCTGGCCAGGGTGGTGTTTTGGGCGCCATGGTGGATGACATAAGGAACACCATTATGAGAGAAAAATATAGATTACATTCGCTTCCTATCGGAGGTACTCCGAAGGTCTTGCCATGGAATCCCCGCTCCTATCCTAACACTCTCTCTCTCTCTCTCTCTCTCTCTCTCTCTCTCTCTCTCTCTCTCTCTCTCATGTAAAATGCCCAGGTGAATACCAATCCAATAACTCTACTTAGCCCGGTGATCGTTCAGGAATTTAAGCGAAGTCTGCCGTGCTGCTAGGTTGGGCCGCAGTCATCCATTGTAATACTCCCATTGGGGGAAGATGAGGCCGATAGAATACTCATATTTCTAACTGAGGTGCGGCTAGCCTGGCGTGGGTTGAGGGATGGGGCCCTTTGAGCCAGTCTCATTCAATAATACATTAGAATGGAATTTAGTGGAGCCAATGGATTTGAGACATGCAAATTTAAAATTTTATTTATTCATCCATCGATTATCTTGTGCCCACCAAACCCCCAACAGAACAATTTATTTGGAGATAATGCTTAATATAGAACCCATATACCTAGCCCTGTCGTCTGAGAGAGAGAGAGAGAGAGAGAGAGAGAGAGAGATTTTGGGTCCACTTCAGTTCTCCACTTGCCGATGGGAGGGGGCAGAGGCTGTTAGGGGTGTGACAGAGGGGTTGGGAGAGACTGAAAGAGCCCAGGCATTTGCGGTTGACCCGCGTGGCTGCGGCGGCTGGACAGGCAGCCATGTGGGTCCATGTTGACCTCTCTTGTCGGAGCAGCTGAGGGAGCTGACTCTGCTCCTCCGTGACTTGCAACAGTAAGAAAATGCGGATTACCCATTGCGCTGGCACATAAATGCAAGCGTTGACCGTTATTCGATGTGCAACGAAAAATATTCTTATTCAAATATATTTCATTCACTAATTTTAAATATTTTTTAAAAAATATTTATATCATTTCCTTGTACCAATCTGGGCAGTGCCGAGTGGACCATGGATTTGTCAGAAAGTTTCCGAATCGGGTACCGAACTGGATATCTGGAAATTTTCTTGAGCCTGAAGAGTATCCCATTACTGAGAATTGGGCCAGAGGTTAGGTCTTGTCTTCGGTGTGGCGGTGTTGGAGGGAGGATCGGAGAGGGAGGCGGGGGATGGAGAAGCAGGTGGCTACACTGGAGAATGGGGCGCTGTGCTGTGGCTGGAACTACTGCGGGCGCAGGATAGCGGTGGGTTACGATGATGGAAGGATCTCTGTACATGACTCTCTCGAGCCCGGTTCCTCCACCTCCTTCACTCGCTCCAAGGCGTGGCAGGTCAGTGTTAGCCTCTCTCTCTCTCTCTCTCTCTCTCTCTCTCTCTCTCTCTGTGTATCTTTCTATCTCAACGTAATCATATTCGCCGTTTGTAGAGCAAGTCGAGAACGCTTAGAGGAAGCCATCCACTGTGGCTAGTCCATGCCTCTTCTGTGTGGAACAATTTGATTTATGCCTGAGGTCCCGGATGAATTCTTGAACTTCTGGTGTTAGCATATCGAATAGCATTTGATAGGGGGCGGGTTTTTTTGGCATTCTTCTCGGCTTTATGCTGCCATTAAAATGGTTGCAAGTTCCACTTCTGTTTCGAGTGGCCAGAAAACGTGGGAGAAGTAACATGGATCACCTTCGTTTACCCACAAATGTGGGCATGGACGTGTGGAGAATTTAACCTTTTTTTAATAAATATACGGATTGACAAAGGATCCTCTTATTATCCTTTCTGAAATCTTCCTTTGATATATGTCAATTAATTAAGTGTAACATTCGAAACCTGCAACTTCTATCTGCTTTCATGATTTTAAAGCTTTATACGATATGGATGATATTGCTTCGCCGCCTTGTATGATTGGATACCAATCAGAACTATTTCCTGACCTTGGTCCTTTTGGCTAGGTATTCTCTCACTGACTAGTAAAGGGTTAAGCTCTCATAGGTAGGCAATGCTAAAATTCTGTCAGGCGTCCGGACCATTGATGGTTTCTAGCAAATCTCAAACTGTTGGGATAAATTTTGACGCTGGGAGAAAGAAGATAGAAAGCTAAAGTTACTGCTTATGGAATGAGTTTGGCTTGTTGCTTTTACATCGAAAGGAGCCCTCAATGATTGTCTTCATGCTACTAATGTGGCCTCATTGAATGTTCAGATGTTTTCTCTCAAAGTATTGATATTTTCCCATTAAAAGTAAACATTGTGGCATGGCTCGGATCCCTTTCGTTACAGGAAGTGCGTTGATTGGTCTCTGAATTACCTTCTGGACGATCTACTGCTAAGTTGTCACGGTTTCCAACTTTTCTTATGCAGAAACTTCGTGTGACTTGTATGGGCCAAAGAAATGTAGAGGTTGCTCTTCTGTTTATATTGCCCTTGTTAACATGCATAATAGTGTCTCTAGGTGAAATAAAGCTGATGATTGATTGATTGGGGATGAAAGTGCGTGATATGCAATTTTTTTCCAAATCAAACAATGTATTCGGTTATTTGGAATAGAAATAAAATACTGAGGGACACAATAATATACTTCCTAGGTATCAGAACGCATTTCCAGTAATGAGGAGTCTGTCGACTGTCGTTTGCCCCACTAAGTGAAATTTGAAAGCTAAATGGGTCCATGCCTGAATTATGGATGTGTCACATCCCCTTTCTGGGTTTCTGTGGTTTCATTGATTTATTTGTTCATTTTCTTGCAACAGTAAAATCCTTTACTTCTTCTCAGTTCTTTTGTCTATTTTTCCATATTTAAAGAGAGCCATGTATGACCAATTATGTACATATCGTCAATAGAGCACATTGTGCATTCTGAATTTATCTCCAGTGATTGACTGTGCTCACTGAGAATTAAGTTAATTGATTCATGAATCCAACTTAATTATCCACGACTCATCACAAATTCGTATTATTCTATGTTTCCTTGGCAAATCTCTGTGGGAGAACGTGGGTAAAATTAAGCGGCAGATCCGACAATGAAGTTATCTACAGAAACTCCTGTGGATGCAAACCTGTTTGCCACTCGTGTGCAGCGCTGCTTTCACATTTAGGTTTTTTCTTTCATGAAGTTTCCTTTCTTTTCATTGTTTTCAATGATTTATTGTTACTGCAGTCGAGGAGTAATATCTATCCATGTTTCAATCTATGATCTTTAAGATTTTTTTTCTTAGGGGTATCGATCTTAATTTGGGCAATGTTGATGGAAATTTAAATTAGGGTTTCATAATTCAGCTTTAAAATTTCTACTACTGGTAATTGAATACCATACCAATGATGGGATTTTCACGAATCCAGTAAAGAAAGAATTGTTTATTTGGGATAAGCTTGTTATGTTTATCTATTCAACTTGCTATCTTTGCCCTCCTATTGTTTTTATATTAATTACTTCTGCATACTAATACTCGGAATTCACTCAGGCGCATGAAAACAGGATTAAGAACGTCATCTGGGTTCCTCCAGAATATGGTGATGCGATTGCTTGTATTTGTCTAGATGGCACAATTTCCCTGTGGGAGGAAACTCAAGAAGGTCTTACTTTTTCCTAATCAAAGCTTTGGCATTTCATTTATTACTAAAACGAGAACTTGTTATTTTGATTATTAATATTTATTAGGATATATGTAGCGTACACAAGTGGTATTGCTGTTTATGTGACAACGTACAATACTTCCAGGTGAAAAATCCTGGAAAACCCCAGAAAATTTATGTCTCTGAGTTATACTTATTCCTTTCCCAGTAAGCAGTGCTTCTAGTTACCTCAGAATATTTGCTAATTTTATGCTGGCAAACCCACATGTTGCACATGGTTATGGTGACTGCCATGTGGTTCTTCAGAAAATTTGAGCCCATAAGTCTGTTACTGTTTGCAATCTGTCCGATTGGCCACGACTTCTGGGCTGCCCTTGGATAATGCCTTTATATGGATGTTAATGATATTCAGATGTTTTTAGGAAACGCACTGAAATGTAGAAATCAATGCATCAAATCTTGGATTCTGACCATGGTCCAGGTGGCTCGAAACTAATCCTGGGACAGATTTGCTCACATGAGCTGGCCCTATACCATCGTGCCTGAGCTATGTATCGAAGAAAGAGCTAAATGACTCGAGAAGGAAGGTGAAATATATGCATAGTAGTGCACTTTTCCGTGTCAATTTGCATACATTTCCTGGCATCCTATGTCCCCAGTGGTATCTTTAGTGTTTCAAAAGGAACAGCCTGCCTGCCAAAGTTCAGCTCTAAGCCCTGATGGTGTTGTTGGAAGAAAAAAAATTTGATGAAGATCAAAAAAATCCTGTGAATGACAGCATAAGTGGTAAAATGCATGCTAAAATTTGTTTGGGACAAATGCTAAGATTGGTGACAGCATTGAATCATTCTATTTTGGATATAGAACGCCATTTGTTGGCGTTGTAGTGAGTTCATCTAATCTTTGGTAACTACTGGTTTGCATAAATTTAATGGCCCTCTGATATGGTTCCCTTTAAGCGATGATCATCGTTTTGTAGTGGCGTCATGTTTCCTGTGTTCCAACAGGTCTTCGTTTTATTGAGCTAATGTTTTTTCTGAAAAGTAAGTCAACTCTTCTTTCTCTAACCTTAGATACTGAATCTCCCATTTGGAAGCTTTGTAATCTCTTTGAGAGCAACAGAAGTCAGGTGCTTGATATCCAATTCGGGGTTGGCTTGACAAGCTTGAAATTAGTAAGTACAATGGTTTCTTGCCACTGAATTATAGTTCATCCATTTTTACTAAGGCTATCATAACATGTGAAAAACATAATTTTGGGACTGTGTCTGGTAGTTCCAAACAAAGACGCTATTATTTTCATTTAATTTATTCATATCTTTTTGTTGGATACGCTGTGCCAATTTTTGCGATTCCTTTACGTAAAGAAATTATCAAATTAGAGATGATGAATTGAGATGATGAAGATATATAGATAAGGTAGAAATCTAAAAAATATATTTTCAAAAATTAAAGTACGTAGGCTGGGATGATAAGGATTGCCTGATGTTGCATCCTCAACCTTCACTTAAAAGTTTCGCTTTTTGAACATGTCATTCAAAAATTTCATTCTCTTTTGTAGAGTAAGAGCGCCACCTATTGTTTATGAGTTAATGCTCTGGCATGAAGGAAAAAAATGCTGTTCCTTTTGGTAGGCTCTCTGATGATGAAAAGGCATCATGCTTCATGATTCCGTTGCTGTAGTTGACTGGGTACATTTTTAACATATCAATGCTTAAATTCAATTAGAAATGTTTTTTCCCCAGCTCTTCTGTAACCATGTAGATGATATGGCTGGACACACGTATGGAATTGGTAATCTCCTATGTTTTATAACAGTTAATACAGGTTGGGCACATTTAATACCTTAAAAATGGATGACTAATCAAAATATACTCTGGTGCTTTTCATACTAAGTGCCACGAAAATCAATGTTGCAGAGGTGAAATTCTAATGTTTTAAGCTGTTTCATGACAAATAGGGGGTAAGGAAGTATCCATGTTCATGATGTAGATAATGCTACCAATCATTTATTTTTGAGTGGGTGTGATCACTATTGTAAGCTGCTTTCTTTTTATGTCGTATAGATAATACCTTTTAGATGATTTGCTAGAAGATGCCATCAACGTCCATCACACATGACATTTTGCGTACTGGGACTATTCATTTGCTTGTTGGACTCTGAAATTGTTCATTACCCATCTCTGCCCTTCATTTATTTTTTGTCAGTTTTTAGTGGCTAACCGTCTGGTCTGTTTTCAAGGTTGCCGCATGTTCGGATGGCATTGTAAAGGTTTATGAACTTCTGGATCCTCTTGAACTAAAGAATTGGCAACTTCAGGTTTTTTCTCACTTTATTGTACTTATTCATTCGACTCAAATAGTGCCATTTTGTATGTCAACGTTAAGTTATTAGTGCATGCCCTCAAATTATAGTCTTTGATGATAATAATACAACAGCAACAGAAATAGGAAGAGCCTTATCTAATCAATCTGGAGTCATGTCGTGTTACATGGCTTGAAGGAGACAGAATTTATCTTTTGCGTTTTTAATAAACCAGTGCGTAGGTATTAAGACTGTGGTAAGTGAATATACGAGAATGGCTAGTTGTGGAGAGTTGTTGTAAAGTGAACAGAGGTCCAATTGATGAGTACCCACGAGCCGTTGGTCTCCTATCCACTGTCATCCATTGGGCATTGGACCAGTTGGAAAATATAGAATGCAAACCCTCCATGTTCAATTTGTTGTCAGAGTCATACCTGCTCAGTATGCTAAGTAATGGTTTTGGTAATGAATGACATTTACATCTGTGTCCAATGCTTGATTTCAGAATCCTCCATTTGTGTTGAATAAGGGTGTTCTCATTGGAAATGCAGATCTTGTTGACTGAAATTTATCTTACTTGTTTGATTGCATTTTCTTTCATTTTCCACTTCTGATGGAGTTCAAAAGCATCACAGTCTCGTCATCTTTGGCCCAATCTACTCCATCGCCTTGTGTTCCTCGGTAGGATTTGATGGTCCAAATAGCTCGGAGATAGTGCTCACTTCCAATTTGATGCCCAAACAACTTGTTGCTTTATGCGCCTGCCTTTTTAATAATTTGCCTAATTCTGAGCTACAGCTAGTTGACAACTGGAAAGCTACAGAACTGCCTGCCAATAGGTGTTTGTCTTACAGAGGACGTGAGAAATACATTTTTTTTATCGGGAGTGAACAGTCTCTCTTTACATTATATGCTCTTCTCAACTACATGCTCCTTTTTGTTCTGGCTGTGTACGTCTGTCCGATGTCGGATTCTTCATCTTCCAGGCAGAGTTTCAAAATGTGGCTGATTCAGTATCTAGATTCGGGAAGCCAACTTCTATTTCTGCATCAATTGCGTGGAGTCCAAGGAGGGGAGACAACCAGCAATTGAGTTTTGTTGTGGGCCTTAGTGCAGATTCGCCCCAGTTCAATTCTCCAAAGGTGTGCTTGTAGTTCTGGCATTGATTAGTACACAGTTTTTTTTATGTTTTTTCTTATTTTTTTGAGAAAGTACGTTCGATTTCTGTATTCCATTTCAGAACAAGTTGTGGTGTTAATTCTTCCTTTTTGTTTGTCTTTTCACTGTTCTTTGCAGATGTTGACTCTCTATCTAGTATGGGCATTGGTAGATGCTAGTCTGTGCTTTTGTTAGCCTTTATTTGACCTGTTTGGGCTCGTTCTTTGTTGAGCCTTTTGATGATTTTTCCGATTAGCTTTTCACTTTGTGCGCAAATCTGCCTCTTGAATTATTTATGAATGAATTTATGGCCATCATGTTACTCCTTTGTGGCATTCTGAATGAATTGGAGTTTGTCCCCAGGAAAGGGAGTGGAAAAAGATGAAAAAATGAAAAAAATTGAAGCATTCATTTCACTCATAATCTAGAAGAAGTTCTTGAATTCTGAAAGAAAATTTCCAGCCTTGGTATTTGAACACGCTCCTTGGACACTTAAATTTACTAAACGTTAGGAATACACCAGATTTTTGCCCATTGGTTGCAGCAATAACTGGTGTATTGCTTCCTCCCACGCTTTTCCTAAGGAAAATTATCTAGGTCAACTTCAGGTACCTATTCCATGTGGCCAAAGTTGGTTTTTCTCGGTAATAGCTGGCACCATAGAGAAGTTTCTCTTTTGAAGAGATCATCGGGTGCCCTGGGGTTATTTTTTTTTTCAACGTTCAGTCAATTTGAGCGTGTGCTTCATCTTTCTTCCGATATGTCCCAAAGTTTAGACAAGGTGAAGAGTTGTAATGCTAAGATTTGGGCATCCTAACGATCCTTTATCTTCTTTTTTGAGCTGTTCTAGAGATGAAAAATTAGACAGTCTATACGAGTGGCAGGGCTAGACCTGCTTCTGCAAACCTAATTGGATGCCATACGAGTCATCATTATCATCTGATGTTATCTAATGTCTCCTGGTCAGATCTGGGAGTTTGAAGAAGTTCATCAACGCTGGCTGCCAGTTGCTGAGTTGGCATTGCCCGGAGACCAGGGCGACAGGGTACATGCAGTTGCTTGGGCCCCTAACATCGGCAGGTAAAAATCTCCCCTTTTACGCCAGCTCACTGTGGTAAATGAAAGCCAACTGCTTGACCTCGAGTAAAGCCATACGTCGTACTGTCATAAATCATCTGTACGTGCGACTGATAAACCTCTTTATATTTCCTCGCGTCCTCTGCCGTTTATTATTGATTAAATCGTGCTACCCAGTAAATCATAATACTATATTCTTAAATGCCTTTGCCGATTATCCAATTTTCCTAATGTGCAGGCCCTATGAGCTTATAGCCGTTGCAACCTGTAAAGGGATTGCCATATGGCATCTGGGTTTGACCCCAGAGTCCGATGGGAGACTTTCTACGGAGAAAGTAGCTTTGCTCTCTGGCCATGACTGCGAGGTATATCTTATTGAAGAACATTACTTATGTTTTAGTCTCACATTGATATTTTGGTGCACTCGTCTGAGAAGGTCGTCTGCTTATCATTATCATAGCCCATGTCATCAAATATGCGATGCATCTTTACAAGGTTCATAGCTACTCTCCTTCGATTTCATGATGGGAGCATCTTCTGATCGAATGGTGGTGCGGGCCTTCTGGGTCGTCCCCATTGTATATGGCGAATGATCTCATGGAACTTGACGCTTTGAAACCTCTCTCTCTCTTTCTCTCTCTCTCTCTCTCTCTCTCTCTCTCTCTCTCTCTCCCCTCTGTTAGGTGTGGCAATTGGAGTGGGACATGAGCGGCATGACGTTGGCGTCCACTGGAGGTGACGGCACCGTCAGACTGTGGCAGTCCAACTTAAATGGCGTCTGGCATGAGCAGGCAGTCTTCGATTGCAGTGAGAGTCCACAGCAGCCAAGTGGTCTGGAGTGAGACCTGGCATCCGTCTAAACCCCAGACCAGGAAGACCTCATTAGTCACTCTCCCCCCCTCTCTCCTGTCGTCAACCTGTCGGCACCTTCATTAATGGTGAATCAGCCAGAAAACTGTAGGTTATTCCATTGACCAGTCATTTCTCCTTGGACCCTGATATACTGCTAAACCGCGTAATCAATTATAGAATCTAAATCTGTCTACTTGGGCTTTTTGGTTTTGAGTCATCTCTGAAAACTGCCGTAAATTTTTGTTTAAATCAAACTAATTAAGTTCTTGATTGGTCTCTTAGATTTCTTAAAACTGCCGTAAAATTTTTCGTCCTTCATTCTGATGACATTTTTTTATCAGTCATTTTCATGATACATATAAATTGCTCAGGATTCCTCTCTCTCTCTCTCTCTCTCTCTCTCTCTCTCTCTCTCTCTCTCTCTCTCTCTCACTCACTCTTTCCTCCTTCCATGCCCCCAATTTGGTAAAGGCGGACCAATCGGAGAGAAAGAGCCGACCGCCTTTGTTGGCCCTGCTCCAGATGGTGCAGGTCATTCGGTCGGCCCATCGACAACATCTTCGTCCCATCGTCCCCTTGTCAAATAACAGGACAGAGGGAGAAACGGCCCCGCTTCTCCATAAAACGGCTGCCGTTTGGTCTATGGACCTTCGTCCTCTCTCTCTCTCTCTCTCTCTCTCTCTCTCTCGATCTCGCTGTGTGAAGATGGATGGCGTCATCAGTGCCCAGCTTAGGCGTACGGATGGGGAGCGAGCGAGTAACTGCGAGACACAGAGAGAGAGAGAGAGAGAGAGAGAGAGAGAGAGGGATTTATGCGATTAATTCTAGATTTTTCACGTAAAATTAGATTCGGAAAACAGAATCTAACTGAGAAAACAGAATCATTTAAAATTATTCATCTGATTTCACAACAACAAAAGAATCAAATAATTCTCATACTTCACATAGATAGTATCAAAAAAAGAAAATAGTTTTAATAATCCAGGTGCATCAATACTCGTAACCGGACTGTGCATGAACTTGGATTTTGTCTCATCTTGACGGGGTTTTGCGTGCAATGGAGAGAAGACCAGTTCAATGGCGCACAACTTGGTGGGCACATGGGTCTTCCTGAACTTGACAGAGCTCGTGTGCACGCCGTTCGCCGGAGAGGCTTGCCAGCACTGTTGCTAGGATCGGCGGTACTGGAGATTCCGGCCGGAGACGACAGCATTGATACAGTCCGAAGAGGACAGCTCTCCGGGAACCCTCCTTCAATGCCCACTGGCATCCATCCCCTTCTTCAGAAACCAGCTCCCGTGACCTTCCTTCTCGTCCTCATCTCTGGAACACGCCGTGCCCAGCTTACATGATCTTGTCTTCGTGCTCGCCCTCTCCCCACGTCGGAGATAGAGAGAGAGGGAGAGAGGACAGATAGGAACGAAAACGTTCGTGAGAAGACGACGGGGAGTTTCCTTCTTGGGAGATTCGGAGTGGTCTTGAAGAAGGTGTCCGCTGCTTCCTCGGTGTAGAGTGCTGTGCGAACGAAGGACGGGAACCGCCGCTGTGGAGGTCCTCACGAAGGGGCGGAACCGGCAGCGTCCCCATGAAACACCGGTCGAGGTGAGTTTGGTGGCTCCCACAGGACGTTCTCTTGGATAGGTTTCCTCCGTCCTCTCCTCGTTTCTCTCTCCCTCTGTGTGTCCCTCGAGTTTGCTCCTTCTCGGATAAACACAGAAGAGAAATGGAAGATAATCGCCGCCGGAAGCATCGCGAGATCTGCAGAAACGAGGCAGAAGGTCAACCTGAAACCCAACCCATCCTCGTCTTCCCTGGCCTCAACCGATCGATATATACGCCATCTTTTCAGGCCTTAACATCCGAAACGGCTCCTTTCTGACGAGCTTGTGCAGAGGTGAGTAGCGCCGAGTGGGAGTTCGTCGACCTCACCGACCAAGAAGAGGATCTCGTGTACCGAATGCACCGGCTCGTCGGCGACAGGTAACGCAGTGCCGTGTGGTACGGCGGCCGGCGCGTGTTTAAGCATCTGACGGAGGGTGTCCCGGCCTTGTTCTCTTTCAGATGGGGCCTCATCGCCGGGAGACTGGACGGCCGGAAACCGGAGGAGATAGAGAGGTTCTGGATAATGAGTCACTCCGACGAGTTCGCCGGGAGGAGGAAGCGGCGGTCGAGGGGAAGGCTCTGAGAAAATAGGCCCTGGTAGCGAGCCATTGCTGCTTATTTCTCCTTTTTCGAGCTTCACCATTTCTCAGAAAAATCTCATATTTTATCCGGCTTTAGCTTCCTGCTGTAGAAATTAAAACGGAAATGGAAATGTGTGAAGATAACGGGATTCGTAGGCGATCCTTTCTATACCTACTAAAAAATGTACTAGTTTACGGACAAATTTCCGCAGTATATATTACTCTGCTTAATGCAGGTATAATCGAATACACTTAGTCACACATCTTTCTCTACTTCCATTCCGCAAATCATGGCACTAAAAGAAAACGGATGAAGATTATTTTGTGGGTCGAGCATACATGTGAGATTACTGAGTATTCCGGGTGGTTAAAAATTCTCGAAGAAATGTTAAAACTATGATATTTACTGAAAAATGTGTCAACCAAAAGTTCTCTTCTACCAACTTTGATTGTTTGCATGCGATCCCTTAACTTTAGTAACACATTTTTCAGGAGAGTATGGACATATCAGTGTAGTAGAACTATCAACGCGTACTCTGAAAGTGTTGACGGTGCTTTTTGACTTTTTCCACCTTTCCGCTCAAAACTAAACTGGAAGAAAAATGTAGGGGCCCAACTCACTAGGTCACATGGGTTACAGGTCCTAGATTTAACAAGATTTGGCCTGAAACTTGTCTTCCAATCTCTCTCTCTCTCTCTCTCCCTCCAATATTCGAGCATATTACTGAGCAAGGTTGGGACTTTATAGTGTTAAACTTTATGTACTATTTTTGGGCTCTCTCTCTCCAATATTCGAGCATATTACTGAGCAAGGTTGGGACTTTATAGTGTTAAAATTTATGTACTATCTTTGGGCTTTCCCTCTCCTTCTCTCTCTCTCTCTCTCTCTCTCTCTCATATTCGAGCATATCATTGAGCAAAGCTGGGACTTTATAGAGTTCAAATTTATGTACCATTTTTGGGCTTTCATCTCAACTTAGACCTAGCTGATGCCCCGTAAAAGATGCCCAGTCTCGGACTAAAGTTGATGAGGCCCGATTCTCCCTCCCTCATTAACACCTCTTCATACAATAGTCGGCCATACCCAAACAAAACACCAAAACATTATTTTTTGAGTATCTTAAGACATGCCCCTACCCAATAGATTGCCTTAGATAACATATTTTTTTTCAATATACAAAAGAGGCGCTATTGCCAAGAATAGTACACTGTCTTTTAGTGAGAAAAGACGTTTGTCATTATGTGTTCAAGCTTATTCGATGTGATAATTAGTTATAAAACCTCAGTAACCTCGCCAACATGCATTTTTAGGAGAATAGTATGCGGGGAAATGAATCACATTATTTTAGAAATCTATGGAAGCTGAGTGGATCAGCCATATGACATTATTATTGATAGCAGCAAGATCCACGGGGGAGTATCAGCCGCAGCCAGGTAGCGCCTTTATCAAATCTTGAGGCTACTATTGTAAGAACTGATGAACAGTTTGATCGGGTCCACATAAACAACATGTTGCCCACCTTGTTGGATAAAACACATGGCCGTTGACTTTGTCACCTTGAAATCTCTCTCACTTTTCTGCTAGATCTGCACAGCCCGCGGTCTGCGTAACCCGAGTTCTTCGAGCAGAGTCGTGATGAACGGAAGGTGAAGGTGAGAGTTGATGATGACGCGTGTCGGCCTTTCGTCCGTGTACAGTGTCGGGTTTCCGTCGTCATCAACTTACAAGTAGGGGAGGGGACTCGAGAATCTCCTCTCATGTGAGCCCCCCAAATAATGCGTTCAGCGGCATCGTCGTCCTGGTCAAAGAAAAATGGATCGGTGACCAGCGGGTCGTCGCTGACTTCTGCGGCCACTCTCCAGCAAACTGACAACTAAAATGCGTCCGACGCCGAAATATTTCAAGTACCCGATGGACTTTGAGAAGAAATGGGGCGTTCTGATCGCACTGTCCTTTACCGCCGGGGATCCGCCGCCGGCGGATTAGGGTACGCGGAGATGCAGGGACACGCACCGAAAGATCGGCCCTTCCAGCTCGTACTCAGAGCTTTCGGAGGATGGAGAGGCCCAGAAGATTCCTTGTGTGTGGGCTTCGCCCTCTCGGCATCCTCTGGAGATGGGATTCAACGTCCTCGGCCAGAGGCTGCCATGCCGGTGCATGAGGCCGGATGCGATGCCTCCGCAAGGGCAGTGCGCCTCATCATGTGCCGCTGCTCGCCTGGCTGCCGGTGTAGTTTAGTCAATGCCCACGGCCCTCTCTTTCACATTTTTAAGACACCGACCGATCTCGGAAGCTTCTGCTGGCCTTAGAAGCCCCAGAAATGAAAGAGACAGTGGCGCATAAGTCAACCCATAAAGGTGGCAAGATGCCGGGTTAGGTTAGTTTCTTTGGATCTTTGGAATACAATTCTGAATGCGGATATAGTCCGAGAGGCGTCTCAAGTCCTGAAGCACGAGTTCGAGTTCATGTGGGGGACTCTTCCTCGTCCTCGAGCATAAATAGCGGCCGCAGCAGTCTCTGAAAATCCACGAAGAGGAGAAGAGGAGGAAGACGAAGGGTCCTGAGAGAGAGAGAGAGAGAGAGAGAGAGAGAGCGGCGGGAATGGAACCCAAGAAGCCTGCGCCCTACTTCGTCTTCCTGAACTTCGACCCCGAGTACGAGCGTCTACGACGGGATCGGTTCGTCAACTCCTGTTCTCGCGCACACATCCACACACAGACGTTCTCTTCCCTTCCCATCTAACCAAGACGGCGTCCCTCTCTCTTCTCTGCAATGCCAACAGCGCAACTCAACATGAACTCGAGGCGTATATCAGCAAGAAGCACGACAAGTTGCTCTCAGGAGTCCTGAAACCCAACACCTACTGGAAGCGGTTCTCCATGGCCATAGTCGACGGCTTCGCCGTGGAAATGACCGACGAACAGGTGGTGATCCCGGACACACCTTCCCATCTCTCCGCGTTGACTTTTGCGGTTTCTGACGACCCAAGGATGGGGCCTGTTCCAGGCTGATCTGCTGAGATCTGCGAAGGAAGTGAGAGTCGTGGAGAAGAACCTCGAGCTGGATTGACCGAGGGGAAGACCAAGCGGCGACTTGACCGATGATGTAAAATTACAGGCGGCGGGGGCAGTCGCAGTGGCCAAGATCGTCACTTTTCCTAATCTGATTTCTTCCAAATCTTCTCTGCTTTCACGGTTCGAGCATCGTCCCCCCCGCCCTCTCCTCCCAGCTGCTGCTCGCCGACTATGGCATTCGAATGCCATGGAGACGATCAGATGGTCTTCAGGGGGAAGGGAGAGTACTTGTTAATTATCCTATCCCAGCAGTCGCCATAAAGAAATGAAATTGAGAAATGTAATATATTTTTATTTACTTTCATCTATTCAGAATATTATGGCAAAATCAGGTTATTTCTTTGAGATAATTTGGGGGTAAAATGCCTCGGAAAGGCGTAAATGCCCATCGAGCGTGGTGGGCAGACGGGTCCACTGCGGCCACGGAGGACAAAATTGATCCGCGGAGCACCAGACCGGTTGTCCGTTTGGTGTAGCTATCTGTGCCGGAACGTGGCGAGACCCGCGTGGGTATAAAACGGTCAGCCCTAGTTTCGCCAACCTTGGCCCGTTTGCTGTCGAATTCCTTCCTCAAATCGTTCGCTTCTCCCGGCTCTCCCTCCACGGTCGACATTTTCTTCGAAGAGTTTACAGGAGGGGCCGTAATTGGGTTGCCGTCTTGAATCGGTGAGTTCCGAACCCATCTCTTGTTGAATTTGTGGATTGAAATCTGTGGGCTCTGCTCAGTGGTGTAAAGGAAGACGCGACGACGATCTGTATAAGAGCCGAACCCTAGTTCTCCATTCTTGACGAGATCGAGAATCGTACGGCGTCACACCTGCCCATCTGATTTTCTGTCCTTCCGCTCTTTCCTTGTCTTCCTTCTATTTTCCCCGAGAGAATTGCGATTGCCCCTCGATTTCTTTAAAACGTGAGTCACTTCCCTTGTTCTCTTGTTATACCTGATATTTTTTTCCATGCTTCTTTACCTTAACCGCTCTTATGGTTCTGTTCCAACCTGCCGCCCCAATTTAGAAAGTCTAGCGTCGGTATTCTGTGATGCATTATATTCAAAATCCAAAGCCTACATTCCTTTGAGTCGTTCGTTTCTCCATTTCATTGAATGAGAATTCTTCAGGTGTCATTCAGATAGCTGATCTTTCGTGCTTTCGCACCTCAGGGTTTACTCTTTGAAGCGCTTGTACATTGAGACCCGCTGTATTGACATGTTCGTTGCTTGTTGATTACATGGCAGTGTTCAAGTACCGGGCATAATGTCTTCTGGATCTGGACAGCCTCAATTCCGTTATACCCAGCCGCCATCTAAGGTTCTTCATGTGAGAAATTTACCATGGGAATGCACAGAAGGGGAATTGATTGAATTAGGCACACCATTCGGTAAAGTTGTCAACACAAAATGTGGTGTCGGTGCAAACAGGAACCAAGCTTTTATTGAATTCGTAAGTGTTAGCATAGCGCGTTTTATATCACAATATTAGCCATGCTATATTTTAGGCCATTTATTGACTTTGCTTTCTATCTTATTTTTCCCCCAAATTCAGGCAGAAATAAATCAAGCAATTGCAATGATTTCGTATTATGCATCATCAGCAGAACCAGCACAGGTACGGGGGAAAACCGTCTACCTTCAATATTCCAACAGACAAGAAATTGTCAATAGCAAAACCACCGGAGAGGTTGCTAGCAATGTGTTATTAGTGACAATTGAGGGTGTCTTGGCGGGTGATGTCAGCATTGATGTCCTACACTTGGTATGAAAATTTTGTTTCAATGAGAATAGATCAGATTTACATAATAAGCTTGTTCATCGACTTTGTTCTCTGTAATACACTGATATGTTAAGTACTCTGCATGTAGTTTATAGTCATTATACAGTTTTTGGTTGGCACAGATCAGCAGGTCCATGTCATGGAAGAAACATCTTTGATGGAAATCCTCTGCATCAGGAGAAAGCGCATGTGTGTTTGTCTCCTTTCCCTTGCTTCCCACTACCTCTCCACCCTTTTTCTGTCCCCTATCCATATCATATGAAGTCAAAGGACTAATGTTTCTTCTTCCCTCTCAATCCTTTATCCACTACTCAAGTCCATTAAATTGGAAAATGACACTTCCATGTTTTTCGAACGTGATGTTTGTTAAAAGATGCCGACAGAGTTCTTTTTTCCTTTATACTTTGTTAATATGTATGTATTTTAATATCAACTAACCATGAAATTTCATGGTTTCTAAGCTATCAGTTATCTTTTCTTTCCAGTGGACACGGATATTACTATGATACTTTTCCTTTCATGAAAAGTGAGATTGCGATATCAGTGGGCACACTAAAGTGAGTAACTTTTATAAAACAGTGCTGTCCCACAAAAGTCATCCCGTACAATCAGCCAATGTCTTTCTCCTACAGGCATAGTGAATCCCCTTTAGAAAAGGTGCCCTAACTGGCAGTGAATTTTATGACGTGAGTCATCATCAATTTTTTTTTCCCCTAATGTTTTTTTAATCAAGTATCGTTATTTCAGGTCTTACTTCTTTCCTCAACTTGGAAGAATACAGACTATGTTTAGTAATATAAGTGTCCCTGAGCAACAATGGTTGTTTCGGATGTAATGAGATAATTTATATTGCTTTCAGCATGCTTTCTCCTCTCTCTCTCTCTCTCTCTCTCTCTCTCTATATATATATATATATATATATATATATAGACATATATATCTGTTTATCACACTCAGTCACTCAAATTGACTCGCATGACGTGGATCAGTTTTTTAAGGGTCAAATTCATGCCTCACGTGAAGATACGCTTAGTTTCTGGTTCAAGGTTTTAAGGGGATTTCTATGCTCTCAAAAGAGTGGTATTTTAGAATGTTGTGACCCAGATGCAGATTAGTCCACGTCACAACTGAGTTGGTAGAATATGACTCACTTTTACCATCTTTTCGGTCACACAGCTATACGAGTCCTCTTTCCCTGCCATGTAGCCAATATGTTATGCCGTCCTTTCTTCAAATTCCGTGTAATCAATGATGGAGTACCCTGTGAACAAGAGTTTCAGTTTCACTGCACGCCTATATTTTTGCTCTGTAGCAAGAAATGCATTTAGTGTTTAGGGCTGATGCTCGGTTCGCAATTCAGGACCTAGATTTTCCCTTAGGTGTAAGATGGTTCTCTATAGTTATAAATCTTAAACTTAAAGAGGCAACCCATCACCATTTCTCATGCAAAAAAAATTGAATTTTCACTAGTTTCTGCTGTGGTTGATATTGCAACTTGATCAGTACTTCCGATAATATTTCTGTGTAAAGTCAGCAAAGATGGTGTGCAATGACCGTCATACCAAAGCTCTGTCTTCCCCTGTACCTACAACCATTTCTTTAGGAATTTCTCTCAAAAATTGCAACTTGACCAGTGCTGCTCTATCAGCTTTTCTTCTGTTGACTCCTTAATTGACAAGGTGTAGCTTCTTCTCTGCCATAATGTCTCGTCCCCGCTGCTCAATTAAGAAAACTCCCAGTTGCTTCAGTTCTTCCGTTGATCATCCTTTGGATCTTGTAAATTGATAGGTAAGTAACTATGCTGTATTATGCCCTTTTGAGAAGAGCCTACCTTCCTCCTGCTAATAAAACTATTATATTTCGCCCGTCTAGTTGTTTTTCGAATTAACTTTTATATCATTCCAGCCCCTAACGACCTTCAGTTCTCTTATCTATCTTTTTTGGTAAATTAACGAGTTGACATCTGGAATAAAAACCAAATAATTTACGACCTATCTCTCAGAAATGACTTATTTCATTCTGTCTACTAAAGATCTACATCAATAATTAAGATTTTCATAGATTCGCCTAAGAAGAACCGTTGCTCGTCCAGAGTTTTCTCCAGTGGAAGGGTTGAAATCTGTGCTTAATAGGAATTGTTTGTATGTTTCTTTTAAACGTCAGTGATGGAGGATTGCAGCAGTTACACATGTCTAGAAACGCGTAGATGAGAAATACTGCTGCATACATATTTTAACTATTCACAGGATTGATCAGTCGTCTCCATTAAGAAATAATTACGTCTTTCACTAATCGTCAACTCTAAGAATTTTTCGTTTTTGTAGTTGTCTGCATTTCAAGTTTTTCATATCGCATCGTAGTCTTCTGAACCAACTAATTCCAATTTGAGTCAGTGGTCTAGGATTGAATCTGGGAGTCCCCAATTTGGATTGAGGAAGTTTACGCTGATCTTTGTTTACAAAAGATGGTGGGTCTATTTATTCAGGGTTGGGCTCTTATGGCCTTTCATCTGCCAACAGGTTGGGGAGCTGGAGAAAGAAGATAAAAGGGGAGGAGGAAAGGGAAAGAGGTCATAGGTTGCCGTATACCGAGCAAGACAGAGTGAAGGCTGCACGACAAAAAGAAAAAAATAAATAGTAAAAAATAAATCTAACTTCACCATCGCCCATTGTCATCTTTTCCTTTCTGCCTTTGTCTGTGTGTCCACCTGGGGTGCTTGTTGCTGCCACCCACTGAAAGGGATTACTACCCCCTTTATAAAACTTTTTGTCTCTATATCCCCTTTTGCTAAAACTATTTTTCGTCATATCCGAAAATTTGATAAAGCATAATTTTGTTTACATACGCAGCTGGATTGATTTTTCCCTCAGTTTTGGAGTTCTGCTGGTAGCCTGATCCAAATATGTGGCCCTATTACCTTTGTAATATTGTCTGATGTTTACACTTCAGTTCCGAGATATCTCCGCAGCCCTACATGCTGTTTTTTTATGTGCCTTAGCATAAGCATAAACATGTGGAACGTGTTGAATTGTTAGTGATTAGTGATTTTTTTTATATCTACTGGCATAATGTGCAGGTTTTCTCTGCTTTTGGCTTTGTTCACAAGATAGCTACGTTTGAGAAGACAGCTGGTTTCCAGGTCATATTCTTTAGGATCTTGGCTTGATTCAAGTCATATCGACTTATCTATAATTATTGTGCAGTGTATCTTAGAGAAACGATGAAGATTATTAATCGTTTTTGTGAAGTTCTTATTTGCAGGCACTGATTCAGTTTTCTGATACAGAAACTGCTACTTCTGCGAAAATTTCTCTCGATGGTAGGAGTATTCCGAGGTGAAAAAAAATCTTTTTATTTGTCATCTCGATGGTGTCCGTAGATAACCTTTAATTGACATGGTTGTCTTTGTTTCCTTCTTTTCGCAGATATCTGCTTCAGGAACATGTGGGCCCATGTAGTTTGAGGATAACATATTCTGCGCATAGGGATTTAAATGTGAAGTTTCAGAGTCATCGTAGCAGGTTAGCTTGTGTTTCTTTGATGCATAGGAAACATCTTTATTGGCCCTAGGGCAGAATGTCATTATATTGGTAGTTGAATTAACATTTTAAAAATGTTTATCATAAAATTGTACATAAATATATATCCCTTTTTAGATTTAGCTTAACATTTTAAAACTCAAAGCAGAAGCTTTACTTGTCATTGCTGCTAAATTTCTTGTTGTTCTCAGAAGCTTTACTTACTAGTATAATTTACTCGTCCCCGCGAATATGTGACAATTTCTCCTGACGGGAAATGCTTGATGCTTACTATTATAAAGACATGCCTGGTTGCCTGTAAATGTTGATTTCTCTCCTGGAATCAGTACAGAACTCCAAAAAGGCCAAAGAGTATGTTGGGAAAAAAAAAACTGGAAGAAGTGCGCAGATTCTATAAAGTAAATTAAATGTGATAAATTTTTAGCCTCATGAATTGCACAGTGATGTTTAAAGATAAATTTGTGCTTGTAGGAAGGGATATTTCAGGAACGAATTATTTTATTTTATTTGTATTTTTCCTTTACGGTTATTGTTCTTTCCCTTCATTTGTGTCATATTTATGTGAATTAACGGTTTTAACATCTGCCATCTTCTTCAGGGACTATACCAATCCATATCTTCCTGTGGCTTCGTCAGCTATTGATGGTAGCGGTCAGGTGAATATCTGTGAATAGACTGTCAAGAAGATCTGTTTTATATGTTGCTGGTGGATTTCTTTGGTTCCGCTACAATTGCTTTACTTTAATACATTATTTATCACCGCAGTTTGGTGTTGGCACTGAAGGCAAGAAACAAGAACCAGAGAGTAATGTACTTCTTGCATCTATTGAGGAAATGCAATTTGCTGTTAGCATCGATGTTCTTCACACGGTAGTTTCATTAATTCCTCTAATGCTTAATTTTCCTTGGTAGTTTGGTAGTTTAACCTGATTGGCCCATATCGTTTCGCCAACAGGTATTTTCTGCATTTGGTCCTGTCCAGAAGATCGCAATTTTTGAAAAGAATGCTGGTTTCCAGGCATTAATTCAATATCCTGGTAAGATCTCATCACCAGTTGTCATTACATTAGAGCATAAGGGACTGGGCCAGCTGTTGGATATTGCAGTCTTATGGCCAGTATTTGACATTAAACTGATTTATACCTAACTTTTTTATTTTTTATGCTTTTATCTTTATGTTAATAGCAATGGTTTATGCTTTAAATTTTCTCGGCTTATGAATTATGATACTCTTCTCGACCCCCCCCCCCTTCAAAGAAAAAGAAGAAAAATGAGAGAAAAAAAAGATATGGGTAGGCATTATGATGAATATTGGGCAATATGTAAGCTTAGCTTCTACCTCTGTTCCTGCGTACAGAGAATGGAATTTTTTTTCCCTTTGGTTATGTTATATGAATAACAGAGAACATGAGGTTCCAGACAGTACGAACCGGATTGAATGTGTGTGTGATAAACAATCCAGCTCCACAGTTCAATGGAGTATCGACTGCATTTCAATTTTGGCTTTTCTGTGACTATTTTTTATGTCTGAAATAGCCCCGTCATGCGAAATTTCTAACAGATCAGGAGGCTCTTTATCTAGGGAAAGATATTCATGAAAAATGACGAGGTTTTTGATGTTTTTGAACCGTGGGGTTTGGCTTTTTCCCGAATGGCCTGTGTTGTAGTCCTGGGAGGTTACTAAAGGCAACATATTGGCGGCAGCAGTTGGTACAATCAAATATTTTGGATGAACTTATGTAGCTCTAGTATCAAAAGAGGGAAGGGCATCCTCAGGTGCATGTTCATTTGCTGAGCGATTATGAGAACCTCAGACTGCTTTTGCAGATCAAGAGGACTAGGATTTGAGAACCTTTAACTCCCTTAAATTTTCTCCCTCTTGTCAACTTATCATGGGCTTAAGTTCGGTTAGACTCTCGGATCAGTTTGAGTCTGGTTAAATCGGTTGATATGCAGGGAAATGGCTGACGTCATGACATGACTTTAAGATTTTTTAACCTTGTCTTTGCGTTCCTGATGCGATCAGTCCCACAATGATGATGAGAGAGAGAATTTTCACAATGACGATGATGATATTCCAACTTTAAAGGATGAAAAATCTAAGTCTCGCTGCTCAATTGTTTTCCATTGTAGTGGATATTCTTTGAAGGTTGATGCATACTTGCGTGACATCCTACTGGTTTCTAATATGCAGACATACCGACGGCAACTGCTGCAAAAAATTCTCTAGAAGGTCATTGCATCTATGACGGTGGCTTTTGCAGGATTCATCTTGCGTACTCGTGCCATACTGATCTCAATATCCAGGTACACTGCGTGCCTTGCTCTATTTCTCTTCTTCTGTAGCAGTTTTAAGGAATTTATTCCTTATCCTGCCTTTAGTTTTCTATATAATTAGTATACCAGAAATCCTGCGATTGTTGACAGTGGAATATTGTCTTTGTGATTTCTTTGCATCAACGTTTGAATGATCTAATCCCCGGGGCATGACAGCTGTACATATGATTATTGGGTTGCTATATGCTTGCTGAGAACTTTCGCCATGACAGTGCTTCATGTTTCGGTCCATAGTGCATCCCTGTGTTCATCCGTTGACCTTTGCTAGGTTTTCTGGTATTATCACAATTGAATTAACTCATGCCAAGGGATCTTCCAGAGCATGATTCTACCATGAAAGTCTCACCATTTCAGCTGTAGATGCAATATTGGGTCGCCCGCCCCCCTTCATTGAAACAGGAAGGAAAGAAAAAAAAAAAATTAAGAGAGTCGGGGAAGGAGTGAGAAAAGGAGCCGGAGAGGTGAACCCGAAATACGTTTCTCGTTAGTTTATAATGAAAGATCAGACGTGCGGTTTTATTATGTCCTTTTTTGATCCATGAATGGCTGTAGAAAGGATTTGCAGCTTCAAAGATCATTTCCCATTGGAAGCGATTGAGATGCAAAACGTTCAAGTTTTTCAAGTGCCCAATATCAATTTTGTTTGCGAAAATTTTTCCCTTCTGTCATTCTGTTGAGCTCTTGGCTAAAATTCCTGTTAGTGTAGTCTTAAATTGGCCAGTTCAGCCCTGGATTTCCCACCTTCGCTGTGTTCATCAACCGTCATCGAGCATGGGACAAAATGAGAACATCGCTAGTTTCCTCGTGTCTTTGGTTCCTCCAACGGTTACAAACGAAATCTGAATATCGAGGATCCGAATTGTGCTACTCATTTTGATATCATTGTCTGCAGACACCCATGATTGAAGTCTTTCTTCCTATGCAAGTATCGGCAGCTGGTTCTTACAATTTTTTTTCTTTTTTTTTGCGTGTGTGTGTGTTGTTTTGGGCTTAAACGAATTATAAAATTGCCATGATCGATCCAGTTTATGCTCCTAATCGATGAAACCATAGAAATTCCCCGTGGAAATAACATGGGTTTCTTGTGGTTCGCCTGCCCCAGACGAACAATGACAGGGGAAGAGACTACACGATCCAGGGCTCCGCCACGCCTGTGGGCCAGCCTTCCATTCTGGGACATCAGCCCCATCCGGCTCTCGAGCCCGTCGGCTCCCAGTACGGCGGCGTCCCTCAAGCTTCCGCCTTCGGAGCGATGGGTCACCGGCTCCACCACCCGGGAGGCTGGGAAGTAGGAGCTTCCCACATGCACGGTCAGATGTACGCCGCCTTCCCGGGGGCCATGCCGATGCCTCCGCAGGCCGGTCAACCGCCCCACTTCCCCTTCGGACGGCCGTATTGAACTCCCTCCTGCAGCCGATGCCCCCCCGGTTGACTTCTATCTCATGTTGAACCCGCGATAACTTAAGACCTGGTTTTATTTTCCCCTTGCGTCTCCTTGATTCTATCCGCCATGGGCGGCAGGCTGTGCCTCCGTTTGACCTGCCTTCTTCTTGATCTGATTCTGCCAGTCAACGCGGATCGTGTCCTCGTTCGAGGCTGAGGCCGGCTCAGATGGGTTCCAAGTGTTCTCTTCAATCCCCCTGTTTTCCGTGAGTGAATGCCGTGTGGGAAATTATTAAGCGATCATTTCCAATTTCTTGCTAATTTATCTGCATGAATTCGCGATGATTAATGCCAATACGTCTCAGTCAACGGTACTTGTCTCCCGGATCCGATGCCTCTCGTTTTGCCCGCAGTCTGATCTCGGTTTAGTGCCTTCGATTAGGCTGTTGGAACGCGAAAAGAAAGTCAGCGTCGTATCCGCTCCGCATGCCGTGTACGCTAGGGGATTTCAGGGGTATAAAGGAGTTTGTTTGACAAAATAAAACGAGTGCCTAAGGAGAACCCACGGTATTTCTCTCTCTTTCCCTCTCTCTCTCTCTCTCTCTCTCTCTCTCTCTCGTCTCCATCGAAGCCATGGCCAAGCATGCGATCGTCGTCGCCGTCTTCCTCTCCCTCCTTGTCCTCTCCAGCGTCGCTCAGCTTCCGGCGGCGGAGGCCGCCAGCAACGACGACGACTCCTTCGCGACCTTCGAGCCCCGCACCACGGAGGAGCAGGTGCCCATCGATGCGAGTTTCATCCCGGTCGTCCGCGGCTTCCCGGCCGAGGGCCTGCGCTTGACCGATCGGCCGATCCCAATCCGTGGCCGCCCCGGCCACCACTGCCATCACTGGCGGCGCCGCTTCCACCGGGGATCGATCGTCCCGTTCGGCGACGACGTGGCCGTCTCCGGCGAGGAGATGTCTCGGATTCACCTCGGCCGGCGGGGCTTCCTGGGGAAGAGGCCGGGCGACGGCGAGTGGAAGGAGATGGCCGAGATCTCCCTCTCTGATCTGATGAAGCACAAGGAATTGGGCGCGCCCCGCGAGTTCCGCCACGCCCCGCGCGACGCCGAGCACGGCGCGTCGAGGAACAACTTCTGGAACATCCTGAACCGCCGCCTGTGAGGTAGATCATGGGCTCGATTATACCTCGTCCTATGCTACCTGCGGTTCATCCTCATCCTCATCGTCTTCTACTAGTGTAATTTTATCCAGCGGCTTCGGCTGTTCTCTGCTTGCTGTCTGTGGACAGACCATGTCGGCAGAGATCACGAGGCTCCCCCCCCCCCGCCCCTTCTCTAGCTGCCGCTGCAGCGTATGTTATTTTGATGGAATAATTATCACCCGGTGTGTATACTTAGTTTGCCGACATCATAATCCTCCCAAAATGATGATCCTAACGAAAAGCTTCCGCCTTTGTCGAATGATCGCAACGAAGATCTGGACTGGATGTTAACCCAGAAAGGGCTTCCGTCCTCGTTGACCAGGCTGCATGATAGCGGCGGCTGCTGAATCTGGGGGGCGAAGATTCACATGAGAGGATTGACTTTTCCGTTCCGATTGGCAGAAGCAACGAGTACGGAGCCAGTTCAGGAGATACAGACAAATCATCCCACGGGAGTTGGTCAATCATGCGCACGCGCCTTTGACTCTGATCAGAAGGCTGGCGAGCAGAATCCTGTGGCGTCGGCGGTGGCGGTGAGGTCCGGGCAGGGCCCCGGCTGCACCCTGAGGGCGGCGCCGGTGACGGCGCCGCACTTCCAGGGGACCTCCCGGGGGCCCGCCCCCCAGAGCTTGACGTTGGAGAGGCACACGCGGGTGAAAGGCGCGTCCTTGATGCCCTCGATGGAACCCGGTTCCAGGATGTTCTCCCCCCACACGTTCCTGATCGTCACGCCGTCCACCGCCGGCACGGCGGCGGGGTTGAAGCCGTCGTCCGGGTGGTCGCCCACGTCGCCGGCGATGCGCAGCCCCTTGCGAGCGCCGCTGACGCTCACGTCGGAGATGGTCACGTTCTTGATGTACCCTCCTCTGCCGACGTTGGTCTTCACGTGGACGCCGATCCCCATGTTGAAGAGCGTGATGTTCTCCACCAGGACGTTCTTCACCCCGCCGGAGGTCTCGCTGCCGACGGCGATTCCGGCGAACGGGGAGGAGCCGGTTATGCGCCTCACGGTGATTTCTGAGCTCGGCCTGCCGTAGGCTATGCCGTACTCATCCCACCCGCTCTTCACCGCCACCAGGTCGTCCCCGGTGGAGATGAAGCAGTCCTCTATGCAGACATCGGAGCTCGAATCTGCAGAGCATAGAAAATAAAATTTCCGAACCAGCAAGGAAAGAAATGAAAAGTAAAAGTCGTTGACTCTGGAGACCTGGGTCAACTCCATCGGTATTCGGAGAATCCCTGGGCGCCAGTATCGTCACGAACCTCACCACCACGTTGCTGCATGAAAACGGAGCGAGAACGACCCAAGCCCACGAGTTATCTACACTGCATGGTTAGGGCAGATGATGGGTGTTCTTGGGGGGGCGCTCACCTGCAGTAAACAGGGTGGATGTTCCAGAAAGGGGAGTTCAGCAGGACCACATTAGAGATGATGATGTCGCTGGAACGGACGAACTCCACGAGATTAGGCCTCGTGAAAGGGAGAGATCTCTGCCTCCACATGTTCCACCACACGTGACCCTGGCCGTCGATGGTCCCGTTCTCCCCTGCCCGCCAAGAACAGGTGAATTGGCAAGCTTTGACTTTTTTGCAGAAAATATTCAACCCGTATATCATTCCAGAACCGTTTGAATCGAGAAAGAGTGACGCGAAAAAGTACGACTGGCGCAGCGGGTTAGCTGGAGTCCTAAGCTAGAAGAGATACATCATCGGCCAGAAAAAGGTCTGAAAATAGTCAACTCCTCGAAGAACAGCCGGCAGGTCGTCGACGATATGTGGAAAGTCAAAGGGTCTCGACTGCTATACAGACTGTGAGCAGGCGATCTATGCAATAGAAGGTAAGTTGGGCGCGGCGCACCTGTGATGATCACGTCGTGCACCCCATCGCCATGAATCAGGCTGACGTATCTTCCTCCGGGGAGCTCCCGGCCTCTTCCGTAAGATGGCAAGGGAGCTATCAGACGCCAGTTCCAGGTGTCCTGGAAGCAGATGCGTTGAAGATATAGTTCAGGAAGTGAAGGCAAATAAAAGAGCTGGATTTCTACCCAGAAAAAGGGGAGAACTGGACCTCCTTGGAGAAACAATGAACGGAGGATGAATTATCCCAAATTTTCACAGAATTATCCGAATGTTCACAGAATTCAGACAGAGGATCTGACTTCAACCCGAAATTTATAACGGTGAGTCGACTCCATTTTTCAAAGATCGCAAGAATGTGCTTGAACGCCTAAGTTCCGACGCCGGAGACGCAGTAAGAGGTGGAAGAAGAAGACGCAGTAACCGGATGCTCCACAGTCGCCGTGAGACGGCGAATCATGGCGGAGGGGGCAGGAAAAGCTGGGGATCCTCATGGAGGCACAGAGACGATGACATCGGAGTCTGGCGGGGGCGCCTGGAATATGTTAATGGCGGAGCAGGTAGGGAGAGAAATATAATCGACCTGGGAGGCCCTGATGACGGCGCCCTTGGCGAGGAACAGGGTCATGTGGCTGGTGAGATTGAAGC
This sequence comes from Spirodela polyrhiza, assembly GCA_024713555.1. NCBI lineage: Eukaryota > Viridiplantae > Streptophyta > Magnoliopsida > Alismatales > Araceae > Spirodela > Spirodela polyrhiza. The sequence continues at coordinate 5,359,988 of CM046533.1, read as the reverse complement.
TCCCCGTGAGCCACACGCCCGGAGGAACGTACAGCAGCGTGCCGCCGCGCTTCCGGAGGTGCTGGATCCGGTAGATGGCCTTCCGAAAGGCCCAGGTGTTCAGCGTCTTGCCGTCCCCGACCCCTCCGAAGTCGGCGATGGATATGGCTTCCGCCCGGCCCTTCATCCGCACGATGCCGGAGCACGTCGCCGACGTCGCCTCCGCCGCCGGCGCCCATCGGGAGGACAGGAACCAGAGCAAGAAAGCAGCGAGGAAGGAACGACGCCACATTTTTACCTCACAGAGGCCTCGCCGTCTCCTGCGGGAGCCCGGGTGGAGAATGCAGAGAAAAAGGGTCGAATGCGAGCTTCACGGAGACGGAGGACCTGCAAGACCCACGAACCAGCAAAACCTAACCCGTCACCCCTCGGCCGACAGCTGAGCTCGTCCTGGTCTCTTTGAGCGGACAGCGCACGGAAAAGAAGGCTGCGAGTTAACCGATGGAGCGGAACTTTAATGGCGGCGGCCTCCTTCCAGAAAACCTTCCACGAGCCAACTGTGGCAGCCCACCAAGGAGAAAGCTCCAAAACGAGCTAGCTTCAATGCCGGATGATGAGGGGAGCTTCCGCCTTGAGCTCCGAAGAGAGGCTCCAACGGGAAAGATCCAGACGATCTGGGGGGGTGATTGCGGCGGCAGCGGCGGCGGCGGTGGTAAAGCCGGGAAAATTATGCGATAATTATACCTCAAAGCGGAGGTCTAAAGCAGAGCCCTGTCGATAATCTCTTGTCACCCAGCCCCCTGCGACCGGCCGCCGTGACAAGCGACAAGCTATTGAATGAAACCACGTGGAGGGCTTCGTTTCTTCCGCACCGCAGCTCGACGGTGTGGTCCGGCGTGTGAAGAAGACGACGCCGGCGGCGGAGGCGGCGAACCAGGGGTTGTGGGTGGGACGCGGAATAAAGGCCACTCCAGCAGAAAAGACGGAGCCGCACAGAGCTCGCCTCGCACGATGAGAGATTCTTCCTCGCACTGCGAGCCCCACAAAGTCCCCTCACCACGTGCCCGGTCTCCGAGCCGACGGCGCCTCGAGGAAGAAGACCCAGATGGGTCCGGCACCGTTCGCTGTCTGGCTGCTGCTGGGAGAGGCCGAGGGGAGAAGACGAGCTCATGCTCGGTGCTCCTGGTAGCTCCGCCGAGGGGGCCCGGCTGCGCTCTCTACTCGGCACGTCCTCTCTATGCTTTGGACCATGGGAACGAAGGATTAAACTATAGGAAGAATCTTCTCTTTGATTTGAAAAGTGGGTGATAACTAGTAAATAATTTCTGGTAAAACAATGTTCCACAACGCGCACGAATGATGACGCGGAAGTCGCCTTCATATAGGCATTGAGAGTTCTACCCCTCTCTCTCCCTCCTTTCCCATGTGGAGATTCTTCTTTACAATTATTACTAAAAGGATCATAAAAACGGCTGACATAAATTAGTCGATTATTGATGTATTTTCAGAAACTAATACAGTACACTGAGTCAAATATTTTCACAATGGGTTCTTATAATGGCGCAATCCATAAATTATATCATTATCGGGCTCCACTAAATGTCTCAATTAACTTACAGTCAGAAGAAAGGTACATGAATTCGTGCAACTAGATCTCATTTGACGTTTTTTTTAGTTCACTCCTAGTTGCCTCTTAAAGGAAGTACAAAAACAAGGGCAATCGAGAGAGAGAGAGAGAGAGAGAGAGAGAGAGAGAGCGAGAGACCTGGGACGGTGGGTGATTCCGGGCTGGACCCAGTTGACTATTTGAGCTCAAGACTGGATAAGAAGCATGATCAGGTAAAGTGGGATCCGACAGGGGCCATGGATCGGTCACAGGTCCTGATCTTCTGAGTCAACAGCGATGGCCTTCTCACCCAGGCTATTTGCTTACATTCCTGCCAGCAGTCTGTCTATTTGCTTTCGGCCATCCTCTTCTTGATCTCGTGGGCGGTGTTGAATATGCCCAGGGTTGGCTGGTTGCAGACGAAGCACTTCTTGTTCCTCTGGTAGTGCTGCAATGACCATAAACAGCAAGTATTACTCATCACCTTCAATTTATTATCGAATTAAAAAACTCTGAAAGCAAACGAAACAGTCAGAGAAGGATAGCCATTTTTTTTCATAAAACAGGAGGAGAAGATCATGAATGCGTCCACCAATTCTATTAATGCCCTGAGTAAATGCCGCTGAACTAGCACCAAACGTTGCTGACCAGGATTGTGTAGCATACCAATTATCAGCCTAGTGTATTATCCAACCTAATTCAGGAGAAACGATGGCCAAGCATCTTCCCATGACAATATAAGTGGAAAAAAATGTGAATGTGAACCCTAACATTATGAAACCATTGTTGAAAACATCTGTCAGCAAGAGCTAAAAATGTAGTGGAACAGTCTTCTTTTATTTTGTACCAAAAAAATTCAAGAGAGTAGAAGAAAAAAATTCTACATGATATTAGATGTATATATATATATATGTATCCAAGCTCGCACAGAAATCCCACGTAAAGGAACAGCAGGCTCCAGAATATAATCCCAGGATCCACTTCCAGGTTTGGGGCACTCTCTATATTGAGCCCAAGATCAGAATAGAACTAGTTGGTTCTCTCTCTAGAAATGACCCCCAAGCTGGATGTAAACTCTGCCTTTTCTGCTAAGATTCCCGATCCCCGACTTGGACTCATCCACACATGCACCTTAGGTTTTGGAGAACCATGATCCTGTCTTTAACTGGTCCATCAAAGATATAAAGAGAGGATTATTTGATGATTCTGTTTTCAAATGTCTCAATGGTTTTTCAAACCAACAAAGTCCTTCCAACTCGACTCTAAAGGTGACTCATTAGACCCGAGGCCGATCCAGAAAAGATCCTTGAAAGAAAAAGAGAGAGAAATCAATGATAATTACTCGGAGAGAGACTGTAGAAACACCCAAAGGGATATCAGTTCTATGCAGCACCATCCACGGGAGTGACTTGCATGGGAGGAGCCATGTTCCTATCAAATGAACAACAACCTGAGGCACTCTTATACCAGATTCTCGTAAATGGGTAACAAGAGAGACACCCAAGGAAAACACTCAGGGCATAGTGTTACTGAAAATGAAGAGCTGCAGGTGAACTGAATATATGCGCGCTACTGTAATTCCAGGTTTCTTCTTGGATGGTTGCGTTGGTTCAGAGGAGAAAGATAGATATGGAGATAGATCAAAGGAATGTGGAACAACTGCAGAAACATAGCCAGCTTCACTGACACCAGAGAAAATGAATAGAGCATCAGTCCAGACTCTAGATACATGACTGAGGACAATACAAAGGTTATCTTTGCAGAATAAGAAAGTATTGATTCTGCTCTCAAAAGGGGCGAAGTAGGGGTGAACTTTAAAATGGGATACGCAGCTTTGACCAGGGGCACTATTTTTTCAAGAAATGGGAAATGGATTCGACCATGTTCAAGATGGTCATGGGAAACAGTCTGAGGCAAGTTATTGAGTTATATTGAACAGAAGCAGTGGGTTTACAGTTTGTAGCAGGGTCTTCTCCAATGTGCACCCTGGGGGTGGATAGGGAAATGGTACAAGTTTATGTATACTTCTTTTCTTATTAATTAATGGCGTGTTATTAACCACATCTTCAAAAGAAACAACCGAATCACATTCGTAAAATGATAACGTTTATCCTGCTGTTAAATAACAGTCACCTCCCACGCTATCCACTGCTAACCCAGACAATGCCATCAATTAACGGTCTATATTTGATAATGTTGAATGAACACGTAGTCGATAATCCTAAGGAACTAACAGAATGATGATACCAGAATAAAAGGATCTCAAGACCAATGCCAAATAAGAGACGCTATGATTTAATTCCTACATTGGTGAAATAATTTCCTGGATTAACAAGTCAATATGACTAAGTATTTTACATTTCGTCAGCCTTTTCTTCTGTACATACCCTAAATTAGGGAGCAGAGAATGAGACAAGAAGAAAGAATCAGTATAAAGAGCATGACAGTGAGATGGAACGGGGAAGCTATCAAGAAAAGTTGGAGAAGAGTAAAGGCATACTGTCAGAAACGTTCACATTGAGAATTTTGTCGGCAAAAGAAACTTTTAACCTTTACAAAGTGTAAACCACCGTCACATGTCAAGTGTGTGAAATTAAAATATATCGCTACAATTTTTCATCAAATAGTATGCCGAGCACATCACCCTTCTTCTATAATACTAGTGCAAATGAATAATAACAGAAGTGTAAAATGCGTAGGCATCTAACATGATATAGAATTGTTAAGTTAGCATCTTGAGCACAAGTACGAAATCAATTACACTTTATTTATTGAAGTGGCCCAGTCATGGTGAGAAGGAACAAAGGAGACCCTGAAACAACTATGACATCATAAAAAAATCTGGGCTCTATGAACTTAAATCGCCACTTGATAAAGATGTTCATCCGACGCACAGTGAGAAATCCAGAAGTCTAGTTAGCTCCCAAATACATCCTAAATCAACGAATCATTTGAAACAATTGATATGATCTGATCTGAATTGAAATTTTATATCTCCTTACTAGGTTTTAATATTAATCCTTCTAGGCGCGGCAGCCTCATCGGGGAAGTATCACAACAGTGACTATTGACAGTTTTCAATGCAAAATTTTTCAACGATGTCACAGTTTTTCCAGCAAGGAAAAAAGAAAAGATTGACCTACCCTTTGACATAACTTATTCCTTACCCTATGCTCCATTGTTCAGAATAAATGTGACACTACTCATATATTTCCTCTTTCCATACTAAAAAGAATTTTGAACAAGATAGAAAAATTTAATGAGCAATAAAAGATAGAGACCAAGAAGAATAACTTCAAAAGGGATTGCATAAATACAAATAATGAAAACAAAGCACTGAAAAAATAACATAGCGAAAAGGAAGAGTTCCGTCTGCTACAGTAACAGCGGCTGGCTACAATTTTTAGAGTTTCTATGATGTAGAGCTTCACAAGAAATTGAAAAGGTTCAAATAGCGCAGTCCAGAAGGCCCAAAAGGATAAAAACAAGAATACTTACATTATTTAATCTAGAAGGCTTATAAGGCCAAAAATGAAATTTGCTTTCGTAGCTCCAGTATTTTTTTATTTTATGTAGGAAATCTGATATGTTGGCAAATTTTATTTACCTATTTGAAGAGGCATCGCAGAAAGAAGAACAATTTCTTAAAATCTTCTTTTCATCTACCTAAAGTATTCTGGGCTCTCCCTCCCTCCCCTCTCCTCTCTCTCTCTCTCTCTCTCTCTCTCTCTCTCTCTCTCTCTCTCTACCCCTGTAGATTGAAGGAACCCGTGGTGGATTGAAGGGACCCTTCATTTCAATCCTTGTGAACTTGAAGATTCTGGATTTTGTCGCTTCTAGATTCCACTCCCAATTTTTTTCCTAGCTTCCACTATGTCAATCTGTACAATTTTGAAGCGAATGAGATGGAGTCAAGAATTCAAAACTAATGCGTGATGTTCCTTCATACACCTTACCTCCTCAAAACTTGAGAAGTAATAAACATATTTTTAAATTTCCTCAACCCCCAGGAAGAAAGAACCACCTTCATGAGGGAAAGGAGAGTCAGTAGACAGGTTCAAAAATCCTGCAGGATATGGTCCTCGAGAACAAGAAAATATGCAAGCCAGTTCTCAAGAGAAACACAGCAGGAAAACAGGGGTAGCGAGCGTAAATTAAATTTCAGGGTTTATAGACACTTAAAGAACAGTTGGTTTAATTAGGGTAAGAAACTGGAAGTTAGAAATTAGCGCATTCCCTTGGGCCAATATTTGCAGTGGAAGGATTCCACCTGCAGTTAATTCTCAATGTTGTATTCGGTAAAAACAAAGATGCCACGATGCTATTGTAAGTGCATGCCGTGTCCACATATGAGGTAGCCTTTGAAGATGCCTTATCATCTTACATGTGCAAGCATTTTTTTATTAATGAAGTTCAGAACCGTACACCAAAAACAAGTGTGACAGCCAAAGCAAGAAATTAAACACAGTAGAGAGTTAGTTTGCAGGAAGTTACCATCTAGCGAGATCACATAATCTAAATTCAATCTATACGTAATCAGGCATAGTATAACGATAAAGCCTTTAAAGTTCTGATTCTGTAAAGGAAAAAGAGATTCAATTAAGAGAGTTCTCCTACCTTCAGGGCGCAATGCTCGCAGAAATAATGTTTACACTTAGTCACAACCGGATCCTCAAATGGTTCCCGACATATGAAACAGGCAAACGGCAAGGCATCATCGTCGTCACTGTCCCCATCATCTACGCCACCATCGTCATTTTCCCCACCACCAAGCGCCAAGGCCCTCTTCCTTGCCTTCTCCGACTCATCCCACTCTCGCTCCAGCTGCCAACCCATTTTGTAATCTCCTCTGTCATGCATGAACTTGCACGAATCACCGTAGCCACAGTATCCTGTCTCCTTGTAGTCCTTACATATGTCCGGCTGGTAGTCGAATCGCGCAGAGACCCTAATGTGCACCGGGGCACGGAGCGGCCCATGGGCCCCGCCTGCCTTCTCGCCAGCGATTGTCTGCTCCCTACGGAACCCTGCCTTGTGGTCCATATATCCATGTATCCCCCGGTAGAGCTTGTCGTCCCCAGAAGACTGCGGACGGCCTTTGAGCTTTTCCTCCGCTAATTTTAGAGTTTTCTCGCGGATGGCACGGGCATCATGGGTAAACGCGGTCTCGGTCTCTAGGATTGCCGTAGCACGGCTATCGTTGTTGACCTGGATCTCCTTGGAGGACTCAAAATGGAAAGCGGTGGATGACGATTCCGTCGCTTCATCATCCTCCTCGGTGGTCGCACGGCGCCTGGACGAGGCAGACCCGGACGAGAAATGAAGCTTATTATCGTGAACTAGAGCCTTCTTCGTTTTCTGTGGCAAGGTGGAAGGTTGTCGCTCTTCTTCTTCATCTTCCTCGTCCAACTCTTTCCGTTTCCGGATGTTTCTACCCTTCAACGGTTTTCGGAAGAAATTGCAGACCGGACCTGAGCAAGAGCGAGAAAAGAAAAAAAAGGAGAGAAAAATTCATTTCCGTAAGAACGAGAGAAAACACCAGGAACTGCCATGGCACGGGAAGATTGGGAAAGAGCTAAGAGCATTCTTACCAGAATCGGACGCATCTGAAACGCCTGGATCCGCCATCTACGTGACCAAGGGATTGGGACCAACTCCTACAGCGGTGCAGCGGGAGCGAGGTGGGGGAATCGATGGATTTGCCTCTGCTGTTCCTAGGGCAATTTCGCAATCGTCAGTCCCTCCGGGCGTCGAAGGAAGAAGACGAGCGATAACTGATTCCCCCTGCCCGAAGCCAGATAGCTGGGCTACTTTATATACCCTCTCCACGCGGAATTAATAAATTACGACTAATATTTATCTAAACTATTTTAATAATATTTAAATATATATATACATCCATTGCTTATATTTCAATTTTTTCCCTTGATTAGTGCATATTTGCCGAGCCACGTTCGCACCTAGCTCTCGTGCCCATGAAGCCATGTTTGGCAGCGCAATCCCACAGAATCGATTCCGTGAACCCCGCAGCAGATCCCGGGATCAAGACTTTCAGTGGGTTGTACCTTGTACAAATAAACAATTTAGCGAGCATTATGGTTCTATTTGAATTGCCAAAAATCCTGGGTATTCTAGAACAATTTACTCGTCGTGGAAAAAGGTTATCGAGCTGCTGATAACCACAATCCTATGAAGAAATTCCTAAAAGCTAACTGGTCAGATGCCCAAAAAATGAGAACTACAAAACCTTCTGAGGGGTCATCCCCCACCTCCCTCCTGCAACCCCATGCTCTGTTCATGGCGGGCCTTCTCTTGAGAGAGAGAGAGAGAGAGAGAGAGAGGTGGATCACACTCTACATGAAGAACACAGAGCGAGGAAGGAGATGACCCAGTTCGCACTGAGGTGTCTTCAGTCTCTCTCTGCGAAATTCAGATGCTCGGAGCCGTATTCCCGGGGCAAGCTCTGAACGGTGTCGGACCAGCGGCTGGGAGAGTGATCGCTGCTGTTCGAGGAAGCGAGGACCTCAACCCTAGCGTCTCTGATCATCCTCACCACCTCCTTGGTGGTCGGCCGGTCCTCCGGCGCCGGCGACAGGCACGCCATGGCGATGTTCAGCAGTGCCCCGAGCTTCTCCGAGTTGTCGTTCCCGGAGGCCGGATCGTCCCCAGACTCGATCTCCTCCTCCCTCACCGATCTCACCCACTGGGGGATGCCTTCTCCGTGCTCCTCCACCAGATCATGGAATGGCGTCTTCCCGGTGAGGAGCTCCAGGAGGAGGATCCCGAAGCTGTACACGTCCGACTGCTGGGTGAAGGATCTCCGCAGGCTGCGAGACTCGGGGGCTCGGTAGAAGAGGGCGGTGGCGCCGCCGCTGTCCTCGTGGGCGGCGTCTGAGGGACCGAGGTAGGGGACGAGGCCGTAGTCTGTGAGGCAGGACTCGAAGTCAGGACCCAGGAGGACGTTGGAGGATTTGAGGTTGCCATGAATGACGCTGGAGTTCTGATGGAGGTGGAGAAGGCCCGTGGCCACATCCTCTGCGATCTTCAGGCAGGAGGTCCAGTGAAGGGGCTTCCCCCCTCCGGTAGGTCTCGATCCTGCACACACGGATTCAAGATCATAAGGAAGGGGCTTCTTTCCTGTTCGAGTTTACGTCTGAAAATCAGAAGAACTGCATGGATCTTCAGTGGCGGCCCCATTATGTGATATGAGCTCTGAGCGGTGAATTAAAACGATATCCATCTACCTAAATCTTTTTTCGAATCATGTTTGCTGCCGGATCACTACTCAAGATCAAGAACTGGTATCACCGATTCTATGGGTTCCTCTGGAACCAGCAGGTGGGTGGGAGTATGCACCGGAACCTTGAGAGATGAGACTCAGCCAGCTCGAGGAAGAAAATGATGAAGAAGAAGACGAGAGCGTACCGTGGATGAGCGAGTAGAGGCTGCCATTGGGGAAGTAATCATAGACCAGGAGGCGTTCCTCCTTGGCCAGGAAGTACGCCCGGAGGGGGACGAGGTTGGGGTGGCGCAGGCGCCCTAGGGTTTCCATTCTTCGCCGGAACTCGTCTTGTCCAGGAATGGACGAGTCCTTGAGCCGCTTCACCGTCACGATGAACCCAGATTCCATGACGGCCTTGTAGGTGCTTCCCACCGTCCCCCTCCCCAAGGTCTCTGCAGAGGCCTTGAGCAGCTCCTCCAAGCTGTACATCTCCCCCACGCCGCCGCAGAAAACCAGATTCCCCAGCCTCTCCCCATCCCATGAGAACACCTCGCCACCACCCTTCCCCGCCCCGCCGGAGGGTCCCTCGCCGCCTTGTCCGTCAATGCCGCCGCCGCCGCCGCCACCGCCCGTTGCGGCGGACTTGCTCTCCGTTCCCACGCCGCGCGATCTGCCGTTGGTCTCCGCCACCATCGTCCTCCTCCAGGGAACCAGGAAGAAAGCCGCCACCAGCCCCGTGAAGATGGCGAGAAACAGGAACGCGCCGACAGAGCCTGCGACGATCGCCGCCACCCTCCTCCTGTTCATCTTCTCTTCCCGTTTGGGGGAGGAATAGGAGGTGGAGGAGACTATTACAGAGGCGACGGGGCTCGAGGATGGAGCAACCGGATGGTCTCTGGTGCTCATGCACGTCTTCTCCAGCTGGTCGCCGCAGAGGTTCGGATTGCCCATGAAAGAGGACGCATTGAACCGCCCGAGAGAGGGGGTCTGCGGGATCTCGCCGGACAGATGATTGCCGGAGACGTTGAAGAACCGCAGACCCGTCTGCTCAAAGGAGGGGATTCGCCCTGAGAGGAGGTTGTCCTGGAGGAACAAGACGTGGAGCCTGGGAAGCCTGGTCAGTGAAGCGGGGATCTCGCCGGTGATCATGTTCCCGGAGAGGACGACCACCTTGAGCCGATGGAGGGTGGAGAGGGATGGAGGTATCTGACCGGAGAAGCGATTGTTGTTGAGGTAGAGGGACTTGAGATTGGTGAGAGCAGAGAGATCGGGAATCTCGCCGAAGAGGAAGTTGGACTTGAAGCTGAGAACGCGAAGCTGGTCGAGAGAGGCGAGCGTTCCGGGGGGCAGTTGCCCGGTGAGGTTGAAGAACTCCAGAACGACCTTAGTGACGCGCCCGTCCGCTGAGCACTGCCTTACGCCGGCCCAGGAGCAAACACCGGCGGCGGAATCGCGCCGCCATGGTAGGGCGTTGGAGGGATCTATGGCCATCTTCAGGGCGAGGAGGGCATCCGCGTCGCGGGAATCGGCGAAGACAGACGGCAGCGGGAGGAAGACGAAGAGGAGGAGGAGGACGTAAAGAGAACAGCGCGTGATGGAGAGAGCCCTGTACTCCATCGAGAAAGGAGGGGATGCCGGAAGGACCTGCCCTCGGCGGCGGAGACAGAACGGCGGCATTGCTCACCGCCGGCGGTGCCTCTCCGACAGATGTTCTTCCTCCATCACCTCTGATTGTCCGGCCGTCCCCTCTCTGTGTTTTCTGGCGTGGGCGAGGGAGGACAGACGGGTCTCGCCTCACGTGAACCTTCTTCTTCTTCTTCTTCTTCTTCTTCTTCTTCTCTTCTGCTTCTTCTTCTTCTTCTTCCTGGCCCAGAGGAAAAACCAGAGAGAAGAGAACGCGTAACTTCGATGCCTCCTCCCCTTCCCTGTCGCCTCTGCAATCGTTACTCCCCCTCATTTACCGGAGAAGCCCAGCTCAGAGCTACGAAGCTTCTACCAACTCCGCCCTGTACGCAGAGGCTCCCCCTCCACTGTAGAGCTCCATGCCCGCCAGCGAGAGTGAGACCAGCCGAGCACCGCCACCCCACAAAAGGGTTTCAAAATCCGGGGGAAAAGGTGAAAACTGTGAGGGATTTAATGGCGGGCTACCTGTGCCCGCCAAGCCTCTTAATTCGTAGTTATTACCTTAGAGGCGGCCCCCTGGAGGAGGGCAGTCATTTGTCAGATCCCCCCGTCTGTCAGCGGCGGCAGAGAGTGGGGGCGGAGGCGGGGGATCGCCGCTCGGCTGGCTCCGCCGCATGTGACCGCCGTAAAAGCGCAGAGCCGGCGAAGAGTCCAAGCCGACGGTCCCGGGGCCTCGCTGCACGTGACGACGACGGCAGAAGCCTGAGATCGGAGCTCCCGCCCGCCGGCCATCTGGCTTTCGACCAGTCCGGCAGCTCTGAGAACGCTGAAACATGGGCCGATGAACCCGCTGCCAATTAGGCAAAAATCCAAGAAGCCAGCCCATTTACGAAGTTGACGGAATCTTCTTCTCTGACGGATTATTCTCATGGAAGCGCACAGCTTGAAGCTGTTAGCTTCTACCAAATGGGTTGACCAGACGTCGCCGTCTCCACGTTGGATAACGTCACTTCAACTCCACCTTACAGGGCGGGGCGGCGGCGTCGTTGGAGCGCTGTTAGGGGTGGGGAGGAAGAAGAAGACAGGTCCGCCGCAGGGATTTACCTTCGGGGAGGCGAGGGTTTTGATCGGGAGTCAGAGCGCTTGGCGGAGCTGGGGAGCATCGGATGGAGAAGCAATGCGGAGGGATCCCCCTTGGCTGACGCACGGAGGTTACGGGGACGTGAATGGCGGAATTGGTGAGACAGGGGCGAGTTGGAGAGCCGATCTTCCACAAATATCCAGCGCGGAAGTCATACTTCGGCGGGCCCCGCTCATATTGCCCTTCCCGGAGTTGACGAACGCAGTAAGTCTTGGTGCCCGTCTCGTTCACTTCCACGCCTCGCCTCCTAGGTGGCCTGCGACTCTGATCCTCTCTCTCTCTCTCTCTCGCTCTACAGTGTCGTATCCTGGGGTTGAACATGGTACTGTAGCCCGCGGCAGATGACGATCAATGACCTCCTGGGCCCTCTCAGTGTGGAATCAAACTGAACGAGCTCTACTCATCCTACCACTGTTCCGGCAGATCTCTATCCAGACATCGGGGTTGCGTGTATATTTCCCATGGTTTGTCATGAAGAGAAGATCCCCAGAGCTTCCTTGATTGATCAATCTCGTACCGGTTGTTCCGGACAATAGGTTTGTCTGAAGCGCAAGGATCTTATATCTTCCCCTGAGGTTAGTAGGGCTGCCTCTTCTGGATTTCTCCTCCATTTAATCGTGCATTTTTTCGAGCACCTGAAGCCATCAAAGCGGATATTGAAGTTTTCGACCTATCTGTTCATAAGAAACGGGTTTTGCGAGCGATTGATTTCCTGGCATGGTTCCGTCGCTGCTTAATTTTCTCCTCCGTTGCCTTTCTTTCCTTCCGTGGAGATGGCTGAGAGGGCTTGCTTGGGACTTGTTCTGCTGCTTAGGTGTTTCCTTGTGGTTGTAAGTAGATATCCATGGCGACCCTTCTGGCGTGGCTATACATTTCAATAAGTGTTGGAATATAAGATTGGACTTCTTTTGGAGTCGGTGCCCATGTATGATCAAATTTGTTTCTTTCCGGACGATGTCTTCTTGTATACTCATGATGATTCGTGCCATAATGCATCTATACGTAAAGTATGCCTTGGGATGCTGATTTGTGCCAGAATGGGACTCACGCAAAGAAGGGAGAGCAAAGGACCAGGAGCGAGAGTAGTTACAAATAGGGAAGAAGATCACATAAAAATGGATATTTTATTGATTTTCCTTGACTTTTCTGTGGAAAATAACGAAGGCCCGTGTACAGAGAGACCAGACTTGAATATTCCAGGCTTGTAACTCCATCTGTAATTTTTCGACTATCTTTCTAGGATTTTATGTGGCGCACAAATTTCAACTCATATAAGGAATGTTACAAAAATTTTCCACCGCCTGTTAAAATTTTCATTTGATCTTTACAACTGATCAATCACTGACCCAGCGTTTTGGCAGGAGACGACTTGTTTACGTTTCTCAGCAAAAGGGACGACAATAAAAGATGAAGACCCTTCAGGTACTGGTTTTGCCTGATAATTGTCAGCTGATTGAAATCCGGTAGACAATCTCCATGATGGCACATGCTGCATATTTCCATATTACTATCATTGAACCAATAATGTTCCTCATCGCCCCAGTCCTCTTTGGTGAACTTCCTAAAAAGTGTCATCTTTGACAACATTATTTGGAGTCATTTGTTTGCTTGATCAGCAGTTTGTAATGCTGCGTTCCATGTGGATAATTTAATTTTTCTTTTCCAGTGGATGCTCCTATTTTTCCAAGCTTTATAACATTTCTACTTTTCATTTTATCCCACTTCCACCTCAGTTCTCCCTTGCCACCTGCCTGAGAAACCTTGTTTGTCTTTTCATTTATTCATCCCTTCTTATGGATGCTCTCTCCCCCCACCCAACCGTGTTTCGTGATGAATTATTTTCTGTTGTACTATGCACAAGAATCTAAGAAATACTGTCAGTGCCTCTTAAAAGTACAGCAGTTCATACGTAAGAAACAGAGCATAGACAGGCAGCTCGGAAGCATTCTGTTCGTTGTTATCAACCTTTTACGTTCATGGTGCCTATTTATTCTTTCTAATTTTAGGACTTTTGGAGTTTTGGTGCTCCATTTTTTTCAAAACGGAAGACATAGACTGGTAGAAAGAGCGCTGGATCATTGATTTTCCCTCAAAACAATATGTTTTGTCATGGCTGTTTCTTCAAAACCACTTGATATTTAACCTTTGAATACATGAATTTATGTGTTTCTCTAAAACAGGCAATCGCTACTTTTATTTCTATGTATGAATGATGACGGTTGGGAAACTTGGTAGTACTAGTGCAGTGGTGGTCAAGCCATTGTCAGCTCATGACATTTTTGTGTTATTCAATCTTTTTTATAGAATCGTCCATCATATTTTTATTTTGACATTTTCAGGTCCAAACTTGTGTTTTATAGGGGTTTTATTAGATTTTAGTTTAGGTTTACAATATCAAATATATGCTGAGGCATAGGGGACTGCACCCCGCTTAATTTTTTTTGTCAGTCATTTGGTTATGGAATATTTCATTGCTGTTGTGCTTGTTGGGTTTAAGTTCTTTTTAAAAAATGTATAGGAACCTCAAGGCACAAGTGAAGAAGTAAAGCAGTCATCGCATGCATCTCCTAACTCACAGAGTAGCCCACAAATTAGTCCAGGACCTGATGCTCTTATGGCAGACTCTGATGGAGCATCAGTGCCAAACAATGAGAACAACAAGAAAGTCTCTCGTGAAGATATTGAGCTTGTAAGAACATTCTTTGTCTTTTCTGACAATTTTTGGAACTTATTCTGTGAAGTTCTTCATCCGTTTGTTCTGGTGTTAGATCCACAGTACTTTGCTTAGTCAATGGACATTAATGTAACAAAATGTTATGGACAGTAATTGGAAAATATTGAACTAAGTTAAATAGTTCATTTTAACTTGCCCTTATCTCACTTTTATTTATCTTGAAACCAATGTTTGGTGCAGGTTCAAAGTCTGATTGAACGGTGTCTGCTTCTGTATATGAACAGAAGTGAAGTTGTGAAAATTCTGAGGAATCGAGCAAAAATAGAGCCTGGATTTACATCTCTAGGTGGATTGCACTCGTTCTTAAACATTCATCATTTAGTTCATTCAGTTGCTCAATGATCAGCCGCAATCAATGGTGTTTTAATTTTCACCACAGTGTGCATTTAATTAAGCATAAGCTTTAGAGAATGTCTGACCATGCAAGTACCCTCTAATGGAGCATAATTGCTTTAGGAATGTAAATCATGCAATGATATGAAGGACATGATTAGCACAGTTCAGTGACATTTCCCATTCTCAATTGCTGATTGATGATGTAATACCTATCTGACTTTTGACACCATGACATTTCCTTGCATGTTCTCTTTTAAGTAAACAATATGAAATTGCTGACATGCACTTTCCATTTTGAGTAATGTTAAATTTACAAACCAGGCTTCAGTTTTCTTGTTTAAGAAATAATATGGAGAACATACAGCCACATTTCCTGCACATGCTTCTGAAAGCAGTCGTTGATCTTAACCTATGTATTTTCCTGTATTCAGTGTGGCAGAAACTTGAAGAGGAAAATGCGGAGTTTTTCAGGGCATATTACATAAGATTGATGCTGAAAAAGCAAATCCTTTTGTTCAATAATTTGCTTGAACACCAGTATCATCTAGTTAATCACCCTGCAACTCCAAAAGCTCCTTTGGCAACTGTACAGAATGGTATTCATTTAATGACCGGTAATTTTTCTCACGTTATTTGTTTCACTGGTGCTTATATTATCACTCAACCACATTGCTAAATTATTTTTTACAAATTTATAGATTCTCAAAACCAAATTTATAAACTGTTGGCACGCGAATTCAACAAGTTAAACGTGACTTTCATTGTTTTGTCGGTTTTATACTCTCTTATAATTGACTGTTCGATGAAGGAAGGCTAGGAGTAAGATACTGTGATTTATGAAGTTTAAACGCCTTATTTTTACCTCCAGGGAAAAACATTCCGAGTCCTAAATGGATTACTAGGGAATGCATTTCTTAAATGAATTTAATTCATCATGGCAGGCATGGAAAACATTTAAAATTGAGCAAACCAGGAAAGAGAAAGAGGATGGAAAAGGAACCTTTTTTATGTCAGTATTGTCCGCTGGATCATTTGCCATTACAGTCTGATGTTTCTCTTCCAGATGGATCCTTAGGCCTCCGGATGTCAGGGACTTATGTTGCTCTCTGCCAGCAGCTGCTGTCGCTCCTTCCCCTCACCGTTGGTTCTGAATGGCTGATGGCTTTCATTTCCTAGGCGGCCGAGAGGAGGAAATAATGGGTGGTGATGAGATCTTTCTCTCAAACTTGGGCTGCCTGATGAGTTGATGTAGTGGAATAATTGGATATTAATTCCAATTGTCTCGTTTATCTTTTGTAATCATGGTTTCATGAAATATAAGCATATGATAAATATTACACTTATATCGATTTAATCCCTATTTCAAAGATTCTCGGAAAATATGATGTCACCTTTTGTAACGTAGCCCACTATTTTTTCTTTCCATGACATTATTTGTCTGCTGGTATTACTGAGTCATTGGTAACCATCATGAATATGCTACTGATACTCGGTCACTTTTTCCCATCCAAGATTTATATTTCATTTGTAGAATTGTCAGAAATATCTTCTGAAAATCTCAACGAGCGATCGTGATTTCGTAATATCATTACGTTTAAACAATGTGAGCATGTTTTTTACGCAGTTAACAACGTACCGATGGGGTATCCAGTTCTGCAGCAGCCTGCATTATCAGCCACCGCTCAGCCTCATCTAGATTCCATGGGACTTTCCAGTTGTCATGTAGTCAATGGAGTTCCTGCTCCGGGCAATTTTCACCCGATTCGGATGAACTCGGGGAATGAGTAAGAATTTTTATTTCTTTCAGGAAATTATTTTTCCCTCCCATTTTTCTGTGAAGTATGCGGCATCCAGGCTCCTGGATTACACACTATTTGTTTGAAAACACCAAAATGCCTTGGCAAAAGGGTCTGTGTTCTTGGTGGACTTGTTCCTGCGAAGGAGAAATTTATAACTTGGAAGATGAACGAGCACTTCAGGGAATGCTAAGAGACGAAATACACCTTAACCAAAAATGATCTGATGTATTTTCACACATATTTTCACTCATATCAAGTGGCATCACCTAAATATGTCTACACCATGTTCTCTGTTTCTTGTGCATTCCCTTTTTTTCACTCGATCTCCGGATATGTATATATATATATATGCTGATTATGTTCTGCTCTTGCTTGAAATAGCATGATGGTTGACAAAACAACCAATATTGCCCCCGCTGCTGCACCATGCAGTGCCATGTCTTCGATGACAGAGATGGCCGTGAGCCCAGCATCGGTTGCATCCAGTGGACACTTTCCCTTTACGCCATCTGATATAACAGGAATTGGGATAGATTCATCAGTGCTTGATTCTGCATTTACAACCGATATGGGAACGTCGGGAGAGCTGCAGCTGGGAATGGATGGTGGACCAGGAACCTCAAAGGATACCCTCAGATCAGGGGGACAGCTTCCATGGACTCTGAGTCTCACTGATCTGACCGCAGACTTGACAAACCTGGAAGGTGATCTCATTTTGCTTTAATTAACTCATCCGTGTTCTAGTGCATTCTTGGACCATCATTCCTCTGAACCACAAATCAAATATTTTTCCTCATAGAAGATGCATCTTTTCTCATTCCTAGAACCCTTTTTTTTTTGCAATTTCTTAAATTTTTATAAGGGAGCTACTAGGGTACACAACAAAGCACATGTGAAAATATGTGTAGAACCATCACCTACCGAAAGAACTGGAGTTGTTCATTTGTCAAGTTATATCCTCTTTAAGTTTTTTTTTTTTTTTCTAGTACCGCCCAGCATCTCCGAAACAGTGTAAATCCTTCTCTCGACCCGTTTTAAATGGCATCAATGGTGAAATTATTGCTATATGCGTTTCCATGCTTTGACTTTTATACCTTGGGGCTATTTCTGCAGATCTGGGACCCTTGGGAAACTACACGGGCTCCCCATTCCTGCCAGATGCTGATCTCATGCTCGATGCGGATCAGGATGACATAGGTATCTCGAACCTTCCTCTTACTGAGTCTACCTGCGTTTTCTCTTTGCGACCCAAGTAAGGATGCTCATTCATATCGTTACCCAAGTCATGCCGGAGACTTTTTTTCCCTTCTACACTTGTGCCCACTTCTGGAATCACTCCTTGACCGTACCTAGAGTAATAGAAAGGAACTGACTACAAGTCTATGTAATATATAGATCACACGTCTGTTGAGCCTATTTCTGTGTGCCCATGCCCAGCATCCTCTCTCTCTCTCTCTTTCTCTCTCTGCATCTCTTGGAGTTCATCGGTGTGGGTTCTGCGCATATCATATCTAGGGTTTGTTCATTGAGCCACTCCCAGATTAGGGTACTGTGAGGCTTTTTTGTAACCTTTTAAAGTTGCCATCTCGGAAGAATGAGCGACTCACAGTCTGAATCTTTCTGAAAACAGTCGAGGACTACTTCGCCGACAACATCAACGACCACTCCTCCCAGTCTGATGAAGAGAAATCGTAGAGAGGCAGGTGAGGCGTGCTTCTTCCTCCATGGCCCCGCGCTGAAGTCAGATCGAGATGGCTCCGTCGTAGAGAGGGCTCGCTGTGTTGTGGGTCGGCGGCGCATGAACCCTAAAAGCTGAATCGTCCTTCACCTGCGCTCATGGTCGCCATTTACATTGGCCACTGAAGAATAATAAGTTGAAAGAATGGCACTTTCCGACAGTTCCCTCTGCAAACTGTGTTTTTTAATGCACGTAAAAAAAAACTGAGCCCCCTTGATCTTATTATGGTCGCGGCAAGATCAGGAGGGCAGTCCCAGAAAATAAAAATTATGTTTTTTGGCTATTTCAGGTTCACCGAAGAATAATTAAAATTTCTTGGAGTCATGGGCTTCCCCCACAATCGGTTCAAACAGGCTCTTCGTCTCAATAATTGACGGAAGATAATGTAATGGCGAATTTTCGGGGAGAAGCCGTCCGCTGGGGACTCCAGATTTATTTATTTATTTATTTATGTATTTATTTTACAATTCTGTATGAGAGGAGCTGGAGAAGGAGAGTATGCGTTCTCAGGGAGGGAAGGCGAAGAAGCGGGGCACAAAAAATATATTGAAAAATAGTATTTTTATTGTCATGATTCGGCGGCGGCAGGAGTTGGCTCCGAGGTCGTCCCGGGGTGGCGGAACCTCACGACGATGCATGTGATGTTGTCCGCGCTGCCGCGCGTGAAGGCGGCCTCCGTCAACTTTCGGGCTGCGGCCTCTGGTTCGTCTTCCGTCCTCGCAAGCGAAACAACATCCTAGAGAGAGAGAGAGAGGGAGAGGGAGAGAGAGAGAGAGAGAGAGAGAGAGAGAGAGAGAGAGAGAGAGAGAGAAGAATATCTATCATATTCCTGGAAGAGGTGCAACAAAACCAAAGTACCCGAAATCATGAAACTCGTGTAAAATCGAGAGAGAGAGAGAGAGAGAGAGAGAGAGAGAGAGAGAGAGAGAGAAACATGGATTCGATGGAGAGAATAATACAGAAATTCATCAAGTGAGAAAAAAAAAAAAGAATACGGTTGAATCACTCAGGAAGGAAACGTAGCGCAGTAAATTCAAAGAAGGTGGCCAACCTCATTTCGCACAACATCCCACAAGCCATCGCTGGCCAGGATCAAGAGCTCCAGTTCATCATCTACATCCTGCTCCTGAAAAGAAGCGTAAACAACTTTTACTCCTTTAATCTGCATCTAGGAACGAAGTAACGCAAGTTCCCAGTTAAGGAGAGTCAACGTCGCCCCAAATTCTGAGCAGAGCATTAGTATCACATAAACTTATCCATAGATGGCATGGAGGGAGGAACTTTCAAGCAAATAACCACAATTGCCTTCATATATACAAACAATTCCTTCTTTATTGGGTTGGTAGATCGGAAAATGATCCAAAGAGGACTTATCCACCAGTTTTAAGAGACCAGAAACCTTGAAGGTAAAGGAGGTCACGCAACCAGGGAGTTCTCGTAGGTTGAGCAAGATTGACCTGATCTTACTTGCTTGTTATACGAATAAATTTTTTTTACACCAATGCCTTCAAGAAAAACTGTTTCCCCTCTTTTTAGTGGAAATTGAAGGGTCAAAATTGAATCCCTGAAAAATGACCCTGGAAATGAGAGGTCAGCTGAATGTCTCCATAGTATGAAAGCAACCTCGCAGATCGCAGCTTTTGATCAGGAAACCAAGCAACTTTAAAAAGATTCCCATACGATAAAATAAAAGAACCACAAAAGAACGGGAGTGATGTCTATGCATCCAATCCTGAGCACATTTTTCCTTTTCTTCTTCTTCTTCTTGTAATCTTTTTTTTCTCTTTTTTATTTTTTTCTGTTTTTTTTTTGGAGGGGGAAGTGGGGGTTGGTGGGTGTTAGTAGATCATAAATGAAGGTGGGTAACACAATCAGCCTAAATGTTTCTCTGTTCGTATCATCAGCAAAATGTGTGATGAACGCTGTTCATCATACACGCATCATCCATGCACTCGTCCACTACCAAACGACGGGCAAGAACTATCCAGGCAAAACCCACACTCACTTTAGTAACTCATTTCCTCAATAAAGAATAACAGGATATCAAATCTCCAGCACCATCTAGTTGCAACCTACTGAAGATAGGGGTCGTCGAAAAAAATAAAATGAAACGAAGCACTAACATAAAAAATTAATAACCCCATTTTCGCCATTCACCTTTGTTGTTTATCTGAGAAGAGCAGATAAATTCATATACACCGGTATGCAGATCATTACAATAGTTCATACATGGTTGATCGAGGGGCTTTAACAAAAAGTTTAATTCTGCCGGAGACATTAAAACCATGGTTCTCAAGTCAACCGATGTGATGGTCCAGTGCCCATTCACACCACTGCATCCAGCAGAACATGGGCATCCACCTGCAAGCACTGGCCCCATAAGGATCCGTTTGCGCCATGCCATGGGCAGAGGTCGCTTATATTTATGCTGGTCTCATCCGCCTCAGGCCAAACACATGGCACAAAATCGTCAAGAGATGGGTGATAGTGGAATTCTCGCCTCCTAAAGTTTTTGAAACCTACATGCCCTCCAGGGCCCAGGCGACCCAATGCCGCCTACACAGTCTATGGAGCTTGAACGCTCAAGTTGTCTGGCACATGAAATTACTGAGGAGATGCCAAGGTGACATCCCAGAGACCATGATCAAGAAAACGTCCTCCATCAACTTCCCATAGCTTATGTTATCAAAATAATCATAACTTACTGTAAAGCAGATATTAAAATAATTTTCAGTAGAAAAAAAACAACTCCAATGCCATGCTAGGAATCATCTCTGACAGCATGCTGCTTTGCAAATAGATCGTTGACTATAACAAAAGAAATAGAACATTATCTGATAACATAAAGATAATGGATGACCTGAATCTCGGGCTCAGCAATGACAAATTGCTTTAACAAGCGGTTGCCAAAAGCACGTGACATAGCCAAGATTCCTCCAACCCTCCACGTACCTGAAACATCAAATCGCCCATGGAAAGATCCATAGAATTGGTGAACGGTGTTTTTTTTTTGGGACGGGAATCTATAATTCTATTGCAGCATCTCTACGTCAGAAACAGGAATTTCATTTCGTTATTCTTAGTTAAAATAGCTCCGACCAAAGAACAGAACGTGGTCGTCACAAGGCAATAGAAGCCAAAACAAATCAAAGCAGACATACCAGCCCATGTGACAACACCTCCTGCACTCTCAATTCTCCTGCGCTCATCGCTTCTGTTTGGCTTGTGATCGTCGGAGAGAGGTATGGCTAAACACAATGAAAAAGATACACATTTAACTTTGGTATTATAAGCCTCCACAACAAGTTTTTTTTTTTACAGAATTGAGAGATCCGTGCGTAAATGAAAATCAACTTACATCTGGAAAAAAAGAGAAAAAAATAGACTACTAGCTCCAATAATTTATTCCATGAAAATAAATATGCAGAGAATGAACAATTCAGCTATTTGTTTTGTGATATTCGTAACAAAACTAAGTAATTCATGTCTACAAGCATACTCATCACATGCATCTCAAAATTTCAAAGCTATCTTGGATCGGATTGTGTTGTACATTCTCAAACATTGTTCTGCAATCATGCTGATGCATCAATCTGAAACATCAATAAGCCTCACTAAGCATTTTCTTCTTTGGTAATGGTCACAAAGTGAGAATGCATTACTATGTACCCAAAAATCCAGATGAGATCAAAGATTTAATTATTCCTCAAATTACTTCTGACGAAAAAGATATTCCAATGGGACACGTCAGGATTCAGACACAAGTAGCTGAAAATCTTCCACATTTTTTCTCAGAATAGATTCTGTTTTCTCATATGTAAGGCACCCAGTAAATCTGCAAGGAGGTGCTCTTTCCTAAACGATGAAATCAGAGCGCGATATCAACGACGTGGGAAGAACTTTTGGGTAGAATGTTGCCTTTCTTAGTGAGATAGACTCGATTTAAAAATGTAAACCAAAAATCATTATTTTTCCTCCAAAATACAACTTGGTGACATTCAACATATACAATGAGTACCTTTGCCCGATTTTGATATCACCGCACGTGAATCTCCAACATTTGCAACATATAGATGATTGCTGACTAAAATTGCTGTTGAGGCAGTGGAACCATCATCTCTGAAGTTATTTCTTTCTGACTCCAAGAAGTCTGAATCAGTCTTCTGATATGCTTCACCTGGAGCATTTTCAGGATAATTATGAAGAGAGGATGTCAAAACTTCAACACCATAGAACATAAAAAAAAAACATACTTATAGCCAATTTTGTGTTCGACATAAATTGCGGGTGCTTTAGGAGATTCTGAAACAAGTGCTCCTTTAGGTATTCAGCAGCACGTGAACCACCATGGCCTGTAAAGAAAAATCATCAGTAACAAGCTGGAACCCCCATAAGATAGGACAAAGTGAAGAAAACTGAAAGAGTGATCAAGACAAAGCAAACCATCGTATATCCCAAACAGTGAAACTGTTTGTCCATCAACCTCCGAGGTCTTTATGTCAAAGAAGTCCTCCATGCTTGCCCGCTTTCCCCTAAAACTTGAATATCCGCAGCTCAGTTTCCCATTTACACTGTCAGTATGCCAACAGATCAGTGAGTAAATAATTGCTCTGTAATAGCCTTCAATAACATATTCTACCATTGCTCAAGCTGGTGTTGCAGGATTGAAAAATAGGAAGGAATACATAGAATACTGGTAGAACACCAATTGGAACTGAAGGAAACACTCCTAGAACAAAGAAACAAGTACACTAGAACAATAACACAGAGGGTAGAAATGACCAGTCGGAGTGACTGATCACCTTGGAGGATATTCGAGAGATCCTCCCACTCTCCACTAGGTCCGTTCTCCCCCGGATGCCCCCTCTTGCCAACCTCCCTTCCTACTTATACCTCCTTGGTCCGTCGTGTGCCATTACCTCTAACCGTTTCCTGGGATTGGTCCCACTCCTCTGTCAGTTACTGACCCCGTCGGTCCCCCTCCTCTGTCAGTTACTGACCCCGTCGGTTCACCTTCTGTCAATTGGGAACCCTTCTTATGACGTCGCTGATATGTTATTATCGGAGTCATACCATTGCCTTCAATAACATATTCTACCATTGCTCAAGCTGGTGTTGCAGGATTGAAAAATAGGAAGGAATACATAGAATACTGGTAGAACACTAATTGGAACTGAAGGAAACACTCCTAGAACAAAGAAACAAGTAATAGCCTTCAATAACATATTCTACCATTGCTCAAGCTGGTGTTGCAGGATTGAAAAATAGGAAGGAATACATAGAATACCCATTTAACGTTAGATAATTCCTAAGGACCAATTCTTGGCAATTCAATGAAGACCACGTAATTCGTACATGCTAGTCTCTTTACTTACTCTCCCATTTTTCTGATGATTTTTTTAATGAAAAACTTTCAAACAATATTTTTCTGGCAATCTGACTTTTTCATGAAAAACAACAGTCCCCATCATCAAGGTAGATTTAAAATAATTTTATCCACTGAGTCTTCGGATGTGTTTGAAACATGAGATCTTGTCGACATGACAGGATCAAATTCATCAAGGGACTTCACCTGCCTGCATGGAGTTCACACTTCTCAGGGTAAATGCCATGCGAATATGTTTCATAAGAGACAAAAGTTCAAACTTCATAAATAATTATATGAACCAGCGGAAGACCCCAAAATTGAACAAGAATATGTTGACAGAGTAAATTCGTAAATTTTGTGTGAGAAAATTTGAAAGTTCGATGCGAACGAATTAGTAGGCCTGGCCAGTAGTGAACGCCGGTCTTATGCCAACCCATCCTCAACTTCTATTAATATCGCCTACAATAAGTTGAATTATCCAAACTGAGTGGAAAGTCTTAAAAATGAAAGAGGCGAAGGATATAGTTGAGTGTGCCAGACAGAATGATTCGTAAAACAAACAAGGGATTGGGCTCTTAAAGTTTCATATCAGAATAGTTTCAAACGAGATCAGATCACATGATGAATACAGCTGTTACCATAGTAGCTGCATGAATCAAAGCAGATACTGGAGTGGGACCCCTACTTCTCTCTTTGCAAACCCATGAATGAATAAGAAAGCTAGCCTTCAGACCCATTGGCATTACGTTATTTTTTTTTCTTTAAAATAAAAACTACACCCAAAGAGATTTTTTTTCTGCAATTCATAGGGCCTAAGTTAGACTAAGTTTGTCAGATCAATCATTACAGCAAGACATTGTTGTAGGGGGATTCGATACAGTTGATAGTAAATCACTAGATGCTTCTTCTAATGTTTGTGAACATTAGAAGAAACATTCAACTAGATGTTTCCCCGGATCATCTAGATAAATAATGCAAGGCAATCCAGGAAAATTTAATGAGCAGGAGCACAGGGGAGTTGTCAGAATCCAAGCACCGGTTGGTCGGCAGAGAGTGAAAGACAATGGAAGGCAGTGAAATGGACGAAGCTCTGACGTCTTCAAGTTGATACCTCTTCCAACCTCCGCTGCTGTATCCCCCATTCTCCGCACTGCCACTGGACGAAATGCTGGCAATGGCTCCTGACGCCGCCGTAGAACCTGAATCTGCCATCATGGACGCTACGGCCCTGAAATTGCGATTGAAAAGAGGGATTCTCCTGAATGTCGCATCCAAATCCCTTCCCAAAATTTTCAAACAGCCACTTGTCCCGGCAGAGAAACACTTGAGGCTCGCAAGTCGGACGATGGAGCTCCTGGAGCTGGCATTGATCAACATTTATCCCAGCCAGGGCTAGCTCGAATGCCAGGATCCTGCTGGACGCTCTTGATTTGAGTCAATAGAAAGGAAAGCTCGACAGAGGAAATCCAGCCTCAATGTTCTATAATTCAACGACTCGAATATACGGGGAGCCGGAGACAGATCGTCCCGTTCGTCCGGGGGACAAAAAGTGTCCTCGAGTTACTTGTTTTGACGACACGGGCGATCGGATGGCATGGAATCCAAGCAAGACGAGGGGAAACCGCCTCTCCCGAAGCTGTGGGCAGCAGAGACGATGATCTGCAACCTCTTTAAGACGAGGAATCCTTGGTTGAGAGACCGCCGGTCGATTCGCTGCGGTAAAACCCTAGAAAGAAGTCAGGGAGGAGCAAGGCAATGGGTGCTTCGAGCCTCCAAACACCTTCGTGGCTCAAGAAGCGGTAGGCCAGATGCGGGGCCGATGAGAAAGATGTCAAATTTGACGCCAATTTCTTCGGAATTAATTAGAAGATACAAAGGAAAGCAGCTGAGGACGGACAGCCGCTTGCACAAAAATGTTTCTGAGTCGGCGACCCTTTTTTCCTCAATCTCTCTCTCACTGCCGACTGATCTGATAAAAATTCCTCGCCGACGGGATGGAGCCCCCCACTGCTCCGGGGGGACGAGAGGACGACGGCTCTGCGGTGTCCCACGCCGAGGCTCCACAGGCCCGACTGCCTCGCGCTCCTTGACGCCCACGTAGCCAGCCACGCGACACCTTGCCTTCCTGACATCACGCCCACAACCATATCACATTATTTTCTTCCATTATTCCATCAACCTCCTTCATGGAATATCCTGTTTCTCTTTCACCCAGAGAAGACCTCGGAGGGAGGGAGGGAGGGAGAGAGAGAGATCATTCTACAGTGATGGGCGAGGCCCAGAGCTGGCTGGGCTGGATGAAGATCACGCCCAATTGATCTCCAGTGCGCCGGGTGGTTCTGTCTGGTATCCGGCACATTCCAGTGCAGGCAGAAGTGAACTGGCCCCGACAGGCGTATTATATTCTACTAGCCGACTGTGCGCCGCCTCTACTCCCTCGTTTGACTTTCCCATTCCAGAACGCGACAAGAAGGAAGACCAACCGGGCGTTTGCTTGACCGGGGCTCGAGAGGAATGAAGGGTAGACTCCTTCCGTCGATGCAACGACCACAACGGGGCTCTATGATGGCGGAAGATCCGGCGCCGGGCCTCAGCTTCTCGACCCTCGATCTTTCTCTCTCTCGCTTGTCTTTTTTATGATCACCGAGAAACTACAGGTGCCGGCCTACCCACGTTGACTCGCGACGCCGGCGACTGCGGAGAAGCCTTCATCACCGGCGGAGGGGACGGCACGAACCTACCGACGCTTTCTCCCCGGAAGCCGGTGGGGACGCCTGCGGGCAGCTTTTGTCCGTGCCTTCGAAAGTGGCCTCTCATGCTTCCTCCTCTCTCTCTCTCTCTCTCTCTCTCTCTCTTACCGAGGGAAGGGTGGAGAGGGGACTTCCCCGCGCCGGCCGGTGAAGAAATCTGACGGCGACGGGCAGCATGGCGGGAGCCCGCGAGCTTCGAAGCCAATAAATAAAACCTGCCCGGTTGAATGAGGGTGAGGGAGGCAACGACTCGGAAATATTCCACGTTATTCCCCAGAGAGAACCCCGGCGCTCGACAAGACGCATCCGTGGCCACGTTGTGTACAAGTCCGCAACAGTGAGGACCCCATGTGCGCGAACGAGAGAAGCCCGTCAGGTCGCCGCCGCCGTCCGTCCATGCCACCTCGCCAGTTCGATGCAGGTCGCCCATTAATCCCGGCGGGCCACCGCCAGTTCCCGGCGAGCTCGAGGCCGTGCGCGGTAGGGCGTGGGGACCTGGAAATATTAGCCCAATCTCCTCCGACTAGGACTGCTCCCGGAGGAGCACATGTGCCCGCGATTGGTGCCATGTGCACGTGTAGGGACGGGTGCGCGGCGGGACATCCCTCGTGCCGGCGGCATGTCATCTTGCGCGGGCGGAGTTACTCCCCGCATGGCCGTGATGGCTGCCGGCACGAGGAAGGGGGTTGCCGCTGCCGCGTGGCTCGGTGTTCTGATGGCGACAGCCCATGCCTACGCGCCGACGCCCCGTGGAGGAAGGACTTCCCGTGCGTCGCCGCCGGCACGGTACCTGCTCGACGAAAGTTCCCGAGACACCGCGCCTCGAACTGCTACGGGTTGCTAACCTGGTGGCCCGGAACCTGGCGCTCTACCCGGTGAATTTACTTCTACTTTGCCGCATTTGGGAGGACCTTTGACTTGACTCGCGGGGTTCTTCCTGGAAATTGGTCGGTTGCACGTTGTGGGAACATGAAATAATCAACGCCCACCACGCCATTGATCGCCTAGTAGAGATATCACGATCCTCGCGTTGGGCCCGTCGGTGCTCCCCGTCAAAGAGTAAATAAGTGTGAAGAATATCTGGCAGGGCGGGCTGACTCATAATTGGGCGTAGCTCGGGAGCCGCTGCTACCACCCGCGGGGACCCCAATCAGTCGCGGGTCTATTAACAAGGATTGTTATTCGGAAAAACAAGGGCCGCTTGCCGTTGACGAAGGCGCACCGGCGCTCCTCCCCTCGGTCTCTTCCTCGGTGGGCGTACCAGTTGATTCCCTCGATCATGGCCTCGACGGTCCACCTTGCCGGACGCCCTCCCTCTCCCCGCCTTCACATCTCTCTGCTGGGAGGCATTTATTAATGCGAGCAGTTGGTCTAGTTTAAAAGGTCTTATTCCCACGCTTCGCGGTCGCCAGATTTCGAGCTGGGAGACGCCGCCGTCGGCCAGCGGAGAGCGAGCCGAGCTAGCTGCGGGGGTGCCCCCATCCCCCCCGCCTCTCTCTCTCTCTCTCTCTCTCTCTCTACCGGTCTCCATTAACAGGGAGAGGACCGACGCTGCTTCGTCCTCCAACTGTGGAACTGCACCGGCGCCGACGCAAAAACGTGGCCGTAACCACCCCGCCCCAACGGTCCCACCCTGGTGGCTCGGATCTGTCGGCGGGAGCTTCCGACGCGAGTACGACTTCCGCAAGTTGCTTCGCGTAACTGACTCCACCGGCCATCAATGAAACCAGTGGCGTCTGTCGGCTTGCCGGGGATCCCCCGAATCTTCCCCTCGCACGTACGCGCCCCCGTGCCGCCATGGCAGCGCCGCCCCTCGCCTCGTCCCCTCCGCCCGCAGCTCGACGCCGAAGGGCGCACCGACGATGAGTGTCGAAGGGCACCACGTTGCATTATAGAGATGGAGATAGAGAGAGAGAGGGAGAGAGAGAGAACGTCGGCGGCGATGGCGGGGAGGGAATAAGAAATAGGCGCGGCCAGAGTGTCTGTCTCATCGCCGTTCGCTGTCCGAGGAGAGAGATTAACGACGGTCGGACAAGATCGGTCTCCGCGCCTATAAACAACGGCTTTCTGTGTGTTAGGATTCCCTAGCGAGATGATCTTCCGAGCTAGCGCCGTGACTAGGGGAGTCCAGATCTCTCCGCCCTTCTTGGCCGCAATTAAAGGGAAGATGCCGCCGCTCTTGATTCCCACGTGGCGGTCGTGGAGGCATCCACGAACCCGGACAATTCCCTCGACTCGCGCGCTCGTTTTCCCGTCCTCCGGAAGCAGCTGGGCCCGGCCCAGTCCGGCCGGTCTGAAACGGACCGGGCTCGCTAGACCGCCGTCACAGAGAGAGAGAGAGAGAGAGAGAGAGAGAGAGAGAGAGAGAGAGAGAGAGGGTGGTGTGAGTTAAACTGATCAGGTGGGAAAGTTAATGTGGTTAGAAACGCCGTCGCGCAGCCGTCGCTGGGGAAAGCGCAAGCGGCCACGTGACATGTTGGGCCCACCTCGGGGACACCAACACATTCCTACGAGCCATTAGATGGCGCGGGGGGAGGGGGGACCTACTTTTATTTTTAAATATTTAATATATATTATTTTAAGTGATCGAGCAGTTTCACTCATTTAACTCCGCTGTACTCTGTAGAGCGAGGGAACCCTCGCCGGCCTCTTCAATATATAGACGGCCGAGGCCCCTTACAGGCTCTGCCGCCACCCTCCCCGCCGCTTCCGCTCCCGCCGCCCCCTCCTCCCGCCTCTCCTTCCTCCTCCCTCCTGCTCACCCCTCCGGTAGGCAGGTTGGTGAAGAAAGGGAGGCTGCATTGTTTGTTGACTCTCCGTGGGCTTCCCTTTCTTCTCGAGGGAGGTGGGGAAGGAATCCCTGCCTGTTCTCTGCGGCCGATCTCTTCCCTCGTGGAGATTTCCTAGCTTTTCTTCTTGTTCTTTCCTCTTCTCTTCTCTTCCCCTTGTTCGCTGTTACCATGGCGCGTACTGTGGCGTTCTTACAAGTCTTGCTTCTGGTGCTGGTGCCGTCCGCGCTCGCCGGACACGACTACGCGAGTGCCCTGAGTAAGGGCATTCTGTTCTTCGAGGCGCAGAGATCTGGGTACCTTCCTCCGGACCAGAGGGTCAAATGGAGATCTCATTCTGGCTTGCATGATGGGAAGGCGAGCGGGGTAATGCTCACATCTTCATCTTTACGAATTCCAAATTTTTCGTCTCGTCCTCGCACTGGGGGATTTCAAGACTGATATGAAATATTTTTTCCGTCCGCTGCTCACTTCCATTACTGCGTGTTCCATTTACCTTGCATGTTTAATCTCGGGACTCCACTTTGTTATCATGACTTCGCCCGTAGTCCTGTGCTTCTTCCTCTTCTGCAAGCTTAGCACCTACGAAAAAGCATGCATATTAGGAAGGGCAACGCTTCTGTTTTCTCCCACTGGAGTCTGTCCCATCATCCCGTCCCTTTCTTCAATTTCGGTCTCCGCTCGTTGAACCAAAGAGGAGGTCAAACAGGCGTTGGAAACCAGTGACCTCAACTTCCCCTTTTCCCTTTCATTTGACTACCAGATGGGCTTCTCGTTCGTCGACCTTATTCCTTTTCTTTAGACTTTATGCCCTGCTTCGTCCACCACCTTTCGTTCGGCGCGTTCATACAGGCCCCATCCGCCTACCCCATATAGGGTAATCTATTCGCCGGGTCTAATGACCTTGCTATCGATTAATCTTTCTCGATCAAAGCCGAAGGTATTCCGACTTTTTTTTCTTCTTTTTTTTTTTTACTGTTTACTGACCCATGAATCCATATACTATACACAGACATGAAACATACTCGCAAGTGCGCGTTTAATCATAATTTTTGCATTTCCAAGCTCTCTGGGTTTCGTTTGCGTTTCCCTTCACTCCTTTTTTTCTTCTACGTCTGCAGGTTGATCTCGTCGGAGGCTACTACGATGCCGGAGATAATGTAAAATTTGGGTTGCCCATGGCCTTCACCATCACCATGCTGTCGTGGAGCATTTCGGAGTACGGTAAGCAGATGGCCAGCACTGGGGAGCTCGGACACGCCATGAAAGCCGTGAAATGGGGGACCGACTACCTCATGAAGGCGCATCCGCAGCCCAACGTCCTGTACGGGGAGGTATCTGCATTTTTGCTCCGCCTCCTCCCCACCTCCCATTCTCCTTTATACGAACACCGAAGTCATTCATCTCTCCATGTTCCTGCATGATCCCCGTGTAGCCTCACTGTTGTTCTGTAGAGCCCTCTTAAATGCTCTCACGTCTATGGCTCGGATGCCTCCGCCTTTTCTCCGCTCTTTCTGTTCATCCCTTGCGTGAGGATAAGGCTATTTTTACATATTTATCATTCTCATATCCGCTGAGAGGGGGGGGGGGCTACGTGTCGAACACCATATTTATTTTTCGAAGGTGATACATCCTCTGCACATAATTCATTCAGTAAATAAAAGTTCATTATGAATATTCGAATCATGGTAGGTCCTTCATGGGGCCTTTGATTTTGCGGTAAGTCTCGAGCTAGGCCAGTCCTGTCGGATCCCCTGTTTCACCCTGCTTTTCCTCCCTTCGCTTTTTTTCTGGATGAACGACCGACCGGGGGACCTCGTGATGAAGCGATTTGTTTTGATCCTTCCTCTGCCTCACCCTGGCACTGTTTTGTGATCTGTTCTACTCGAAATCGCCAGACGCAGATCCCGATGAACTTACCCTTCTGTTTTTTAGTCTGACCGGTAAATTCTACCCACTGGATGCTTATCATCAAGCTTGTGAGACTGCTAACTCCATCTGCGGTGCGTTCCCAGGTTGGCGATGGCAACTCAGATCACTACTGCTGGCAGCGGCCGGAGGACATGACTACTCCCCGCACGGCGTACCGCGTCGACGTCAACAACCCCGGGTCGGACCTCGCCGGCGAGACGGCGGCGGCCATGGCCTCCGCTTCGATCATCTTCCGTCGCTCCGACCCCGCTTACTCGAACGAGCTCCTCCGCCACGCCAAGCAGGTCTGCGCCGCACTCTTCCTTCCCCTTTTGGTCAAATCACCGTCGTCGATTCTCTCCTTGCCACCGGTCGGTCACTCTCTGGCTGCACCGCCCGCCGACGGTCAAGTCGGCGGCTTTCTCGAATTCTTCCATCCCCTTCTGCCCGTCATTAATGTCGCCGTCTGGGGGGCGAACATGGGGCCTGTGCTTTTCCTCGTGGGTGGGGGCACTCCACCGTCAATGGCGGATAGGGCGGTGCAGACCAGATCCTCCTCGACCTCGGCAGTGACTCTTCGGATCACGTCAGTCGGCGGCCGGCGCATCTGTCTTTTAGCCCTTTTCCATCCCGTCAAATTACCATCAGCCCCTCTGTTGATTTTTAAATCGCAAATATTGGCCCCTAATAATAATAATAATATGATTTTGTTGGTTTTATTTTTTTTTGTCGTTGTTATGACTCATCTACCATTCGCAGCTGTTCCAATTTGCCGACAAGTACAGGGGCAAGTACGACAGCAGCATAACGGTGGCCCAGAAGTACTACAGGTCCTACAGTGGATATGATGTAAGCTCATCGGATCTGACGGTCCAGACTCGAATGGAGCTGTTGATGCGTGCATAGCGCGACTGACGGGGCCGGTTGGTGGTGTGCAGGACGAGCTGCTGTGGGCGGCGGCGTGGATGTACCAGGCGACCAACGACCAGTACTACCTGGACTACCTCGCCCAGAACGGCGACGCCTTGGGCGGCACGGGATGGGCCATGACCGAGTTCGGCTGGGACGTGAAATATGTCGGCGCCCAGCTCCTGGTCTCCAAGGTAAACCCCCCTTCCCTCTCCTCACTGGTCAACTCCTTGACTTGCTCTGATCGGAGTCAACCCGCTTACTTCGTCTGATCTTTTAAAACTGTTCTTGCTGGCAGTTCTTGCTGCAGGGGAAGGCTGGTAAGCACGCGGCGGTTTTTGAGCGCTACCAGCAGAAGGCGGAATACTTCATGTGCGCCTGCCTGGGGAAGGGGAGCCGCAACGTGCGGCGGACGCCCGGCGGGCTGCTGTTCCGCCAGAGGTGGAATAATCTCCAGTTCGTCTCCACCGCCGCCTTCTCCCTCACCGTCTACTCCGACTACCTGGCCTCCGCCGGGAAGAGCCTTCGGTGCAGCAGCGGCGCCGCCGCTCCGGCGGAGCTGCTCTCCTTCGCCAAGTCGCAGGTGGACTACATCCTCGGGGACAACCCCAGGGCCACCAGCTACATGGTGGGCTACGGGAGCACCTACCCGCAGCAGGTCCACCACCGGGCCTCCTCCATCGTGTCCATCAAGGTCAACCCTTCCTTCGTCAGCTGCCGCGGCGGGTACGACACCTGGTACGGCCGCAAGGGCAGCGACCCGAATCTCCTCGTCGGGGCCATCGTCGGCGGGCCGGACGCCTACGACAACTTCGCCGACGAGAGAGACAACTTCGAGCAGACCGAGCCCGCGACCTACAACAACGCCCCCCTGCTCGGTGTTCTGGCCCGCCTTCACGGTGGCAACGGAGGCTACAACCAGCTTCTTCCCGGTGAGTTCTTCACTCAAATCACTACCCCTTTAAAATCTGCGCTGTACGCTGACAGTTCGCGGAATCTGTTCGCAGTGATCTTGCCTGTAAAAACCGCGGAAAGCCCCGGCGACTCGGCGGTCCCTGCGCCTCGTCCCAGGCGCCCTCATTCGCCCCGGCCCAGCCGAGCTCATTCTGCTCCAGGTACGTCTCTCTTGAGCTACCCACCGCCGGCCGATCGACAATAAAAAAATCGGGGTTTAAGAGAAAATTGCCGTCTCCGTTGCAGCCAACCAACGACCCGAGCTGGACGTGGAGCAGACGCTGACCAACACGTGGACCGCCGAGGGGAAGACCTACTACCGCTACTCCACCATAATCACCAACAGGTCCTCGAAGACCGTGAAGAACCTCAAGGTCGCCATCTCCAAGCTATACGGCCCTCTGTGGGGGCTCACCAAGGACGGGGACGCCTACGGTCTCCCCTGGTGGCTGGACTCCATCCCCGCCGGGAAGAGCCTTGAATTCGTGTACATTCATGCGGCCTCCCAAGCGGACGTGAGCATCTCCGGCTACACCCTTGTCTGAGAGGACCTCTCTCCCGCTCCCCCACAGAGAAGAAGAAGAAGAAGAAGAAGCCGCCTCTCGTCGTCCGTCCTGCGTGAGATGTGCAGAAGAGGAAGGTATACAGTGTGTATCGTCCGGGATGAGTTTTTTATTTCCCGTCTGTTTTATCAGTAGAGGGCGAGTAATAAGAACTCTGTAGAGGGCGGGGAAGAAAGGAGTGAAGGGCCGAGAAGGGAATAGCGCTCATCCTCTTTCTTCCGTTCCTCTGTTAAGTCTAAAGGTGTTGTCTTGCATCTCTTTTCTTTTTCCTTTTTCTTTGCCGTGTTTGATCCATTCAGCACCCTCTGTCGTTCGCTACTTCTGTTTTCTAAGTGAGAAAGAAACGTGCGGTGGATCTATCCTGATAAGTTGCAGAAAAGAAGAAAACATATGCGTTGATCATGTTTGGTGAGGACTGAGTAAGAAAAACAAGGATGCAATGATTCTAGACAGTCAGGCTGTCACGTTGACCTGAGTGGGTTTCAGTGAGCTGATTGTGGAATAAATATAGCATGTGGTACAAGCGCGTTGACCATGTTTGTCGTTATTTTCTAGTCCTACGACCGACATAATAATAGAAATAATAATTGAGAAGGGATAGAGAGAGAGAGAGAGAAGCGCTCGTCGGTGTATCGGTCTCAATGCGACACAACTTCCCCGAGAAGTCCAACTCAACTCGTAGCTCGTAGCTCGTAGCTCGTAGCCTACAGAGCGCGTAATTTTTACTCCAATTATTGGGGGGTGATTTCAGTTTAGTGGATGAATCAAGGCCGGGGTCAACGCTTACTCACGGCGGGTGATACGCCAATAATTGAAGTTCTTAATTATTAGATCGTTTTGTAATAAAATTTGGAAAAAGAAACCCTTTTTATTGCGCGGGATTCTCGTACCAATTACGGCTCTCGTGGGTCTCGCCAGAGTCCAATCGGGAGCTCCTCGCGTGTTTGACGGCGGCCTCAGCGACGCCACCGCTTGCCCCTTCCTAACTTTCGTCTCTACGAGGTCTCGGAGGGGGCTTATCGGTCATTCTTGGGCAGTGGAGACTCGGAACCTGTAGCAGCTGCCTCTCACAGACTACTCGCTCTCGAACGGGCAAAAGCCAAAGTGAAGGGAAAAGAAAAAGGCGAAAGGGTGTTGGAGGCCGCCGTCTTCTTCAGCAATCCCCTCTCCGTCTTCTTCGGCAAGCAAGCCGCCTTCTGCCGCTTTCTCTCTTTCGAGAGTACAGGCACAACCCGGTAAAAAAAAGTTCATCCATGAAGGTGGTTCTCTCATTTTCCTTAGTCTCTGACGGTCGGCTCTCCTGTGATCGCCTTCTAACCCTAGTTTATCTCACGTCGCTGCCTTTTTTTACTCGTTTCTGATTTCTCGGTGCTGCTGTCGTTACATTTTCTGATGCTTCTTGCCAGCTCGTCTCTCGTGGAACTTTAGTATAAACAGCGTTCTTTACGTGTCTACCGGCGCGGCTTCCGCCAGTTCTTCAGTGCACATGTACTAGTGCAGGAGTCCGGCGTCTGTTGATCCTTTGCGCCTTTGGTTTGTTTATAATGAGCCGTGTGGGTCCCTTGTATTTTCCCTGTTTTTTATTCATTTTTTACACTCTTTTCTGTTGCTTAAACGAGTTTCTTTCGAACGTAATTGTTCTAACAAGTTTTATGGAGAAATTTAACGCCGTTGCATAATTTCTAGTGTGTGGATTCATTATTAATCTCCTTTGTCTATATCTTGATCTTGTTAGAGGCTCGAATCAGCAGAGATAAGCGGGATTCATGGAGGCCGCTGGCGCTGGGAATGCTATGGGTTGTTCTGAGGTACAAAGCATGAGCGGAGATGGGGACGACGGCGTTAGAAAGGTTATTCCCCCTTGTTGTCTTAAGGCTATGGGCCCCTGTCCCAGTGAAGCAAAATGCCATGAGACCGTCGTCTCAGGGTGGTTTTCAGAAGGTCGTTCTTGGGCCATCATATTATCATTCATATTAAATATATTTATATCTCAGAGGTCATTTTACATGTTGTTTTTCTTTGGTTTGGTAGCTTTTACTGATCATGCTTATTTATGTTTATTATTCTTGCAGATAAGTCCTATTATCACAACCCCATGTGGCCAGGTTTGTATTTTTGTAGCTGCTTGTGACAGTGTTTGTCTAAGAATAGTTCTTTCTGAGCAATTTTTCATTTTTTTTTTCTGCATTCTTGATATAAAAAAAGACTTTTAAAAAATAAAGAGAATAATTGGATAAGCTTGATAAAGGAACAATGGGATGTCGCATGATGGTTACAAGTATTTATGGATTGTGGCCGCAGGTCAGCATAGTGTTCGATTTATTCTGTATGACAGAAATTGGTTAATTGGTTCACCTTTCTATGTATTTTTGAAGTTGGTATTCGGAACAGATTTACATGCATGTGGGGATACCAGCTTGATGGATTCGTGTTTTTATGAGCAGGTGAAGCTCATTCTCTTAAGGTGGAGAGAGTTTTATATCGTGGAAAATCAGATTACCAGGAGATTTTAGTTTTTGAGGTTAATGAAAACCTCAACTGTGTTACAATTTATTAAAACATAATTTTTCCCTCTGAAATCATGTTCATCATTAATCCTCCTAACATATTGTATTTTTTTTCCAGTCCTCTGGGTATGGGAAGGTGCTTGTTCTTGATGGTATAGTACAGCTGACAGAAAAAGATGAGTGCGCGTACCAGGAAATGATAACCCACCTTCCTTTATGTTCAATTCCTTCACCAAAAAATGTAATTTTGCTTGTCTAGCATATCCGACTTTTACCTAGTTATTTATTCATTTTAATGGTAGACTTATTTCATATCAACTGTGCTTTTCTCAGTATTCTTGTCATACGACTGTTTCTAGCTCATTTATTCTTAGATCAGCTGTATTTTTCTCCCCAATTTATACCAGACAATTTACAAATTTACTTTCTGTCATCTGGAACGTATGTTATGGTTGTGAAGAGAAAGTATATTCGATCATGCAGCGTTATGTTTCAACTTTAATTTTGGTGAACGTTTCCTTTCCACTTTATATTTTCCATTTTATTGGAGATTTGAGGCCTGCAAGTTCAGTGCTGGATTCTGCATATTATTGATTGCAACTGTTACGAATTTACGTTGATATCAGTGTTGTAAGTGAATGCAGAAGATACCTCATTGTGCCTGTATCGTTCAATGTGTCAAACCTTGTTTGCTCCAGTAAATTATTACCCTGTATCTTTCAGATCACTGTGATATTATTGGTGACAGTATCTTTCTGCAATCCAATGTAATATTATTGGTGATATTATCATCCTGTCCAACTAATAATAGCTGGGCTACATTATTGCGGGATTATTGTCCACTGTTTTTCATTTTGCTTAGCGTTGAGTCTTTTAATGATGTATCTCTGGCCATTGGAGCTCTGGGTATTGTCAGTCTTCAATATAAATATCATAATATCCTCGTTTACTAATAGCGAATTTCTCGTGGAATAATATTTTGTGCTTCCGCAAGGATACTATCAAGAATTTTATTTTTGAATACAAATAAACGATTAGGAGAATTCTGAAGGAGTTTTTTTCCCGGGAATTACATGTTTATTTCTATTCTTAACGCCTAATTTTTTTTTTAAAAAAGGGTGACTAGAATTGAATATCTATATATGTTCTGACAAGGTTATCGCGAATATGTCACTCTCAATGTCGTTATTATTTTTGGTGGAACCTCTCAATGCAGGTTTTGGTTATAGGCGGTGGTGATGGTGCGGTTCTTCGAGAAATTTCACGTCATCTTTCTGTTGAAGTTATTGATATTTGTGAAATAGACCAAATGGTGATTGATGTGAGTTAAAAGTTTTTTGTTTTGTCTGTTCTTCTATCTACCTACTTGACTATTGAGTTCATATTTTTCTGTATAGGTTTGCCGTGAATTCTTTTCAAATCTCTCTGTTGGTTTTGAAGATCCTCGTGTCCAACTCCATGTTGGTGATGGTATATCACCTAGTCGATGCTTATAACGTTTCATACCTGCATGTTTGGATGATAGTTAAAAATAGTGAAAAAGTGAAATGTAGTTTGTCTGCTTCTTTGAGCCACAACTCTGTAGTATTCCTTCAGTCACGGACGCTCATTTCTCTCTTGTTGTTTGATTTTGATGGTGACTTTTATGAAGCGGTCGATTTTTTGAGAAAAGCGCCAGCGGGGAAGTATGATGCCATTATCGTTGATTCCTCCGATCCAATTGGTACTACACTTCTTTAGTTCTAGTCCATATTACTCTTTTGTAGACATTCAATTGATTATTTTGGATGATGAGCTTAAAAAGAACAAGCGCAGCAACTTTCTTTACCTGCATATCAGTTTTGTATATGGATAAATGATAAATGAGGCATATATCGTTTGTGTCTGTCTTGTGGATAGGAGTATACATGTTATGGTTGGACTTTCCGGGCTAACCCCCCTCCGTTGACACCCCAATAATCATAGAACAATAGAAAGAAACCTAAGGGTGCATATTTTCCATTAGTTTTAGGCTTTTGATTAAAACGTGTTGATTTGATTTGACTACACCGTCTTACTCAACTCTTCCACTTGTCATAGAATATCCTCTGCAGGCAGGCCCACCGCCTCGTTCTTCATTTCCTTGATTTGGAGGATTGAAAGAAGTTACCTAAAACTGTGCGGAGATTTTTTTTGGGTTGGTGTTCAGTATGTTTGCAGTTCAATCTTCCCTGTAGCCTCGTCTCTGGTCTGACTCGATTTCACCTGAGTTCTGTCGGATCATCATCCTGTGCAAAATCATACTCGTTCAAATTAATTTTCACTTATTCTAATAATGTATTGCCCATTGAAGCTTGCCAATCGCCATCTGAAGCTATCTATTTATGATTTGATAATCTGGTGTAT
Organism: Spirodela polyrhiza; assembly: GCA_024713555.1. NCBI lineage: Eukaryota > Viridiplantae > Streptophyta > Magnoliopsida > Alismatales > Araceae > Spirodela > Spirodela polyrhiza. Next base: position 5,321,674 of record CM046533.1, on the reverse strand, counting down.
GAATTGGCTACCCAAGTATCAGTTGCATCTCAGCCGAGCTCACTTTTTTTGAGTCATGAGTTGGTATGAGTTGGCGAACCCTGTATTAAACGTCTTGGTGTGTTGTGCATGGTAACTTCAAATGACGATTGACAGAGGCATAAGATCTCAATACTGTGATTATATTACGTGTCCACGAATTTTGATTTTACTGAAGCAGATGCTCAAGGCTAAATTAACTCTCTTACATGCCGATATCAGGGCCAGCTCAGGAGCTTGTCAAGAAGTCATTTTTTGAGACTGCTGCTGAGTCATTGAGGCCAGGTGGCGTTCTCTGTAATCAGGCAGAGAGCATGTGGCTGCATACGCATCTTATTCAAGACATGCTATCAACTTGTCGTGAAACTTTCAAGGGATCTGTCCATTTTGCTTGGACGAGCGTTCCTACATATCCTAGGTACATAAACATAATTAGTTCATTTTTCCAATATATGGTGATTGCTTTCAATACTCTCTGTTCTTTGTATTCCTACGGATCCCAATCCCTCGTGCTGTAGCCGTAGCCTTGACCCAAATGGCGTTATTAGTGTAGAACATTTCTCATCATCAACTAGTTTTTTTTTCATATTGTTTGGGCATCAATCCGTGTCCAAGAATAATTGTTGTGCACTGATTTTGGTTGAGTTGCCGGGTATACCACAGATTTCCTGTAGTAGTTCCACGATGATTAGCTTTTTTGTAGTATTTGTTGCTCTAACATGACTTTATATTATAATAATTGTGGCTGGATGTACAGTGGCACGATTGGGTTTTTGTTGTGTTCAACAGAGGGTCCACCCGTCAACTTTTTGGATCCAGTTAATCCAGTTGAAAAGCAGGAATCAGCTCTCAAGTTCAGAAGGGAGCTGAGGTTCTACAACTCCGAGGTATCTGCAGCTTGTCCCATCTAGTGCCATTTTCCCTGGCATAGGGGACGATCCCTTTTTTCTGAAATAATTTCTGAAGATATTCTCGTTCAATTTCTTCTAGGTTTTGTTGTTTATATGATTTAATTGATCCGGGCACCTAGTGTGAAAATGATTAACTTTGAGATGCATCTCTTCATTACCAGTTTAAATCGTGTTCATCAAAATATGCTTTGATTCTGTGCTTTATACTGTTGAACGAGATGTATTCACTCTTATTATAAGAATGACTTTATGTGTCTTTCTTTTCGGATATTTTGTAGATGGGTCCAATTAGACCCAAACCCGAACTGTTATGACCCGTATATATATATATATATATATATATATATATATACGAGGTCTGTTTCTTGAAATGTAAGAAAGTCATTTTCAGTCTTCCACATCTTAATGAGAGGTAAGAGAGAGAGAGAGAGAGAGAGAGAGAGAGAGAGAGAGAGAGAGAGAGAGAGAGAGGACGAGGGAAGGCAGCATCAAGACGAAGAGAAAAATTTTTGGAGATCAAGACCTAGTTTCAAACAACATAACAGCAAACATCATCTTTAAAAAAAGAAAAAAAATCATCTTGAAGTGAGGAATTAAGGAATATTATATTCCTTAATTAAAACGGATAGCTCGGAAACCTCCTCTACTCTGATTCAAAGTAGATCAACATATACCTCTATTAAAAATGACAAGTGGTACGTAAATCTTCCGTCTATTCTTGAGAAATCAAGATTTGATGGAAAAACATCTATCATTAGAGTCAATTTGTGTAGTTTATCGTAAGGGGAAGGAGACAAGCTAAACATCTGACAGAGTTACCTCTCAGTCCAGAAGATCCATGTTATAATATATGGAATGAAGAAGAGGCAATTGTGAAAAGATCCATGTTATAATACATACCTGGTTATTGAGTACTATGACCTCAGATGTATATTCAAATTATCTTTTTATGCCAACTGTGAAAAGATTATGGGATGAGGCACATGTCAGTTGTTCAAAGACTTCTGATTATTGGCGTATATATCGTCTTGTGACGAAGGTGATGAATGTTACACAAGGAAATAAAAGTGTCATGGAATATGTAGGGGAGCTCAAGGCAATATGGTGAGAAATAGATCATTATCGTCGTGTGAAGAATTCAGAATCAGAAGAAAGAAGTGATACTCTAAAGGATAGACTGTATAAGTTTTTAATGGGACTAAATGTGGATTATGAACCTGTGAGAAGTCAGATGTTGCACAGGGAAGGAGTACCAACTCTAGAAGAAGTATTGGCATTGTGATTCAAGAAGAAAGTAGACTATATATGTTGCTGAATCTAAGGTGGAAACAACGGCATTTGTTAGTAAAGCACAAGAACCAAGCTTGGCATCAAAGGATCACAATTCAAATTCTATTGCTACAACTTCTTACCAAGGTAAATTCATAAAACCAGATCCTAGAGATAATCTCTGGTGCAATTACTGTTGAAATAAAAGACACATGCCAAAAATGCTGGAAGTTACATGGAAGACCTCGTCAAGGACAAGCTCATGTTGCTACTGATCAGTCATTTGGAGCCAATGTGACTACACAAAATACATCTAATAATTCATATACCCATGCTCCAGGTAGAAATGAAGACTTTGAGAAGCTAAAAGAGGTGGAAAGGTTGAAGTCCATGATGGGTTCTACCTCTATGGCATGATCAGGCGAGATAATATGCTCTTATAGCTTACTTGTTACAGAAACCAAAGGCAACACCTATTGGGTACTGGATATTGGTGTAACAGACCATATAACACCAATGATTTCAAATTACATAACCTATACTAAATGTGAAGGGAACAGAATAATTTTTACTTTAGGAGGTAAGTTGCTACACGTAGCTGGCATTGGAAACATATCTCCATGATATTGGGATTATCAAAAATGTTCTCCATGTGCCTTTTCTTAAGGCTCGTCTCATATCACCTCAGAAATCAGTAAAAGATGTGAGATGTCGATTTATTATTGAGCATGATGGTCATTTTCTATTCAACAAGGTGATGGGCCAGAAGATTGGACCTGTTGAGGAGCAAAGTGGATTAGGGTACTTGAAGATTGCTACCTCGTCTACATAGACATCTCTGATCACTAGTGGAGTTGATATTGCAACTCAAAAGAATTGTGGACACTTCACAACTGATATGGACATCCATCATTCAATGTTTTGAAAGAGTTATTCCCTGACTTATCCAAGGGGATAGACAACATTTTGTATGTGATGCTTGTCAGTTTGCAAAACACAAATGAGTACATTTTGGGAATTCAAGTGAGAGAAGTAAAACCCCATTTTATCGAATCCACAGTGACATATGAGGTTCTGCTCCAATACAAAGTATCACAAATAATCTTTGGTTTGTGATATTCATTGATGATTGTACTCGATTTATATGGATACATCTTCTAAATATAAATCAAAAGTTGGTTATGCAATTCAATCTTTCTTTGAAATGATTAAAACTCAGTTTGGAGTGAAAGAAAAGAGATTTAGGTCTGGCAATGTCAAATAATTTTTTAATACATCAATGGCTTTATATTTTCAGAGGAAGGTATTATATATGAATCTTTTTTTTGTCTATACTCCACAGCAAAATGTAGTAGAACGAAAACTTGGTCATATTTTAGAGACTACAAGAGGTCTATTATTTCAAGCCAAGGCTCCTAAGACCTATTGGAGTGAGGCAACTTTGACAGCAGTCTACTTGATAAATAGATTGTCATCTCGGATTTTGAACTATATCAGTCCCTTAGGGATAATGTGTCAATACTTTTCAGAAGTAAAACTCAAAACAAATTTGAGACCAAAGATTTTTAGATGCATAGTATCCATCCATGTACACAGTCAGTTAAAGAACAATTTAGATCCAAGATCAATAAAGGGCATATTTGTAGGATGCTCATCCACACAAAAGGGGTATCGTTGTTATCATCCTCAAACATGAAAATTGTATATATCAGCGGATGTGACATACAATGAACATGAGATGTTATTTGGATATTCAACTCTAGACAATTGTGTGCATCTTGCAAGAGGAGATATTTTAAGCCCAAGTGATTTTGATACTCCTATTTCTATTATCAACAAGGAGTCATCTTATAATAGCAAGGGAAAGAAGGTATCTAAACCTATTCAAGTCTATGTAAGACGGAGAACTTCTCAAAAAGAAGATGAAAAGGTACTAGAAATTACTCAAGAATTTTCACAACAGGATGTCACAACTAATCCACCAATTCAAGAATTGCATGATGAAGAATCAAAAGATGTGTCAACAGAGAAAGATGAAGAGTTCAGTGAACTTGATATGTCTATAGCTCTGTGCAAGGAAACAAGAACATGTACAAAGAGAAGTTTATATCTATTAAATTCATTTCTTTTCTACAAAAGACTGACACTAAGTTATAAAACTTTTGTGGCAAGTCTTGATGAAAATTCAATTTCAAAGAATGTGGATGAGGCATTATCTCAAGAGAAGTGGAAGGAAGCTATGGATGTTGAAATGAAGGCCTTGGAGGAAAATGAAACATGAGAATTGATGCCATTACCTGCTGGAAAGAAACCAGTGGGTTGCAACTGGGTTTTTGTAATAATGCATAGAGCTGTTGGTCACATTGAGAGATATCAGGCTCAACTAGTAGTGAAAGGCTACATACAAACTTATGGTGTTGATTACAATGAAACATTTACCCTAGTGGTCAAGTTAAATATAATCATGTCAGCCGGTCCTTGTCTTTCTTGTTCACAGGTCATTATGTAATGGATCCAGGCTAATGGGCCTAGATCCCTTCTTTCTTCATCCTCCTATATCTTATGTCCTTATCAGACAAGTTAATCAGATCTAGGCTATTGGGTCCACGATAGCTTGGGTCTATTGATGCCAGGGTACTTAACCCCATGGTGCCATCATGTAAACCCTAACTTTCTATTTTCTTCTGTCCTCCTTTTTTATCTTCTTCCATATCTCAGGAGTAGTCAAAGGAGCGAAATTCAAGTCTTGGAAGGGCTTTGCTCCCGCTTAATTCAATAGGCCACATTTTGTCTGAGGGAACATGGCCTTTTGAGATTTTGGGCCTCTCGATCCTTGGATTATGGTTACGGGAGTTTTACATGGTATCAAAGTGGAGATCTTTGGAGACCTCTCTCTTTTTTTTTTTTCGGTTGGAGTCTTGGGTATTCCTTGACATTGAAGTCAACTGGTGATCTTGGAGACGTGGGAGTTTCACATTCTTCAAAAAATTGCTATTGAGGTCCCTTGAAGGCATAGGAATTCTACACTCAAGGAACACTTGTGTGGCCCAAGTTTGGTGACCCTTATGGCAGAGGTTAATACCACATCTGTTTCTCAACCAGTCAACAAAGTGAAGCAAGTCAAGGAGCTAGTTGTTGCTGCCTTGGAGCCTTTCTTTCAACAGTTGGTGATCCAACTAGTTCCAGAAGGGCTGAAGTACACTGGCTTCAACTTACTTCACTGGAGCAAGTATGTGAGATGATTTTGGATGGGAAGTATCTCACCCATCATCTTATCAAGGAAGTTAGCCCATCATATGCCAATTTCCAGCAATGGAAGGCAACTGATGCCACTATTCGTGCATGGCTTCTTAGCAGCTTGAAACCAGAATACTTTAATAAGTACCTTTTGTTTGGCACTTCTAAGAAAGTATGGGACAAGGTGCATTAGAGCTGCCTGCAACAAAGCAATGATTGGTGGATCTATGATCTCACCATCAAAATTGCCATGTTCAAGCAACGTGATCGGACGGTCCAACAATATGTCACTATACTCAAAGCACTCTAGTAAGAACTTGATCACTTCAGGTGTGAGACTCTAGAAAATTGTGCCTGTCAACAGCACACACAGAAGGATCGATTATATCGCTTCCTTAGTGAGTTGAATGTTGAATATGACTTTCTCAAAAGTCAAATATTGAACCGTGAGTGAGTTCTTAACTTGGAACAAGCCATTTAGAATGTGCTTGAAGAGGAGTGTTGACTCCATCCAATAGGTTCATTGGAGGAGACTGGTTCTGTCATGGTAGTGAAAAAGAAATATGGTAAAAATGTCCCTACAACTGACGGTGATCACAAAGGTTTGAAACCCTACAATTGACGGTAATCACAAAGGTTTGAAAGTAAAAAGTGGACAGCATCGAAAAGTTGGGTCTGCTCACATTGCAATAAGAAAGGTCACAAAAAGGAAACATGTTAAGATCTTCATGGTAGGCCAAAGACCCATCCTCAAGCTCAAATGCTGAGAAAGGTGGAGAGTCTATTGGCAGCTCAGAGATGTTAATGTCATAGTCGAGGAAGAGCTCAATAAATTGAAGGACTTAACTATCTTGAAGAACTAGCGTTCGACGCCTCCAGCTCTTCCATGGCTTGTGTGGGTAAGGCCTATACACTACTTAGATCTAACAATATTTTTCTTGCCTCTAGTTGGCTTTTAGATTCTAGAGCATCTAGCCATATGACTCCCCACCAATCTAAATTCTCGGCATATCTCCCTCGCACGGGTAATCAAAAAGTGTTTACAGTGGGAGGAGACACTTTCTGTGACTGGGATTGGTACAATTCCTATTCACAGACTAGGAGTCTTGAATAATGTCCTTCGTGTTCCTAAACTTCAAGCCCAACTACTCTCTCCTCAACTCTATGTGAAAGATTCATTGACTATTCTAACACTTAGCTCTGATGGTTGTTTTGTGTGGGACAAGAAGTCAAACTGAAGGATTGGCTCAATTGAGGACTGGGATGGCCTATTGCATGTGGATGATCAACTGCCCGCTGGTATGGTCACCTGGGAACAGCACATGTTGAGTGAAGATATGCTGCCGTTGCTTGAACGAGCTAAACTTTTTTGAACTAGTATGTGATACTTGCCAATATGTTAAATGTTGACAGACTTCCTTTAACTGACTCAGTGAGGGGAGACAGGTGCCATTTAGTTTGGTCCATAGTGACGTTTGGGGCCCGAGTCCTACTGCATTCGTGAGGGCTACACGATGGTTTATCATATTTGTGGATGATCGCACCTGATTTATTTGGGCACATATATTGAAGCACAAGTCAGAAGTGACAGAGATTGTTAAGAGTTTCTACATCATGGTTCAAACACAATTCAACACCAAAATTAAGGTCTTCAAGACGGACAATGTAAGGGATTACTTTAATGACACTCTCATCCTTTTTTATGGAACATGGAATAGTTTATGAATTATCATGCATTCACATGCCACAACAAAACGGTGTAGTAATGTGCAAGAGTGTTTCACCAGTCTATACCTAAGTATCTTTGGGGGAGGCCTTATTTACTGTGGTTCATCTCATTAATCAGCTTCCCTCTTAAGCGTTGGAGTACAGGAGCCCAAGTGACTTGATGTCCCAATTATTTCCTTTTATGACATTTCGCACTGGACTCAAGCCCCGAGTCTTTGGTTGTGTTGTGTTTGTCTATGCTCATGGGCCAACAGAGAAATTGAGCCTAAGAGTGCTGAAGTGTGTTTTTGTTGGATATTCTTCTACACAAAAAGGATATTGATGCTATCATCCACCCACACAACGGCTATTTGTGTCTCTTGATGTTACATTTAATGAGCAGGAGAGATACTTTGGAGACTCCCGAGGGACTGATGAATGGTTAGTGGACACTAACACTACCATCATGCCTTCATGTAGCAGCAGTTCAGCAGAAGCTACTAACCAACTTGTGTCACTTCCTGTTATGCTTCCTGCATCGGAAGGTGATGCTCATGTTGTACCACCTCCAAAAGATGTAGATGATGGTGAATATCCTATAGTGGGACAACATACCTCTACTCTTCCAGCTCCTGATGATAATTCGGGGGTGGTGTCGAATTTTGATGCTGATGCCACTGACGAAGGAGAGAACCACTCTTCTACCTCTCCTATAGAGGCAGCTGTAGATGTAGGATGGCCCATTGTTCTCTAGAAGGGATGGCGAGCATATACTCAGACCCCTTGGTACCCAATCTTTAATTTCGTTACCTATGAGCAGATCAGTCATGAGTACCAAGCTTTTCTAGTTGAGGTTGATAGTGCTGCCATCCCACAAACATTTGCTGAAGCATCCCAGGATTCGAAGTGGTGGCAGGCCATGGATTTATAAATGGAGGCACTGGCCAAAAATGATACATGGGAAATTGTGCAGCTACCTAAGGGAAAGCGACCTATTGGGTGTAGATGGGTGTACACCATCAAGCACAAGGCAGATGGGTTTGTTGAGCAATACAAAGCTAGGTTGGTGGCAAAGGGACCTTCACTCATATGGCAAAGTTGAATACTATGTGGATATTGGTGGGTGCAGCAGCCACTTATAGCTGGAAACTTCACTAGTATGGTGTTAAAAATGTCTTCTTGTATGATGACCTAGAGGAGATTTATATGTAGACTCATCTCGTAAATTATTCTGAGTCACCCAAAGGGTGGGTGTGTAAACTGAAAACAACATTGTATGGGCTGAAGTAGTCACCTCGTGCCTGGTTTGAGAAGTTTTTCAAACCATGTTGAAATTGGGATACGAACAAAGTGATAGGGATCATATGATGTTTGTTATGGCAAACACCGGTGGAAAAGTTGTACTCTTAATATATGTTGATGATATTATTATCATGGGAGATGATGAAGTTGAAATACAAAGGTTTGAGTTAAAAATTGTGTCAAGAATTTGGCATCAAATCCCTCGGATTGCTCATATATTTCTTAGGTATTGAAGTCGCTTATTCCCCTAAAGGTATATTCATCTCGCAGCAGAAGTACACTCTATACATCTTATGTGAGACAAAAATGGCAGATTGCAAACCCTCATTGGTGCCTATTGATCAAAGTGTGAAGCTCATACGTTGGCAAGAGTGGTATAGGTGGTTGTTTGGGAAGTTGATTTACTTGAATCACTCTTGATGGGATATCGCCTTTATCGTCAATTTATCAAGCCAGTTCATGCACAGCCCCTAAGAACCTTATATGTCGGCAGCCTATAAATTGTTGACATATTTGATGGGTATTGCTGGTTATGGGTTGTTATTTTGTTGTGGTGGGGAACCTATCTTGGAAGCATATATTGACTTTGACTAGGGATAAGCAATCATGGTCTTAGTCAGACTTTTAGTTGTGACCTAAACTTAGACCTAAGTTCGGTCCAGTCATGGTTCGGTCTAGAGTTAGAAAACCTTGACCTAACCTATGACCTATCTAAATTTAAATATATATTTATTTTAATTTCTCTCTAATATAGTTAGCTTTTAAAAACATAAAAAGTTAATTATAATAATAAAAAATAAAATAAATAAAAGTATTTAATTATATATAATTATTTTATATTTTAAAATATAAATTCTGCAATAGTCGTGGCAAAAGATAGAAAGGATTGTGTGGTAGTGGAGAGAGAGAGAGAGAGGAGTTTAGGTTTATCTCTCTCACGACCATAGGATCATTCAATCCTTTAGTCATCAGTTCTTTTGACCATGAAAAACCGTGACTCAACCAAAATGACAGTCATGGCCTTTTCGCCTGACTGTCAGTTTCAATTTTGGTCCAATCGACTGAACTTTGGTCATGACTGCTGATCCTTAACTCTGACTATGGGTGGCTCGGTGGTGGATAGTCAGTCCACTACCAAGTATTATATGTACTTTGGTGGCAATGTTATTATATTACATGGGACAAGAAGAAAAAGAAGTATCCCTTTCTAGTGCTGAAGTCATATTTTGAGCTCTTCTAAAAGTGGTTTGTGAGGTTCTCTAGATTCAAGGCATTCTAAAAGACCTCCATATTTCACAGAAATCTGCCACAGTAGTTTGTTGTGACAGCAAGTCAGCAATTGATATGGCCCAACCTTGTATAACTTGAGTGAATGAAGCATATGCACCTTTGAAGACATTTTGTCCACCAGAAGATTGATGACGAGATTGTTCAGATCAAGCATGTTCCATCAATGGATCAAATTATTGATATTTTCACCAAGGGGCTACCTTACAAGACCTTCCAATGGCTGTTCTCCAAGTTGGGGATGCGGTGTATTTATTTACCAGCTTGAACAGGGGTTATCAGCTAGTCCATGTGTCTTTCTTGTTCGGGTCATTATGTAATGGATCCGAGTTAATGGGCCCAAATCCCTTCTTTCTTCATCCTCCTATATCTTATGTCCTTATCAAACATAAGTTAATCGGATCTAGGCTATTGGGTTCACGATAGCTTGGATCCCATGTTGATGCTAGGGTACTTAACCCCATGGTGCTGTCATGTAAACCCTAACTTTCTATTTTCTTTTATCTTTTTTTATCTTTCTCTCGATCCTAAGATTAGGGTTATGGGAGTTTTACAAATCAGAATACTTATAATAATCTCCACTGATTTTGGATGGCCAATTTATCAATTGATATGAAAAATATTTTTCTTCATGGAGAAATTGATGGAGGTTTATATGGAGTTACCACCACGATATGAGTGGAACCCACAAGGTATAAATCTGGTTTGTTGACTAAAAAAGACACTCTATGGTCTAAAGCAATCACCAAAGGCATGGTTTGATCGATTTGCATGGGTTATGAAACTCATGAATTATAAGCAAAGCAATGGAGATCACACACTATTCATTAAATACTCTTTTTTTGGAGGAATGATAACATTACTTGTTTATGTTGATGACATAATTATGACAAGTAATGATAATGAAGAAGCAAGAAATTTGTGTGAGAAATTGTCAAGTGAGTTCAATGTGAAGGTATTAGGAAGATTGCGCTACTTTTTAGGCATTGAAGTTTCATACTCAAATCAAGGAATCTTCTTGAGTCAGCGCAAATACATTCTAGATTTACTTAAGGAAACTGAAAAAACTGGATGCAGTCCAATTTGCACTCCAATAGATTCAAATGTGAAATTGGGAGTTGTTGAAGAGGATAGTCTACTGAATCAGGGACACTATCAAAGACTGATGAAAATTATTATACTTGAATCATACATGTCCTGATATTTCATATACAATCAATGTTCTCAACCAATTTATGAGCAATCCCAAGGAAGCTCATTTACAAGTTGCATATAGAGTTCTGCACTATCTTAAGAGAACTATTGAAAAAGGTTTCTTATTCAAGAAAAATAGGAGTTGTGATGTAGAAATATTCACAGATGCAAACTGCAGAGTGTACTATTGATAGAAGATCAACAACTGGATATTGTACCTTCATTGGAGGTAACTTGGTTACATGGAGAAGTAAGAAACAAGCAGTGGTATCAAGATCAAGTGCAGAAGCAGAATTTTGATCCTTGGCACAAGGAATATGTGAAATTCTATGGATCAAAGGGGTCCTTGTGGACGAAAAAATTTCTCCCAAAAGTGACATAAAGTGTATTGTGATAACAAATCTATTATTTGTATTGTTCACAATCCAGTTCATCATGATAGAACTAAACATATAGAGATGGACCGATACTTCATCAAGGAGAAGATTGACACTGAAGCTATAAATAGAGCATATGTTCCATCCTCTGAACAAATTGCAGATATCTTTACAAAAGGAGTTTTTAGTTTAGTATTTCAACATCTCGTCAATAAGTTAGGCATGGATGATATCCACACACCCACTTGAGGAGGGATGTTGAATAAGATGTGTTCCTTCTTATTACAAGAATGACACTATATGTCTTTCTTTTCGGATATTTTGTAAATGGGTCCACTTAGACCCAAACGTGAACTGTTATGACCCATATATCTATATATATATATATATGATGCAAGGTCTGTTTCTTGAAATGTAAGAAAGTCATTTTCAGTCTTCCACATCTTGATGAGAGGTGAGGGGGAGAGAGAGAGAGAGAGAGAGAGAGAGAGAGAGAGAGAGAGAGAGAGGACGAGGAAAGGCAGCATCAAGACGAAGAGGAGGAAAATCGTTGGAGATAAAGATCTAGTTTGAAACAACATATACTGCATTTCTTAGATTCCTGTTCCATGTGAATAGAGAAAGTACTTTTGATTGATGTTTTCTTTTTCATGCTTAATGCGGTTTGTACCAGAGACTAAAAATAGATGCTGAGGGATACTCCAAACAGTAACTTATAGATTAGCTCTTCCCCATGGGAAAGTTACATTATCTTGACCATTTTGCAGATCCACAGGGCTGCTTTTGCTCTGCCGTCATTTTTAAAGAGGGAACTCAGCACTGTGTATGATTCTCAGATTCGGTACTGATCCTGCCAACCGAAACTTGACGATCCTCGATTAGGGTTTTAAGATTGATTAGCTCCAGTTCAGGCTTCGTATTCATCTTCCGCCCCCCCCTCTCCCCCATCTGACCGGATCTTTTATCATTCTCCACGTCTCCTAGATATTGCCAGCTCTAACGATGGCGTCTTTGCCTCGACAGATGAAGCCGGGTGATTACTGCTGCCAGCCCACTGACGACGGAGGGGCGTCTTTTGGTGGACCTGCGCTGTTGTCACTTAGAGCGATGAAGAAAATACGGGATACTATTCTTCTGTCGCCGAATTTGACTTGGTAGCTTGCCCACGTTGTGGCAAAACATACTAGGAAAAACTTTATACGAATGAAGAAAAATATAATCTTGTTCTGGGCGAACTGGACCAGAGAAGATTTGCATATGACGTTGGGATGCCTCTGTCGCCCGCCATTGATGAAGCTCTGTTGGACAACAGCTGAGAGTGAGCCTCTGGCACCGCTGTCCAACCCCGGTGGTCTCCCAGTTGGAGCTCCGTTGCTCATTTGGCGCTTCTGTAGAGGCCATCAATCGCACTCTGTAGCACCGGTGGATGCAGTCAGTTCTCTAGGAAAGACCAGGGGGACAAGGATGGCAGAAGAGATGGTGATGAAGAGGAGAGGAGAATTAATCTGTCAAAAAAGTTCAAAATATAGTCGACTTTATAAATCTGAGCTCCTGGGTTGACTCTGAGGTGCCTTTGGACTAAAACACAGTGGGCAAGTGGCAGCTCACCTGGTAGTACTTGAGCAGCTGTGGCCTCTTCTTCTTGAACGATGGGGTCATTAGATCGCGATCTATGTCAAACGGTACCGGGTCAAGGTGGACAGCTCTGATGAACTCGAAGCCCTTCAGCTGTGAGAAGCAGGAAAATTTTGGTGTGAATGTGTGAATCGGGAAACGATTGGCGCGCGATCGATTTGTCGGTCACCTTCTTCGCCTTGGCAGTCTTTGAAAGCTCCGCAAGAACATGCGCCTTCGCAAGGTGGTTCTCACACAGAGAAGAGAAGTCCCCGGTGACTCCGTTCTCCTCCGCCCAGCGTTCAAGCGCTTGCTTGTTCGGGCTCACCACGGCGACCAGGAAAGATTCAAAGCTGCTCCCGTATACCCATATCTGAACCAGGATTAGAAATATGATCAGAGAGTATCAAATTGCCAGCGGTGGGCAATATACAGGAAGCAGCTGGCTGATCATGGCACTGTATGAGGCCACTGGTGGCGGGGAGTCTGACGATCATCGCACAGATTATTGCCGGAAAAATTGATGATTTGCTCAATGACAATCCAAAGTTTTTTGTTTCGCAACACATACCGAGTCAATTCCGGACACAGAGCCGTAGATGTTCTCAAGATTTTCCACTGCCACGTACTCCCCTTGTGACAGCTTGAAGATGTTCTTCTTCCGATCAATGATTTTCAGACTCCCATCTGGCTGCCATTGACCGATATCTCCTGCGTTCAACGATCCAAGCGAGTTCATGCACGAGATCTTGACTTAATCTCCATTACCAAGCGAAAATAATCTACGCCCGTAAAATGGGTCAGACTCGATTACGGAATCATCGATGGGTAACCAGACCTGTGTGAAACCATCCATCGATCATGACCTCCTCCGTAAGGTCCTCTCTCTTGTAGTATCCCGAGAACAAGGTCTTCCCTCTAACGCAAACCTCTCCACTGGGGATGCTCGACAGAGCATCGTATCCCATTTCTGGGACGGATTCAAGGCGCACCTCTACATTTGGCAGCGGGGGGCCGACAGTCCCCATCATGGAATACTCATCCGGTAGAGAAACAAAGGTCCCGCCGCAGGTTTCTGTCAAACCTGATCAGAGAACGAGAGTAAATCAGGCATCCAGTAAATTGCATGCAAATAATTTTCTCCCCAAGAACTCAGCCCGGCGGCTTTAGATTGGAATCAAGAAGAACAATTAGGAACTCTGGCTCAGAACAAGTATTGATTATGATGTAGCCGTTTCATACCGTAGCCCTGCATGACATGGGAGCATGACACCACGCGTAGATAATCTTCCACATGGTTGGCCAGAGGAGCTGCCCCAGATAAAATAATTCGAACTTTACCTCCCAGTCCTTCTTTAACCTGTAAAAAATAGAGACTCGTGCAGCTTTAAGATCCACGTATGCTTTAAGATGAACAGAAGAATTAGTGACGGAGATGAGGCTGATTTTTTCCTTGCCTTACTGAACACAATCTTGTGAAAAATTCCAGCTGCATCCGAATGTTTTCTGCCCTTCCTCATGTTATATTGTTTACTGCAGCACCTCCAATATTGTTAGAATAAATACAATGGGCAGAGGTGAGTGACTTCCGGAATGCTTAGCAAGAACTTCAATCATTTATCAAAACTGTTAGCAACTTTATATTCTCATTTTGGTTATGATAGAAATACGGCCGGGCAGTCTCAATTGATTTTGAGTTGGTTGGCCCGATTACTCTAACATGGCATCATATGCAATAGTTGATCGCAAGCTGAATCTGACCCATTTAGTCAGCTTGCCCGCGAGTAAAGACAGATATCACAGTAAAAAAAAAATCTCGCCACTGGTTGTTCCAATTGATGTTATCAAACACCAGAGAGATGGGATATCATATATCAGAGAGATCAAAATAAAAAAGACATTGTTCTTGTTCCAAGACACTGATGTTGTATTTACTGTAATTACTGATGAAAAATATATTTTGACAAAAAAATAAAGGAAACATTCAGAATATCGATGGCAACTTATACGAAGTAAGAGATGTATATCCACTTACTACTTGTATCCTATATTGAATACTGTGTGCTTCAAAAAGCCACCTGCAGAAATTTTATCCTGAAGACCTGCAAATCGATGATTTTGCTATTAATAAAGAGGAAATCCAAATCAAGGCCGAGTAAGTAACTCAGCACCACTGTGCATGAACATTCTTTGTTACACTTGCCACCGGAAAATAACTTAATGTTTTTTATGCTCACGAACTAGTTTCGACATGAAGAATTGTTAGCACCCTGCTTAGCCATAGAGAGTGCTTCCATACATCCAGCTTCCCCGAGGGGTCACTCATCTCGAATCCTAGACAAAAGAGGATCATTACGGCTGTTTTGGGCCCCATTTTTGCAATTTCAAGTGACTGATTCTAGTTTAGATGAAAGAACTATCGTGACTTATTGTCATCCTGACAAGTCATAAAGGTAATTATCTAATCTTGTCACATTTTGATCAACACAGGGCCTTGGTTCCGGCATTGCATCAGATAAATAGTTTGATCCGCCCTCTGGTCTCTTTGCAGCTTCTGGTAGGCATATTTTCTGTCACCATAACCCTAGTAAATGGGAATGGCCTCTCCTTGAGTCAAACATCACCTTTGGTGACCACTATCAAGGTCCTCCTAGCTGGGGACGACTTCTAGAAGATCATCAGAGGGACAGATGTATGCGATTAAGTCAACTACATAAGATCAAAGGAGAGCCGCCAGATGAAAAATTAAAAGCCCGATAAATTTAAGTGGTCGAAGAAGTCCTCTAATAAACATTTTTTCGTGTAAGGGTGGAATATTGTGGCAATATTCCGTCAAGAAAAAAAAATACTGTGTCTACATTTATAGCATTACAACATGCCAATCGTCCTCTAATAAATGGGTACGTAATCCAGATCTTTCACCAATCGTCTTCAAATAACCCTATGATTCCTAATATAGAATGAATAGTATAGGATTCTGTTTTAAGTCAGGTCTTCATTTACGGACATTGCTGCACTCGAAAGGCTAATTAGGCTCCTAAGCTCGAAAAATTCCCTAAATTGGGTAAAATTGAACCGGATATAAGTAGGACTTTTTCGTTTATCTAATCCACATGATCTCAGATGTAAAGATTGTCTTCTCATGTCCCCAAACGCTTCTAGTATATAAAATGCATATCAGGTTTATTATATGATAATTTATTCTTAAAGTATACATTTTTTTTCAAAATTTGAGTTGGCCTTTCTTCCAGGGTACTTCAGCAGTAAAGACTCTAGGTATATTATGTATTCCACCAAATAGAAAGTTCCATAAAAAAACTGTAAGACAACCAACTTCATGGAAAGATTGCGCCATCTAGTGAGATGAATAAAAAGACTCCGATTCTAAAAGGTATCAGCTTCAGTTGACCGAGCAGAGGGAAATGACATCTATCATGCCACAGAATTCCAAACCTGCATATATCCGCTCCAGAACACGTGGAACAGCAACGAAGATAGTTGGTTTTAGCTCCCCGACATCTTCTACCAGCAATTTGACGTCCTGAATGGAGAATAGTTAACATGGAAGCAGGAAAATTGCAATAAATATTACAGTGTCAAGAACACGTGCCTTTTTTTACTTTTCTAGTTTTTACTTCTTACTATCCTTAAAAAAAAACTATCAATTTGATAAGTTCCTATGAAAAACCATGAAGGTACAGCATTACAAGTTACAAGCAACTCGTTTTGAGATAAAAACGAACTAATCGCTTGGGTATAGAATATTAAATAAAACTGACATTAAAACTCACAGGTTACGGAACATATACAGTGTTATCCTGAGTGCACTACCTGCAGCCCCATATCAAGATATTTATGCGTTTCATTAATTAAATTTTTTGAAAAGAACGACCAAAAAATTTACATTGGCTACCAAAAATTTAAATGTTAACAAATCTATTTTACTCTGGCTGTTGTAAAATTGAATGCATTATGGGTAGTAAGTGGCAATATGACCATGAATGGTGATTCGTAACAGAACAAAACGTATAACTTAATACTGCTCCTGTTTTGGTGAGTTCCAATGTCACAGCTTAAAATTACTTTAGGTGTTGAGTCAAATATAAACAACTCAAAAAATCAAATTAGCCTCTACTGTGTGCTACGTAGAAATATTTGTTTATAATTAAATATTCACTATTTTCTTCTACTTCAACGCATTTCTGGGGTCAACCCATATTCAAGTGTGTACATGAGACAATTTGTTCCGTAAGAATGAGTCAAATCAGAAGAAGATATTACCCCACGCCAAAATCCGATTGAGGCACCGTAAGAAAGAAATGTCTCCTCCATCACGCGGTCAAAGATATGTGCTAAAGGGAGATATGATAAGTAGACATCACCATCGTGCAGCTGAGATAACATGAAAATAGGATTATTATCACATAAGTGCTAAAAGATGTTGCACTTAAAAGGAGAGACAACGAAGCAAGAAATTAAAAAGAGAAGAATCAAGACATCAATAATTTCACCTGCTCATTCACACGATCAAGAAGTAGTTTTACACCTGCAATAAGAGTAACAATGCTCTCGTTAGACAGCATGACTCCCTTTGGGTCTCCAGTTGTTCCACTAGTGTACATGATTGTGCAGATATCAGTCTTGTTCATTTTCGGAAGATCGTATTGTTGATTATTCCCCTGTACAAAATTAACTCGCATGAGTGTAAATAAAGAATGTCAGTATACATCCCTCCAAAGGAATCATCAAGTGGCAACGTTTTCACAGACAGAATCCAAGAAAAAAATGATTATTTCCTCCGCTTTTTACGATTAATATCACAAACCTTTTCTAAATTACAAGCTAGGAGAGGAGAGCTCGGGTCAAAGACAGCAGGGCATGATGGCATTGAATTACATACGGGATTGATTAACATAAAAAATGGATTCAACAGTCTATTTATTTCATAAATAAGAAATCTCTTGCCGCCAATCTAACTTCTCCATGCAAGCATGTAAAAATCAATTGTGAGGAGAAATAATGCATAAAAATTAAATTGTATCTTCCTGTTATGTATTTTAAATTATTTTTGGGAAACATAAATATTATGCAATAAATTCTGCTTTAGTACCTGACGCATTCTCAAAAATAATGCAACATTTCATCAAAAGGCTTTCTTCTTCTCGCTTTTTTTTATGATGAGAAAACTTTACTGACCTTGAAAGCACGAAACGGTCTCCCACTTAACATTGAAAGCCATTCCCATTCATCGGCTCTCCTTAGCCATCCTAAACTATTCTTACTTAGATAGTTGGCAGTTATTCCGTCCATTCAATGCGGATATAGCCCAAACATTATTGCTCACTCATTTTTGAATTAATGGCAACGAAAATAAGAAATATTATCACACATCTGATTTAGTCATTCTTTAGAGTTAAGTCGTCTAGAAAATGTTAGAATTTGATTTACCTTCAATCATGGGTCCTCAAATCAATCAAAGTTATAACTATGGACACTTGAAGCCTTTAAAATGTAAGTTGAAATCTATTCAGGTTGATCAATGTTCATATTAATGCAGAAAAATGAATAAATCATCGACTGCAGATATGTTTAAAACTTGATTTGGGATTAACAATCTGAAATATGACAATCAGAATCCGCTGTAGCTGAAAATTACATAAAGGCAGCATAGGAATTGACCAAGAAAATAAACAGTACAATTCATCACGTGAAAATGTATTGCAAAGATCCAGTATTTCCAATTAAGTCGATGATGAGGCTAATTAGAAAAAGATCCACAGATATTCTGTCCCATTATTAAACTAACCCATGTTTCAGGTACGTTCCTAAGCTATTTTCACTACAAGTTCAAGATCATTCTTAAAATGAACAAGCGAGGAACCCAAAGCCAATTGGAGAACTTTAAAGGAGCACCAAACTGCGCAAGCTGTCCTTGTGTCTTAAAACTTGACGTGCAAATAGCTTGACGATTTTAATATGAATATTGATAAGGCATAGTTCGTAAGGTAGACCTCATTTCCTTTCCCCACTATATCCATTACCATAGAGACTGGAAGGTACAAGAAATCTCGAAACCAAGGTTTCAGTGAAAAAATTGGGCCCATCTTGCCTGCACCTGCATGCCGTCCCCATTTAGCACTGAGAACCAATGTAAAGGAGGTTACTGAGTTAGAGCATGATCTTTAAAAATTGACTAAGAACATCGGCCATAGATTTTTTGCCTCCTATTAGAAATAATTAAGAACATACATTTTCCACTTTGGATAGAATCACGTTATTATAGCTCTCTAACCTGCTTCGGGTTTCTAATGTTGGACTTGATGATATGCCCATTTCGATCATCTGAGTTCGAAGTCCATAGACACCAAACTATGCTGTCAATAGACTTCAAAGGGAAGCAAATTGAAAGCTACACCTCCTAGAGTCATACCTTTTTACAAATCATCTTGTGACATAAAACCGATGAGTCGCAACAGTGAAAAGACATCCAAAGCCAATTGAATAAACCATTTTCCTGTCACTACCCCTCAGAAGAGGGGCACTAAATTTGATTGTTGGAAAAAAAATTAATAGTCTATTTGCGGGAGTATCCCAAAGAATTTTAGACAACAAAAGCGAGTAGTAGAACTAGTCAAAGAAAATTAAAATATGTTAGAAAAAAGACTTTGATGAATTATTTTCAGTGGAATAAATAATCACGACTATATGATGTACAGAATTCTAAACACAAGTGAAATAAATAAATAAAATTCACGTACCACAACCAAGAATTCATCCCACGCATATATTTTCAAACCAAAACTTTCAGCCTCTATCTTTTGTTCAGGCGTCACCTTGCCAAAGCTCACGATTGCTGCAACCATAAAATGATATTAATACTCCATGCGAGGGATAGAAATGCAGCTGATTATGTCCCTACATCCACTTGGGATTGTTCGCCTGTTTGCTCTCACGCGGAGGGCATGGTAATCAACAAAAAAATACTCTTGTGCCCATTTATCTAGGTGTTATCGGATGGCCATTTCTAGACTGATACACGTGATGCGCTATAATAAAAGGACTCACTTTTTAAGAACTTTGTGGAGTTGGGAAGTGCCTTCATCATCTGCAGGAACAAATCATCAAGTTCAGAAAAGAACTTATGGCACTAACAACTTGAGCGCGAGTCATAAAGAGATAGGCTGATAATTGAAGTAACTAAATAGAAAACGTACAAGAACATTTCACGAGTCATTACAAGATATTTTCAGGTATGCTCATAACTAAAGTCAGGTATTATGTCCAAAGTTTTCTGAGTTTCATTGCAAACTGGGCGCACAGCATAGAAACCCAGAACCGCTTATGAATGCTATACCTCTGGAATCTTTTTTTCTTCAACAAATACAATGGAAACCTCCGCGTGGCATATGATAAATTCAATTACACCAGCACCTACAGAAAAACAAATAACATTATGCAGAAGCAATTTTTTCGGCCCTAAAATGATTCACTCCACAGAGTGCTCAATACTAAATGAAAATATATACTCATGGGAAAATATGTGTTCAAGCATTTGGTCTGACTTGAGCATTAAACAAACTCAAAGAACAGCAAAAACAATCACAGAACGCGATCAGTCAGACTCTCATACATGATCATTAAAAAATTGTGCTTCTGCCCTCAAACAGAAGCAAATCTAGGCCCAAGGCTGTTAGTTGTCAAGAATGGGCAAATAGACCACAAAAAAAATCCACCAATTATAATTCATAGTATCTTGGCCGTCAAACAAATTTGGCTATTATCGCAGTTGTCTAATGGAAGCTTTACTTCTACCGAATGCTAGCTCGGGAATTGAAGATTGAAAACATAATAAGATGAAAAGTCCAGGATGAATTTTTCATAATTATTAGATATTTCCGAAGAAAAAAAGATAGAAACTTCAGATTCCAATGATAGAAACAAGAGCCTGAAGTTTGCTTCTATCGAACTTTCCGTCCTCCAACTCTCCAACACTGTCTGGCTTTGTGCACAAGCACTTCTACAGATGAGAGCCTTCGTATCTCCGCTCATAGGTAAAACTAATGTGCAGAATTTTTGGCAACAAACCCATCACTCGTACTCAATTAGGTAGAAGCCAAAAGAGATTATTCAGTGGTTGTTTTCCTTGTCTCATACATATCGCGTTAGTGAGAGCTTATTTTCAGAATTTCTGATGAATGAGATGCATGGCATATAACTTTTAATGGGTCCACTCTACGAGAAAATAGGTTCAGTATGCATACCAAGCGTGTCATACAGAGGAACGCAAAAAATCCCATGAGCATTGCAAGCCTGCAAGGAAATGTAGATGGATCATGAGAGAACAGGTAGGAATGTGTGCATAATAATGAGCAAACTTATCTCCTTAAGACTATCTCCAACTTCGCAAAGATTTTCAGAAAAATTACCTCCATGCTCATGATCCACTCAGGACAATTGGCACCATAAATACCACATCGATCTCCCTGCATGTGAGTAGGTTATGAACCAAGTTGGATAAGAAAAACTAAGCACAGCTACCAGTGCACTGTAGATATTTAGCTGACCGACCTGATTTACTCCACAGCTGCGAATCGATGTCCCAATCTTCATAACAAGATCGTAAACTTCTTTGTAAGTCAGCCAGACGTATTTCCCTGCCTGCAAGGTACATTCGGATTCCTTTTCTATGATCATAAAAAAATACAAAGAGACAGCCACAAGAGAGATTCAGGCAGTCACCTTGCCATTTATAATCTCACGACGGCCAAGCATTCGGTTCTCGGGATACGTCATAGCAGAGGAGCTGAAAATCATCAACTGTTACCTTAAGGAACAACCACAACTTGGTATTTCAAGCTTAATTTCTTCTTTATACTTTCTAAATGGGGGTGAACGGAGTGACTCGTAGAACATACAGTAATATGTTCATCAATGAGCCCAATCATCTAATTATGCCGGCAGAAATGCTTAGCCACCGAGAAAGAACTATTTTTTCTCTGGACAGAGAAGATATGAAGATTACAGCAATCACCCGATGATATTATTATTTCAAATTTACAGTCCACAGGATGTCAACGATTGAAGTCTCTCCCGGTTTCAGGGAGCTTCAGTCCATGGAAAAAGGAGATGGAAGCTGTTTCAGTGAGCTATTCTGAAGCATAATCGTAAACGATGGAAAAGCTCGAGTTTTCCTTCTGTTGCAATTAACGACAGATTATGAAGCCCAATGGCTGGAAACCAAGCTACGCCATGAACTCACCGGAAGACATCCCAGCAGGTCTCCACACCCTCGACTGGGGGTGGAAACCCATCCTTGGCGAATATACTCCGATAAACAGGGCCCACGGAAGGCCGGCCGTCCTTTGCCTCCGCCCCTTTCTCCACCTCCACCAGATACTTCATCTTCGCCGCCGCTCCCCGGAACCACGGCGCCCTTCTTCCTTGCTCCGTCCCGCTGCTTCTTCCTCTAGGTAGCTCCGGCGATAGAGCAGCGCAGCTCAGATAATAACAGATACCGGACAAGGTTGCCCTCCTCTGAGGTCAAAGACGATGTAGTTTTGAAAATTCCTCCGACGAACGCGCGACTTCGTCCACACAGAGCGGAAGAACCTTGGGAACCCAGTGCAGGCAAGCCCAGCGCATGCCGTGGCCGATACGCAGAAAGAGCTGTCATTGACGTTATGGCGCAGCTGCCTCCTTTCGCTGGGAATTGAAGGCTCCTCCATTGCCATTTAACGATCTTCCAGTCCCCGGAAATGGCGGCTCCGCAACGTGGGTCGCACTGGAATCTAGAGCGGCTCCGCGAGGTTCGCGTCGATGATTTGTTTCGCATTGTCGACGACATGGGCGCGGGAAGCCCCATTCGGCGCCGCCTCCCAGTGGCCTATCTCATCTGCTGACAACGTCCGAGGAGAATCAACAGGTCAGGACCCCGCGGTGCCCAGCAACGGGTCAATTTTTCCTCCACTTTCGCCATCTTGACGACGCAGCCCGGCGGGGTGAAGCGGACCCACGAGAAAGAAACTTCTGAATTCAGGAGTTGCTCTCCCCGCCGCCATCGGAGACCAGTGGTAGGTCCCACGTCCACCCACCCCTCAGACAGCCCTTCACAGACGGCATGTCATAGCTACCCTAGCAATTAGTCTCTGTAAGTTATGCTTCCGATTGAAAAATAAACTCATCGGATCTTAGTGAGGTTCCATTAAACATCCTCCACTGGTTATCACGACAGATTCAACCAGCTAACTCCTCCAATAGCATGCGAGGGATAATCTGGTGAAACTTTGAATCATAAATATAATTAAGTAATTTAAGAAGAAAGCTGCAAACTAGAACAGTCAGGAGGAACAGCAGCCTGGAGACATTTCTTCATTTACAGTTCAGAAAAAAAAAAAAATGAATCCACTATCGGGCTTTAACTTGCCCGACAGTGGATGTCTACTCCCAAAAGGGCTTCTATTTTCAGCGATATTATGTACAGGGGAGGTAAGAGCGCAGCTAGGACGAGTTCTTGGAGCTCGTATCATTTTTGGAGTACAAGGGGTCGATGGGTGGAACCTGCGCATGAGAGGAGACCGTGGCAGAGATAGGCTGGAAGTTGGTGTTGCCCACGAACCAGTACTGTGCCCACTTCAGGTTGCAGAGTGTATATTTCAGAGCCTTCGTCCAGTTCTCCTGCTTGTTGAAGCTCTGGGTGATGGTGTAGTTCTCCACTCGATCGTTCTCTATTCTATAGAGTAGTTGCAGGGCAGTAAGAAAGCAATTAGCGGCGCAATTCACAAGCATCTGACTATCAAGCATCAAGCAAGAACTTACTTGTAAGGGAGCTTGAAGCATTTTTCAGGAGGTATATTGTTCTCCTTGTCCCTCGAATTGGCAAAGTCGGCAAAATCTTTAAGGCAAGTCAAGAACAAAGTCATCGCTTTGTCGTATCTCGTGCTCCAGAAAAGGTTCACAGGGCCAAACCTGAGATCAGAGGTTCCCTTCAGCCACCGATCATGGAAGTGTCATCAACCGGACGATATTATGCATAAGATCAGCGAGGAGGTCCTCCGATACCACTCAAAAGGACCCCTTTTCAATTATTTAATTTCACAGAGAAGTGATTAATCATGATTTAAACCTCGACCCCTTTATATGAAATCGGAGGCATGTTACTGATACATTCGACTCCCATATTTTTTGCTTCACTCACTAAAATTCTATAGAATGTTCATGACCCTTTAAAATTTTCTTTGATTGGGACTGGACAGTGAATCTGATAGAAGTTCACTGACTGCTATCTTAGTTCTCTCTCTCTCTCTCTCTCTCTCATAGCCAAAGAATTCAATTAACGGGTTTGAGACTTACAGTTCATATGTGTTGTTGTTGGCGTCAACAATCCGGGGATAACTTCCCATTGGAATGATTTTGATTCGATATCTGATGAATGTATAGGAATTCAGAAGTGCTCTCCACACAAAATTCAGCCGGAGGTACCGCAAAAAAAAAACAATACTGACTGCTTTGATCCATGTCAGCGTCAATTATATCTCACAATAAAATGAAGAAAATTATCGCAATAATTTCATTTAGTTAAGCAGTAGATCAAAAGGAAAGATCTACGGACATACTTACTTCATTTAGTTCTGTGATGGCTCAAACACTTTAGCATATGCGGTCCATGTGCAAAGCCAATGCAAGTGATATAATACATAGAAAAGAAATATAATATTTATTTCTACAAAAGGATACGAAAATTTTGGCCGAAAATACTGCGCCATTGTGTGCAGAAGAAGGCAGGACTGTCCCCAAGCAGCATTTATCTCATCCCACTCAACCTTAAAGTTCAAAGAAGACAACAAGCTTAAATCCAATCAAAAGTAGCATAAAAATAATATGACATCAAACAAAACAACACCACTAGTCTGATAAAACAAAGATTTCAGACAGATGGGCTTTAGTTAACACAAACATAAACGAAGGCAGACTTAAAAAAACGAATATCATCACCACAATAAAAGGAAGGAAGATTTAAAAACGCGTGAGACCATAACCCTGCAGTCTGTACCGGTATTTTAGGAAGACGGCCAAGGCGAAAATTGTTAATGGTTCCGAATTCTCCATCATGCCAAATGGGAAACGCATCATTCAGCACATTTGTGCGCTTTAACAACTCAAGGTGTGCTTGTGAAACCTCTATCTTAGCTAAAATAGCATCCCTCTCTTCCTGTCACTTAAAAAGTTTCAGTTAGAACCTGATGAAATGCCATCCCGCAACTCAACAAAAGGAAACAGATTAACAAAACGCCCCAGATAATGAGACAACTATTGCTCTTAAAAACTATTCAACCAAAATTCTGCGGCAAGCAGTATATTCTGTTATAGTCATCCAAGTTTTTCCAGAGCATAAAAGAAACTCTTAACACTATCTAGTTCACACAAGCAGCTCAACCAAAATAATCTTAAACAACAAATTGAATTCGTGAAATTGGAAAACAAGCACGTCTGAATCAGAAGACATGTATTTTCCTAAGTAATTGAGATTGTCAACACTGACTTTCCTTGCTGTCTTTATGTTGATGTTGCCCCCAATATAGCTATATGTACCACGTCGATTATTAATCAGTCTTGGAAAAGTTTTCTTCTATTCTTTACTTCCTTTGTATTTCTGCTTTTTTCCTTATGTTTTTTCCTGTCCTCTTAGCTCAGGTCATGTTGGAAACTGCTCCGGTCTAATTCTGTCCGGCCCAGTTCACGTTTTCCCATCTTTCTCGTATCAACCGCACAGTATAACTTCTGATCCTCGTGTAACCAACAATCTTAATCATTCAGTTAATGAAGGCCAAAATAAAAATGGGTAATACAAGTGTCGTTAACAATATTATCTTTGAAGAAAATAAAATGTGGGAAAATGCCTCAAAAACTAGACAATAACATTAACAGAATGAAATCTATATGAAATAAAAAACTAGCATACCTGATGGGATCTAAGCTGAAACTGGAAATTGTTGAACTCGTGCCAATATCTAGAATAATAGAAAATAAAAATCTATTCATGAGAAAAGAGATAGAGAAGAAAACGCATAAAGCCGTAGACAATGCCTATAAATAAACTGTGCACACACCAGATTTGTAGGAAACAAATGGAATACGAAAAGCATTTCTATGACACTTCAGAGAGAAGGAAGAAACAAGAGGACAGTCTAGTGAACGTTCAAAAAGGAGTCCAAAAGTACCTTCGCAACTTTCCATGACTTAGATAACATAGGAAGTTTCAATAATTACCTAAAGTTTTAAGAGTCCTTTTTGAGTCCCAACCACGGAAATGAATGCATGAGATCAAAACTTATATAGAATAGCTTTGTTCCAATCATCAGGATATATGACAACAGAATTGGGAGATGGCATTTCATTCTACAAGAACTTATTTCATTCCAATCATATCTTTACATTCAATTACCGCTGACACTCATTTTAAAGGATGTCACAAAGGCCTCAATCGTGAACTATATATTTTTCTACATGACAAGACAACCAAACTTTTAGAGAACAAATGTATAGAGTCTATAGTGTCGATTGACCAAATGTTGCCCACGATAAGAGATAGGAAGCTCTAGCATATTCGAGATGTTGCACCCTTCCATAAATATTAAATTATCATATCTTTTGCCAGTATAAAAATGCTTCACGAAATTTAGTCCACGACACTAAATGAAGAAAATGCCACCATAATCTAGTTAATTTTAATGCAGAATCCGCCATGCATATATAAATTGTAAGCCTTATGGTCAACAACGTGAATGTTTTCCTTCTACAATGCAATGCCATTTAGTCAAGTTATAACTAATAAATCATTCCAATAAAATAAATAATTCTTTCAGTACTAACCGTTCCTCCAGTTCTTTGAAGTTCTTTGATTTCATGTCCAACTCCTTCACTTCAGCATCAATTTCCGCACACTGTCTTTCAACTTCTTGAATGCTGGCCAAAAGTTTCTTTTCTTCTTCCTCAATCTTTAACAAGCATAACAATAAAAAACAGAAAAAAAATCAAAACTCCTCACATCACGCCATAAATACGTGTTAATTATGGCGGGTTACTTTTCACTCACTCAGAGTACTATTTCTTTTTCTGATTGATAATACAATCAATAGGAATATAAAGGTTTTACACGGACATGAGTAATTTTTATCTAAACGTTTAAATAAGATAAAAATATCTACCATTAAGGAAAATATGGTAGATAGAACTCAAGCATATTAACATCACACCGAAATTCACAGGTTTCAATCCAGAGTACGCAGGAATGTCCCGAACGCATAGAAAGAAAATTCGGGAAGAAAATCCTGACATCATTTTCCTGTCTGGAAAAAAGAGACCGCATATGCTTTTCTCACTCTTATCATCAAACAGGTCAAGGTCTCAGACATTGTTTACTCCTTATTTCAACATTAAAGAACAAATCAGTATCAGGAAAATCTATATTTTGTGCGCTTTTTGATATAACTGTATAAAATATACATCAGCATAATGTTACTGTAGAAGAAGCGGTCTGGGCGCCTAACGACACTCTGGAGACATCATCTACTACGTACTATGTGAATACTTGTTTCAGAAACATTAGATGATTACGTACTATTTCAGAGGACACGGAATAAGCTTCATCGTGTTGAATGTGTGAGGAGGCCAAACAATGTCTAAGCCTACTGGTCTCTCTTCCTAGGCCTTGGAAGCTGGTTTCAAAGCTTATAAATCTTCAAAAACAAGAGGTAACACCGATGTTTTGCCAGCTTCAACAAGAGCCATGTTAAACCATTATCAAGGAACATCCTAACGGGGATGCCACGAAACCTCCGTAAAATATGCAATAAAAAATTAGTAGACATGACCTCCTTCTATAGGAAACAATTACCCAGGTTTTCGACAGTAAATACTCCCCCCAATGAACTGAATATGGAGGAAATGAAGAACTACAGATCACAATGATGCTATTCAACGGTATTGTAATGAATTTGCAATAGAATGATCCGTCATGACCGCGGTGAAATTTTGCATAAAATGAACATTTTATTTCGGGTAAAAAAGTACATTTTTAATTTAGGCAAAAATTTACACTAATTTTTTTGGAATTAAAATATCTAGAAAACGCATAAAGGTCTTCATCAGAGCTATCAGGTGGCTAATCTATAATATACGTGGAAAACTGAAGTTGCAAAGTTTTTCTTATGACGACATCAAGTGGCTGAAAAGCATTCACGGAACTACATGAAAGATAATTAGGTGTTATAGGGATAATTAACTAAAAATCAAACCACGAAATTAATACCTTCTTTTTCTCTCGAGAAAAATCAGTATCGCTAAGAACATTGTAGGATTCCTCCTCAGAACGTTGTAAACAAGCTTCGTATGCTTTAATGTCCCTGTTCACATCTTCAACCTCTTTGTCAAGTTTATCTGACAGCACCTTCATGCACTCGAGACAAAGAGGCTGGTCGACCTAAACATAAAGTACATTTTTTATCAAAGCAATCAATTCACGCTGAACTTTATTGATGAGTTACCCCTAAATGACCAAAGCTGGAAGATCTCGTGTCAAAAGGCACAACATATTGACGCTTTAAGGCATGAAAGATAATAAACAAGGCCAATACTTGTTGTATCCGACATTAGTGGATTGGTATGATTTGAATATGCACCATTACAGGTTGTCCAGGTAGAAGTAGAGAAAAAAAGAAGAAAAGAACATCCTGTAGGTTTCGCTGGAATCTTTAACATTGCCATAGACTAAGTCCCCAAATAAGAAAGGCAGAAAATGTGGGGAAAATTGCTGTACTGCGATCCAAATAGTCAAGTTATTTAATCCAGAAAAAACCACTAAGGTACCTGCATTTGAGATGTGGCGATATCAAATGCGCGCTTCAAGATGGTTATACTTGGGTGGAAGCCCGTGTTATTTGACTGGAAGGGACTACTCGGACTCTCTCCATGTGCCAATGAATGCATGCCGCCGCCCTCAGCCACAGACTCGTTCTTGTACATGGATGCTGCAGCATGTGGAACTAAAACAAAAGATTCTTCCATCATCCTACCAGGCTGGTTACCCTCCGACTGTTGGTTCCCAGAGCGAGGGCGGGGAGGAACTCCAGGACCTTGGGTTTTCTGCTTAGGCAACACAACAAATGAATTGTCCATCCGACTAGAGCCCAATACGCTACCCTGAACTGAGGACGCCTGCATCCCTGCCAAACGGAGATAACTTCGTGAGGAGGCGAACAGAAACTGTCTTCGAGGAAATAAGGCCATGAAGAACAAGCAGAGGTATCCTCGCAGGAAAGAAGGCCGGGCATCAAAATTCGGATATGAAAGAAAAAACCGAGCAGTTAAACACGTAAAATCATGATATAGGTCACGCCCACAGGGATGATATCGACGATTTCCGCGCAATCAGATGCTTCCGGCAGAAAAAAAAACTGCCCATGGGAAATCGGAAGATATAGAGAGATCGAAAAAGCGGTAGAGAGGAGATTCGCTGCGATAAACCCGACGCCATGCGGGAGAAAATGGTGATTAGAGGAAAAGCCCTAACCAGAGCGGGAGGCGTCGCCGAAGAATTTGTCGGCGAAGGACTCGACTCCGACGACGCACAGTGAGTGGCGGCAGTTCTGGCACATCCATCTAGGGAGACTAGGATCCACGGGGAAGCTCCTGCCCCCCCGGTCTCCCGCCATCTCGCCCCTCATCTCCGATTCGGCGTTCGACGCCGATCAGCTAACGGAATCCCTGCATCGTCGCCGAACGACCCATATATATGTATATATACTCAGAGAGAACACGTTCCTCGGGCCTTCACGTAGCCGGGAAGCAATCATCAACGGTGGGAGTTATTAACTTCTCAAAGACGACAACTTTTCTTAATTAATTATCCACAAAGATTGTGGCTTTTGCACGAGTAAACTAATTCCTAAATTATAAATGGATTTTTCCGCTCCAAGACTCTGCCTTTTTCCCTCGAGACCCAGAGTTGGACTACAGCTTCCAAGAAGGGCTCCCATAAGGGGGGAGAGAGAGAGAGAGAGAGAGAGAGAGGACAATTTTGCACGAGGATTGTGACTTTTACAAGAGTAAGCGAATTCCTCAATTGTAAATGGACTTTGCGGCCCAAGACTCCACCTTTTCTCCCAAGAACCAGACTTGGACTCTAATTTCCAATATGGGCTCAATTGTAAATGGATTTTACAACCCAAAGACTCCACCTTTTCTCCCATAAACCATACTTGGCCTCTAACTTCCAATATGGGCTCAATTGTAAATGGATTTTACCAACCCAAGACTCCACCTTTTCTCCCAAGAACCAGACTTGGACTCTAATTTCCAATATGGGCTCAATTGTAAATGGATTTTACAACCCAAAGACTCCACCTTTTCTCCCATAAACCATACTTGGACTCTAACTTCCAATATGGGCTCCGAATTTATTCATATTGAAATCCAATTTTGCATGCACATGAGAGATAGGTAGATAGATAAATGGATAGATAGATAGATAGATAGAGAGAGAGAGAGAGAGAGAGAGAGAGAGAGGCAGGCCCGGGTCTCCTCTACTGCACGGGCCGGGCCAAACTAGGCTCCCAGGCTTTCTATGGACATAGTCACCATATGATTAAGACCCTGCCCATCGAGGGCATCACTATTCTCAAAAAAAGCCCCATTTATGCGTATGGGCCAGGCCAAATCGTAATCCCGCGATGCCTCCACTGAGCCCAGATGAAACGCGTCAGGACAGCCCAGCTGGCCCGTCCCACTGAGACTTTCCAAGAGAAGATCACAGGAGACAAGGAGTAGGCGAGTGGGGGAGGGATCTTAGAAATGGTCAGAGGAGCGGGTCGATGAGATAGAAAAACTAATGCATCAGAGACGATCAGTTCTTGTAATATTGTCATTGGGAAGAGTTCTTAAGCATCTAAACCAGAGCAGAGGATCAGAGCCGCTTTATTTAGTGAGATAACAGAAAAATCTCCAGCAGAAACCATTCTACGTCAGTTTCCCTTGCCTGCCATCTTGGACCTGCGTAAAGAACCACCTGTTAGTTGAAGGAATTCACAGAAATTTTAATATTTCTCTCAAAATAAAACTCTTTTGTCCTAGATAAGGAAATGTTCATCCGACAAGGAAATAAGGACACATTTTTTAAGTATAGTTCCCAAATATTTCCAATAAAGTCCTGCTTCGGTGAATATAGACTAACAAGGGGCAGTTTTGCGGAGAACGAAGTACAAGGAAAAGAGGAATCAACGATACTAAAAAAAAAAGTTCAGAGCGATGAGATTACAACAAAAGATTGAACACTAGGTAATTTAGGTTCTGGACTTTGATCAAAGCTGCAAATGCGAAATAGCCATCACCCATCAAGCTCTACAAAAACAGGGGTCAGGGACATACTATTTCATTCCAACGCTTGAAATATTTTAAATTTAATGCGCCTAACGCTCTGATCTTCTTCACCGCTTCCACATATTATCCCATTCCATCACATTGAGACTTTTTCGTTTTTCTATCTTCCAGTTCTCGTTCTAAGACCCACAAACAAGAATCAAACTAAAATGGGCTCTCGACAGAAAATATTCCATGGAAAGACAGGTGTTTACAGGTCAAGTCAACTAAAAGGTTAGGGCGCCATCGAGGAGATGAAAAAGAATACGGTGAGGCTAACCTACAACATAAACTTCCCCATTTCAGGATAGAAACGGCTTTAAGAGATCTTAGTTAATCCGAAAATTTACACATTATGTGGAGAAATCACATTTTTTCATAAAAGATGTTCGCTATTTGAAGAACCCTGAAGACCAAGGTCCCTCCTTCCTGTAGCAATAAAAACCAACACATAGTAAGGTCATATCATTTCTCACGGGACGGTCAATCGGTTAAGTTGTGTTGACAGGAAGAACTTGGCAATCATCTAGAGTTGCAACCAAGACTGGCTGAATCTGACCTAAGACCTACCTTCAAAATGCTGAAAACCGAGTCGGTTTGGATTGTGATGGCATGACCCCATTAGTCACCAGCCTCTTCTCAAGGGTCCCTAGTGATTTTCACAGGCTTTCTTGGTGGAAGTGGGTGTAGTCGAGCAAGAAGAAAAGAAAGGGCAAGAAAAGGAAAGGAAATGAACGGCTCTCGGAGAATGGAACTAGTGCCAGCAGCAACAACAACGGGCTGTTGAACAGCAGTAGTCAACACAGCCAGAACTCCATAGTCAAGGTCAACGGGTCGGGAGAAAATGCTGAAAGAAAAGAACCAGGGGTGCGAGTGACTATCCCAGCTGCACAATAGCAAACCTGCCCTTACTATAGCCAGGTTTAAGCAAGAGACCAAGAAATTTAACTAAGATTTACACGCTGCCTCATTCCGCCAATTGATGGGATAAAATAGAACGATTGTGACGGCCTTTTCCAATACTCCCAACTATGCTAGAGAAAAAAGCGGGAGTTGACCGCATTTAAAAAAAAGTTATAAAAAATAAGGAAAATCGTGAAGTTCCGATTGAAATGCCCTCTTTTCAATAAGACGGCTATATTTTCAATACTGTATGCAGAATTAAACTTTAGGAAACATGAAGAAGAAAAGCCCATACTCTACAAGCTCTACAAGCAGATCTAAAAAATGTAATTACAATTTCTCGAGCACATTAGAAATCCAGGCTGCAACATATTGAGAAATCCATGCTTCCTGCATACTACAGTGTATGTCTTCCTCACCCATACAATAGTTCCCATGATTTAACTCTAGATGAAGCGACCATCAGGTCGGCAAAAATGAGCCAAATGGATTTCAACACTATCAGACACTCCAAATAAAAACACCAAAGATTCACAAGTGAAGCTGATTTGGAAATGAGTGAACAAATACTAATATCCCCAACAGACAGGGTAAGACGGGCAAAGCACTGGACCTATTCTAGACTTTGGGAGCCTGTCCCGTGATATAGCCCAATATGTCCAACATAGAAGGCGTGCTTCTGTTTTATGAGGGCTTAGCAATAGCCTCGCTTTTTCCGTAGAAATACGATCGCGAATGAAATAGTTTTCATGGAAGCGGCAATTTGAGTTAGATACACATGACACCCATACCGAAACCATAAATCAGGAATCAGCTAGAATGACCACGCGCTGATTTATGAAATT
The DNA here is from genome assembly GCA_024713555.1 of Spirodela polyrhiza. Lineage (NCBI taxonomy): Eukaryota > Viridiplantae > Streptophyta > Magnoliopsida > Alismatales > Araceae > Spirodela > Spirodela polyrhiza. The sequence goes on along the minus strand of CM046533.1, from coordinate 5,288,599 downwards.
CTTCTTCTCGCGTTTTAAAGACAGCAATGACAAATAATCCTCCCTTTTATCTCACTGTAAATCAGAAATCATCTAATTAATCACCACAGAAAAGGAAAATTTACACCTTAAGGTCGAAAATTTATTCCCATCTTCTGGTGGGGGGGAGAGGGACAGCCAACATTACCTTCATGACAATGTTTCCCATCGATGATCAGAAATCAGAGCATCTGCCGCCCCGCTCCCAATCGCCATAGCGGGTCGGCTCCGGCCCCCTCGGCCCTCCAACCTCCCCCGTCTCCCTGTTGACATATTCGCCGCCGTCGTCATCGTCGTCTGCGTGTTTACCCCCGTCCACCACTTTCACCCCTTCCTCGGCTACATCCGCACCTGGAGCGGCGAAAGAAGAAGAAGACGCCTCCTCCGTGTTCTTCATATACTGATCCTGCTGCAGTTGCGGCCGCCCTGCAGAGCTGAAGCACCTCGATTCCGCAACGGGCAAGGCGAATCTACGGGCACCATACGGCAACCCTAGCTTGGGATCGCCGACCTCCAGCAGGCGCGACATCAGGCGGCCAAGATTCCTCGCCATCCCCGACCTCTTCCGATACCTCCCCCGAGGAGAACGATCGAGCGACGCGGCCAACGCTGAAAGATCGAGGATCCATCGCTGAGACAGGAGAGGGGATGCAAAACGGCGGATGTCTCCTGCCGCCCCCTGCGACGCGGCCTTTGTGTAGCCCGCCACGTGTCAACCAAAGCGCCATAACTCACCCTTCCCAGGCCGGCCCACTTTTTAATGGGCCTGACCTCGGAATTAACGCGTGGCGAACGGCATAGTCGCCACGTCCGTGCGTCATGATAGCGTCATAGTGACGCCCTCCCGCTCCGGACGGCGTTGTGGGGCCGCATTCGGCGGATTAGGTCGGCATCCACGTGGCGGACGTCAGGGCGAGACATGGGAGAGAGAAACAAGGGAATATTGGAAAATAAATAAATAAAATAATTAGGTTAGCAGGTGGAGTAGGAAGTCCTTTGGGGGCTTTGGCGCAACTGCCTCGTTTGTGGGCCTGCCCCGTCTTGTGGGCCACCCCAGCCGGCCCACTTCACCCGCGGCGGCAGTAGAAGGAATTTACTTAACCGAGAGCTTTAATTCCAGAGGAATGATGGGGGACTCGGAGGCCCTTTTTAAGTATCGTCTCCATCCTGCTTCAGTGACGCCGGAGCATGGAGGAGGATGGCCTGAAGCTGATACCTTCCCGGAGAGCGCCGCCGGCGAGCTGAGGACAAGCTGCTGCTACCTTGCCGGAGAGCGCCGGCCGGCGAGCTGAGGGGAAGCTGCTACTGTTGCTGTTGCTGTTGCTGCTGCCTTGCCAGAGATCGCCGCGGGCGAGCTGAGAAGAAGGGCTCTTGGGCTTCTCCGGCGGGAATGGGGAACTGCATGGAGAGGTGCCCGCCGGCGGAAGGAGACGGGCCGGCGGCGAGCGAAGGAGCGGGTGGCGCGGCGGAGGGAGAGGATGCAGGGAAGCGGAGCGGCGGGCTGAAGGTGAAGCTGGTGCTGACGACAGGGGAACTGGAGTGGCTTCTGCTCCAGCTCAAGGAGACGGGGGAGAAGAAGCTGGAGGACGTGCTGGGGGAGATCGGAAGGCAGAGGGAGGCGAGGAGGAGGGGAAGATCGGACGCCTGGAGACCTTCTCTTGAGAGCATTACGGAGATCTCCGAGCCCCGAGGTCTTTGATGGCTCCTAGTTTCAGAGCTCCCCACCTCCCACAATCCCTCTCTTCTAGCCTGCCCCTCCTCCCTGCTGTGGATCCAGACCTGTAAATTGCGACCCTTTTCCCCTCACGAGCAGTGACCATGGACGTCGAAGACGAAACTTTCCGCGCGCAGGGGACGAGGGGAGGGGACTCCTCCCCCGCCGGCGCAAATGCCTGGCGCCTACGCCGGCGCTGCCCAGCCGGTGGCCCGTGTCGCCCCCACAGGTTTCCTCCCATGCGCCGGCATGTGGAGTGGGAGGGTGGAAGCGGGTGGTATAATTAATGGGGGGGGTGCACCGAGCTGCCCATGTGCTTTCTGCCTGCCCGCCGGCGGTGCTCGTCCTCCGGCGGGGGATCTATCATCTGGGTCACAACTTTTTCCCTTCCTCTGCTGATCCATCCTCGCCTCCGTCCCGGTCAAAAGCCGAAACTTTTTCCCTGTCCTCCAAGTTGAAGGCGGCGCTTAATTGCACATGGGACTCGCCTGGTCTAGTCCCCGTCGGCCCCCTGATCTAGCTCCGCGGAATTTGAAAAGAACCTCCCACCAATCATCATTCACGCCCCACGCCAGATCTTCGGAAACGCTCCCCCGTCAGGTGGGTCATCGTCTTCCTCCCTAATCTCCGCAGATCCGTTCTCCTAATCGGCTCTGTGTCGGGGAATTATTACCGACAGAGTGCATGGATCCGCCCATGACGAGGAGGAGCTTACCCTGGTAAAATATCCTCAGTCAGAGCGAGATGGGCGGGGAACTGGTTCTTGGTGCAGAAATCCGGGCAGCCATGGCGCGTCTGAGATGTCATGAAGTGGGCTTCCAGGGGAGAGCCGGGCGGAAGTCAACGCGTGGGCGGGGGCGGAGAAGAACACGAAGATAGCATTTCTTGCCCGTCACCACGATCGCGTCAATAAAATAGGATAAACCTTCGATTCGGCCGGGTTCCGTGAGCGTATGGAAGAACTGTAGAACGCGGTTCAAGCAAGCGAATCTGCATGACTCCCAAGCTTAAACCTCCGATTATGTTGTCTTCACGACATGGATAGATCTGCCTTGAAGTCGACGTAATCAGTGAGTTGGATGCGAGGCTATAAGGAGAGTAGGCAGATAGATACACATATACATATATTTATATGTGCGTTGCCTCGGTGGAGTACGAGCCAAGTGAGACTTTTCAACAGACGAGTGGTGGGCGGCGCTGTCGAGTCCATGGCGCTGTAAGAACGAGGAGTCAGCGAGAGCGGACGTAAGTCAACGAGATTCTCCAAATCGCCCACCTTACCCTGTAAGGGCCGGAGGGAGTTTCTTTCGGAGTCCGCCGTCGGCAGGCGCGGTGAGCCTTCCTGACCGCCGCCTGCATGTCCATTTCCTACGTGGGGTTCTCAACTGTGCTCGGAGAAGCATTCCCGGACAAACCAGCCGACCCTGACCGGCGACCAAACCTTCACGGTCTGCCGTCTTTACTCATTTAGTTCACACTCTGTTCATCCTGGTCTTCTTTTAGAGAGAGAGAGAGAGAGAGAGAGAGGAGCTCGAGTGGGTTTTGCTTGTCAGGGGCCATTGACGCTTGGCTTGCAAGATATGGCGGCATCAAGAACCCTAATTTATTCCAGAGACTGTACAGTCTGCACCCAAATAAAAAATAAATATCGTCTCCTTGGAAGGGAGCGAGGGGAGGGGATGAGGCGAATGAGCACGAGGAATTTTCCGTCTCTCATCCCCACCTGCCGGTCGAGCAAGAAAACTCTCTCCACTCTTCTTCTTCTTCTTCTTCTTCTTGAAAAAAAAAAAAAAAAACAAAAACCTGATATAGATCAGTAAACTCTCTCCCTGTCTCTCTCTAACTCTCCTACCAGGGAAGAGGAGAGAGAGAGAGAGCTCAGGGCCTGGCTCCTGCGGATGCGTCGCCATTCTCTTTATGAGTTCTTCCACACTAGGCAGCTACCCTGCGCTTGCTGCCCGGATTCTTGACCAAATCTTCCAAGTCTCCATGGCAGCTGATCTTTGATGCCATGTCGTCGCCGCCGAAGCTGCCATCGTCCTTCAAGTAGCGGTCCACCTGCGCGGCCGCCTGCCGGCCCTCGGCGATGGCCCAGACGACCAGAGACTGCCCCCTCCGGCAGTCACCGGCGGCGAAGATCCCCTCAACGTTCGTCGAGAAGCGCCCGAAGTCAGCTTTGAAATTCGAGCGGTTGTCCCGCTCCACCCCCAGCTCTTCGGCGATTTTCTGCCGGCAAAAGTCAAACAGATATCAGCGATGAACAGCTCCCGGATGATCCTTTTTTTTTTGTGGGAAATGAGATGGAGCCGCGCGCTGACCTGTTCAGGGCCGAGGAAGCCCATCGCGAGGAGAACCAGGTCGGCTTCGATGATCTCTTCAGACCCTGCAATTTCCTGGAACTGGAACCGCCCGCTGGCGTCCTTGGCCCAGCGCACGCGCACGACCTCGAGCCCTTTGACCACCCCGTTGTCGTCCCCGATGAACCTCTTGGTCAGCACCTCGTAGGATCTCGGGTCTTTCCCGAATTTGGTCGCCGCCTCCTGGTGGCCGTAGTCAACGCGGAAGATTCGAGGCCACTGCGGCGAAAAACCAGAGGGAAGGGGACGGAGTTCTTGAGAAAATGAGAGAAAAGGAGGGCGGTCAAGAGAGAACATGGAACTCTAGAGAGAGGAAAAAAACCTGGGGCCAGGGGTTTCCGGGGGCTCTCTTGGCGGGCGGCTCTGGGAGGAGCTCGAGGTTGACGACGCTGGTGCAGCCATGGCGGATGGAGGTTCCGATGCAGTCGGTGCCGGTGTCTCCTCCGCCGATGACGACCACCTTCTTCCCTTTGGCAGAGATGTACTTTCCATCATCGAGATTGCTATCGAGCAGGCTCTTGGTGTTGGCGTGGAGGAACTCCATGGCAAAGTGCACCCCTGAGAATTCCCGCCCAGGAACAGGAAGGTCCCTGCAGGCGAAGGAGAGCGAGATGCCATCAGAATGCCAGAGGCTGTCACACCGCGTTGACCCATTTGAGAATTGGAGAGAGAAAGAGGGAAGGGGGCAATCTGTCCTGCATACCTCGGTTTCGTGGCGCCACAGGCCAGAATGATCGCATCATTCTCCGAGCGGAGGATGTCGAGGGAGTAGGAAGGGTCCACTCCAATATGGGCGTTGACCACAAAGTTCACACCTTCTTCGGCCATGAGATTCACACGCCGCTGAACGATGTCAACTTTGTCCGCTTTCATGTTGGGCACGCCGTACATCATGAGGCCGCCGATCCGGTCAGCGCGCTCAAAGACGGTGACCGAATGGCCCATCTTGTTTAGCTGGTCTGCGGCGGCCAAGCCGGCCGGGCCGCTGCCCACTATTGCAATCTTCTTCCTGCATCCAAGCCCAAAGGCGTAAGGAGACAGCAATGGAACAGGAAAATGAAGAAGAAGAGGAAAGGAACAGGGTTCTTACCCCGTCCTCTTCAGAGGAGGCCGGGGCACCATCCAGCCCTCCTCAAAGGCCTTGTCTATGATCGAGCACTCTATGCTTTTAATGGAGACAGGGTTCTCAATGATCCCAAGAACGCATGAGCCTTCGCAGGGTGCAGGGCATACACGCCCGGTGAATTCTGGGAAGTTATTCGTCTCAAGAAGCCTGTCGAGCGCCTCGCGCCATCTCTCCTGGTGAACCAGCTCGTTGAATTCTGGGATCTTGTTCCCAAGGGGGCACCCAGAGTTGTCCTGTAAATCAGGCACAAGTAATAAGGATCTTGAATCCAATGCCAATGGAGACGACAACTTAGCTTAGTGTTCTATGCCTTCAGAATTCAGATCCCGCTTAATGTCAACGAGAAATCATGCCCAGAAGGTGAAAATCATGGTTCTCGGTGTCAACGGGACCATCTTTAGTTCAAACACGGCGACCTCAGAAGAATCGAGCTCATAAATATTTTATTATCTAGCATTGCCGATTGTAAGAATCAGTCGACTTGACAGGGAAATTGGACGGCAAAGGTAAGACTCCAGCATCAAAATATGCAGCATTCACCTGATGACAGAAGGGAGTCCCGCAGTCCATGCATCTTGCAGATTGGGTTTTGAGAAGCGGGCCAGGTTTGGATTCCTCGGAAACTTCCTTCCAATCCTGTATCCGTGCATTTGGATCTCTGTATGAAACGCCTTCCCGTTCATAGTTCACAAAGCCTCGGTGCTTGACAGCATTAGCAACCCGAGTTGGCCTCTTTAACGGCTGTGGCTCTTCTATTCTCTGCGAATTTTGAAAATCACAATGTCTTTATTTTGAAAAAAAACCAGCAAAATATACAATTCCTACCAACGTCTAAGAACAACGTCTATATCTATATTTCTGTGGTTTGATGAGACGCCAAAGCATTTCGCAGCTGGGTAGGGAATCTCGCGGCAGCAAATTAACTATTTCAAAATAAGAACACCTAAAAATAATCCGACTGATAAATTCTAGGATGCCCTTTTCCGGTGGCCACATAAAAATATTTTCTTGTTACTGATAGTCAATCATCCACTTATTTCAATTAAAGATGTAATGAAGCAGTGGAGACTACATACCCCATTCGCTTTCTCGTTTATGGATGCAGACGCCAGCTTCTTGAGCTCCTGGAAAGCGTCCTTCTTCATCAATTCCGCTTCCTCTCTCTGTTGAGCTTCCTTAGCAGCCTCCTCTGCTTTCATATTCTGAAGAACCCTCTTGTAATCGCGAGGAAACACTTTCACAAACTTAGGGAGAAGTTCATCAAAGTTGGCAAGAACTTCCTTGGCTAACTCACTCCTAGTATGTCGCTGATGTTGCTGTATCATCACGCGCAAGGTAGTTATATCATCTTCCTCTTCAACTTTGTCAAGATCAACTAATTCAAGATTACATCTAGTTTTGAATGTACTGTCTGCATCAAGAACATAGGCGACTCCACCGCTCATACCAGCTGCGAAATTCCTACCCGTCTTCCCGAGGACAACCACAAGGCCACCCGTCATGTATTCGCAACCATGATCCCCAACACCCTCCACAACCGCCTTTGCACCCGAATTTCGAACGCAGAACCTCTCAGCAGCCATTCCATTGAAATATGCCTCCCCCTTGGTCGCTCCATAGAGAGCAACGTTACCAATGACAATGTTTTCCTTGGGATCGAAATTACTTTTTCTAGGAGGGTAAACGATCACTTTGCCGCCAGAGAGCCCTTTCCCGACATAGTCATTGCTGTCCCCCTCGAGTTCAAGAGTGATTCCAGGACACAGGAAAGCCCCAAGACTTTGTCCAGCGCTCCCACTCAATTTAATGTGGATGCAATCTGATGGGAGTCCATCCATACGGTACCGCTTTGTTACTTCATGGCTCAGCATTGTTCCCACAGCACGATTCACATTCTGCACAGGCAGATCAATGTATACAGGAAGCCCCTTCTCTAGAGCAGCTTTAGATAAAACGATCAGTTTGTTGTCCAAAGCCATGTCCAGACCATGGTCCTGTTTCTGGATGCAATATTGAGCTGCTTCTGGTCGAATCTCCGCAGCAGGCTTGAGCAGGAGTGAGAGATCGATATTCTCCAGTTTTTCATTGCTGTTGACTACTTGTTCGTCAATTTCTAGCATGTCTGAACGACCAACCATTTCAAGGAGGGTTCGAAATCCCAGCTGGGCCATGATCTCACGGACCTCTTCAGCTAGCATAAAAAAGAAGTTTATAACATGCTCAGGTTCTCCAGCAAACTTTTCCCGAAGAACAGGGTCCTGAGTAGCAATGCCCACAGGGCAGGTGTTCTTGTGACATTTGCGCATCATAATGCATCCCAGAGTTATGAGGGGGGCAGTACTGAATCCGAACTCCTCGGCACCAAGTAACGCTGCAATCGCAACGTCTTTTCCAGTTTTCAACTGACCATCAGTTTGAAGAACCGTTCTACCGCGAAGATCATTTGCAACAAGGGTCTGATGGGTCTCAGCGAGCCCAAGTTCCCATGGAAGACCTGCATTCTTGATGCCTGTCCAGCGAGAAGCCCCAGTGCCTCCATCATGTCCAGAGATCAAAACATGATCAGCATGCCCTTTCACAACACCACTAGCGATTACTCCAACCCCTGCCTCGGATACCAGTTTGACACTGATTCGTGCACCTGGGTTGGAATTCTGTCAAACCAAAAAATATTAGGCGTCAGACGAACAAAAAACGCCGTGTATACACATTCGCGTCATATTCATATCCTCAAGCAAAATGTTTGATAACCAGGAAGAAAAAAAAAAAAAAAAAAAAGATGCCACACTGCTTACCTTAAGATCGTGAATAAGTTGGGCAAGATCTTCAATCGAATAAATGTCATGATGGGGAGGAGGGCTGATGAGTCCGACTCCAGCAGTGGAATTCCTCGTGACAGCGATGTCACCAATAACCTTGTGGCCAGGTAGCTCGCCTCCTTCTCCCGGTTTTGCTCCCTATTCAACAAATAAACAGATATGGTTTAGGAAACACCAATGCAAACAGAAAACTTAAATTCCAACCACATCTAACCTCACCAAATTTCAATAGGTACGCATCATTTATACAAAGACACACATGGTGCTTTGTAGACTCAGCCACATCTGTCATGAACATAAATCCATAAACAAAAGGAACGTCTGCTCCAATACGAATGCAGGACGTAAATAGGAAGCAGAGGTTCTAACGGCATGTCTGGGCAGAAAAAGGGAGTGAAGAAAAGTAGTAGTATCCGATCATTACCTGAGCCATCTTTATCTGGAGTTCGTCAGCATTGGTGAGATAATAACTCGTTACTCCAAACCGTCCGCTTGCAACCTGCTTGATTGCACTTCTCTTTGGATTCATTGAGCCATCGGGAAGAGGCACCAAACGGGAAGGGTTCTCCCCTCCCTCACCTTCATAGTTCGAAAGAGAATCTCAGAGAAGCTATAAAGCCAAAATTTGAGTCTGGAGATTTTACTATGCAGAACATGATATTGACAGAATCAATGAATAAATGTAATGGATGAGTAAGAAATACTGTCATAAGATTAAATGCGTAAAAAATGCAAATGTCCAATACTAAAAGAAAAAAAGGAGTTTCAACCGAAATAGCCATCTAAATTTATATGACATCCAACATCGTAATATAACGCTTCAAACAACCAAACGCAAGAAAAAAAAATCCGTATAGTTTTTAATTCATGCCTATGATTAAGGACAATAATTTTTCACACTGACACTAACAAACGGATGAATTCCAGAGTACATCACTCTCCTCCCAACTTGAAACCAAAGGCAAAAAATGTATCTCAACTTAGATGAAATAAATAAAATAAATAATGACATCAAATAGATGAAAAATATGCAGTTCGGACACATGGAAGAAAATAACAAAAGGAAAGGGAAATTGTTAAGCTTCGTACCAGTATTCGACTTCCCTCCTAGCTTATTCATTGCTATTGCCAGTGTTGTATGCGCTTCGAGTGATATTGAGCCATAGCTCATGGCCCCAGTGCAAAAGCGTTTCACAATCTCACTAGCTGGTTCCACCTCATCCAAATTGATTTTTCCAGGAACATCTTTAAACTTCAGCATGCCTCTAAGATTGCATTCCTTGTTCAACTCCTGCACACGTCTTGAGTACTCTTTGTATGCTGCCACACTGTTTGCTCTTGCAGCCTCTTGGAGCTTTGCAATGGCAAGAGGATCATTAAGATGAACTTCACCACCTTTTCTCCAGTGATAGTCTCCAGGGTTGGGCAGTGCAACAGCTTCTGCACTCCCTGGGGGCAAAGCACGGCTTGGGAAAGCTGATTCATGAAGACGGAGTGCATCCCTAGCAAGAATCTCAAAATTTGCACCTTCAACTCTGCTAGGTGTACCATTGAAGCACTTTTCAATCACCTCAGAAGAAAGACCAAGGGCTTCAAAAATCTGTGCACCTTTGTACGAGGCTAGGGTAGATATCCCCATTTTAGCAAGAACTTTCATCATTCCATCATTGCTCGCCTTGAAGTACCTTTGGACAAGTTCATCACGCGAATGAAGTTCCCCGCTTGCCTTTGGGGGGATCTTCCCATCAATTTGCAGGCGCCAAATGGCTTCTATGGCCAAATACGGACATATGGCATCAGCACCATAACCCACCAGAGTACAAAAATTATGGACTTCACGTGGCTCTGCAGACTCCACTATTAATCCAATTCGTGTACGTTCCAGCTTTGAAACTAGATGCTGGTGAACTGCCCCGACCGCTAAAAGGGAGCTGACTCCAACACGTTCAGATGAGAAACCTACAGATCATAAATTGAAAATCTGAGAACCTGAAGAACAGGATGTCGAGTCGACATTCGTGGTACCTCATTCATGATAAATGATCTATCCAATAATTTCAAGGAAACAACTTCATAGATCATGACACATAAACCTTTTCTATTTACTTATACATGTAAGACTGAATGGAAACAAGAATTATACAATCTTTTAAAGGGCACGAAGCCTGGATGACAACTGGTTTAGCCTAATGAAATTTGAGTCAATGTGATATCTGACATTTTCATGGTCTCAAAGTCAACCTCATCAATACAGATATTACGCTCATAAAGATACTACCACCGGATTTCAGGGCAAGAGAAGCAACCCGTTTATTATAAACAGTTTTCTGTATAACACCGAATTTCAGCTATATGATTTATCTATAGATGGACGAAATAATTTAAAGCACATGTCGTACATGGAGGTCTAACATGCTTGAAGTACATTTGAAGAACCCTTCTGCACGTGCTGGATATTAGAAACAACGCAGAAACACTTTATTGCAGATAAGTCAGAGGAAAGGGTGAACAAGTATGCACAGCAAGGCTTTCTCCCGAGGGAAAGTATGTGAGAATAAAAAAATAAAAGCATAGAAAGGCAGCTCAAAGATGAGATATGCAAAATGATAGGGATCAATCAAGAATGCATAAATTATTACCTCTGTCAGATAATACTAACAATGTGTAACCCTCACGAATTGCAGCACGAGCTTCAGAACAGATCCTATCCAATGTTTCTTCTAAACCTTTGCGACCACGATTCTTGGAGTAGGTGATGTCCAGAACCTTGCTGCGCCAGCCTTGGAAATTCATCTTCTTTATAGCTTCCATTTCACCAATAGAAAGTAAAGGGCCTTTCAAGGCTAGGCGATGGCATTGCTCTTCAGTTGTTTCTGTCAGATCCCCTTCTGGGCCAATCATGCATTCCATAGAGGTGACAATTTTTTCTCGGATCGGATCAATTGGTGGGTTTGTGACTTGTGCAAACATCTGTTTAAAATACTCAGAAGGTATCTTTGCTCGGTCTGACATCACAGCCAGGGGTGTATCATTTCCCATAGATCCAAGAGCCTCGGTTGCATCCTTCACCATGGGGACCAACAACATCTCTAAAGCCTCCACAGTATATCTACACGTAAGAATATGGATCATTTCAGTTCTGGTAAAATAAAAAAATATCCATCTAATTAGACCAAAGATACACGTTTACTTACCCAAACGCCTTCAATGGTTGCAACAGACCACGGACACCAACGTTTTCCATGCTATCATCATGGCTATCAGCCTAGGAAAACAATATTAAGAAAATTTATTGATAACTGAGAAAATGAAAATATGATGAAGCATTTCCTAGCATACTACGGTCTAGAAATAAAACACTTTTTAACTTACTTGGACCACTCCAGAGATAGGTGGTGAAAGTCTATCAGTCTCGGGAACAGAACTGAGAACATCTTCAAGACACATTTTCTGTCTTTTGAGCCATTCACCATATGGCCTTGCCTGTGAATACTGTTTCTTTAGGGCCTCATCATCAACAACAGTGTGGTGCTCAAAATCCACCAATAGCATCATTCCGGGATTCAGTCTTCCTTTTTTGGACACGTCTTCTGGTGGGATGTCTACCACACCAACTTCACTGGCCATAATGACACGGCCACTATGTGTGATATAGAAGCGTCCAGGACGTAAACCATTGCGATCCAGTGTAGCTCCCAGGTAACGACCATCAGTAACTGCAAACAATTTCCAAAAACGAGAATAAAAACACAACAGCTCACAATGCAGTTCCAAAATGAATAAGAAAAAGGAATGCATAATGGCATACATGATATTAGAGCTGGTCCATCCCATGGCTCCATCAAAGCTGAAAAATACTCGTATAGAGCCTTTCTTTCAGGATCCATGTTTTTATCATTCTGCCATGCTTCAGGTATCATCATCATGACAGCCTCAGGAAGACTTCGTCCAGACCGAATTAAAAGCTCTAGGACACCATCAAAAGCTCCTGTTGGTAGCAACAATGCACTCAATGTAAGACTCTTATACAAAAACTACATGACCACCTTTAACACCCTTAAAATGAGGAATTTATTTGACCTAGATAATACCTGAATCAGATGAGCTGGCATCAACTATAGGTAGAAGCTTTTTCAGCTCATTTTTGCTCAGACTCAATTGTTTACACTTCAGGAGACCTTCACGTGCCTTCATCCTGATAAGCAGAATCTTCAAACCTCAGCTACAAACTGATTCCGAAAGATAGGAGAGCACTTAATTTTAAGTAAGCAAGGAGTTACCAGTTCTTGTTTCCTCGGAGTGTATTTATTTCTCCATTGTGACCCAAAACGCGCATGGGTTGTGCCCTATCCCAGCTAGGAAAAGTATTTGTGGAGAAACGGGAGTGGATCTACAAAATCAGATCAACAAATCAAGCAGCATATCTAATAATCCCAATGAATCATAAAAACGAGAAGATAATTTGAGTCCCAGCATGTTGATGAGCCATCAAAATCACAAAAGTTTTTCTACATTGCAGAAAGAATAATGTGTCATGGGAAATCTGATATACATAGACGAAATATTTTTCCTTCCATCTCCACATGGAAATTCTCATCCTCATTAACCTAACTGCGAACTGCATCAGGAATCTTCCTCAGAATCAAATACCAATAGCTTTTTCCTTCCATTACCTGATATGGAAATGGTAATCACTGCAACAAGACTCAACAAATCATTCAGAAGCTACCACCAGATATTCCTAGGCCTGATATCCACTCAGCTACCAGCGGGTTCACATGCTCATAATTGTTGCTAATTACTAACTTTGTCAACAAAGAAGATTGAGAAGATATGAAAGGATTTACCAGGGCCATGTAGCTTGTAAACCTTTCATTTCCAACGTCTGCATAATAATAGTCCTTCAATTGATCAGGCCTCAACTGGCCTTTGTAAACAATTGTCCTAACAGTCAAAGAGAAAATAAGATGAGCATGCTTTCAACATAATTCAACAAGTATTCCAGAGAAGCCAGATTTCTTTCAATAAATATAGCACCTTGAAGACAGAGAGCATATGTAAAAGTCCTTCACTCCACCATGCTGCATGTTTAAGGCAGCTCGGATAGCAACCATAGATACTCTCCTCAGTATGTACATCTTCCCTCGCAGAAGGAAATTAATCGCCATAGGTACACAAACATGAGAGACGAATCGAACGTAAAGAAGTCACGAAAATGCAGGGAGAATTAACTACCTGTTGCTCCATGTCAATATTGGATCTTGGACTTGGAGTGAGAAAGACTTGCTCAATGATAGGCTCAGTTTGAACAGCAGACTTTCCCAAGCCAGAATTATTGGTGGGGACAGAACGCCATCCAAGGACAACATGTCCCAACGACTCTGCAACCTAAACATAGAAATGATATTACCATACATTAGATAATTCAGAAATAAGAATGACATTTTCGACCAAGTTACAGACTGAGACCACGTCAATCCAGGTTTATTATCTTTAAGTACTAGTTTTATCCATTCCCGTCCACTTTTTAAAATTGTACTAGCGCACTACCCATTTTCACAAAAACTTGTCATATCAACGAATCTTATTTTTCATACTATTTTTATTTTTCGTAATGATTTTCTATCCGAGATCGCATGCACAATATTAGATAGGGAAACAACGGCAGTAATGTCCCCTGAAGAACAAAAATACCAAAGCCCAATTATATCAAGTTACGGTGGAGGCATGACAAAGCCTCCGTCAATTTATTTTTGACGGGAGAATTTCGCATCGTTCTTTTTATCCATAAAGGATTGACGCCGTATTCAGCATACAAATAAATCAATATAATGACTTAGAGATTAACGATCAATACTACTTCAGAGAGAATAGACGAAAGGCAAGCTGACTGCTAAATAGAAAGAAGTCAAAATTGTCAAGCTGACTGTTAAAAGAAATACACGAGTAGATTAAAAAACTTCTTGTTAAATATACTGAATTATATGACATCCATCACATTAAAACCATTTAAGGAAGTTGCGACTCAAATTCCTACGGCATGAACCCCAGAAATATCACAACTTCACCCTCCTCCCGAGTGAAAAAGGATGTGTCGGACTTAAATTTACCTTTGCAAATACAGTCTTGCTCTCTTCTCGGCGACTTTCAGAAGTTGGCAGGAAAAACATGCCTACAGCGTACTCACCAGCTGGAGGTAACTCGAATCCCAAATCCTTGGTCGTCTACAAGAATGGAAGTTACGAATGAAGACCAAGCGCCAGGTATAATATGTCAATACTCGACGAAGATTTCAGAAAGGAAACAAAGTGGAGCATGACGGCAACGAGAATTCAAGGCACATCAACCCATCTTTGAGGGGACAAACCTCCGCGAAAAAACTGTGAGGGAGAGCTACAAGGATGCCGGCTCCATCACCGGTGTTTTTTTCACACCCACAGGCACCACGATGAGCCATACGCACCAACATCTCCACTGCATCCGTGACCTGTACGATCAGAATCACTCGTTTAGACTTTCAAGGAACGACTGGGAAAACGACAGGCCTCAAAGTGAAACATATGCAACGAGAAACCTCTGCCGGAAGCGCAGCCATTGGAAGAGTGATACTTACCGTCTTTCGGCTATAGTCGCCAGAGAGCTCCGCCACGAACCCAACCCCGCAGGCATCCTTGTCGAAAGACGGATTGTAGAGGCCCAGGTTCTTCTCCGGAACCTGAGAGAAGGACATGGACGGCCCGACGACGCTGAGCTTCGGGTAATGCCCCGGACCTGCGGACCTCCATTGGTGGGACCGCTCCTTGGCGCGCAGCCTCTCACCGAAGAACTTGTTCTCGACGTTGACCACATCTCGGCCAGATCGCTCGGCGGCGGGGCACCTGCGAGCCCTGCTCCCGTTGCGGCGGCCGAGCGCGCGGACGTCCTTCCGCGGGGTGACGGAGGGCAGCACCGGCGAATCACTCAGGATTTGCAGAGACGAATCACTCAGGATTTGCAGAGACGAGCCCGGCAGCGCGGCCATCCCCCTACCCTAGACCCCCTCTCAAACTGGAAGGCGTATGTTCGGCCGGCTTTCCAGAAACGACAGATCCGGCAACAGGCCGCCAAGGTTCTCGACCGCAAAAGCGGGATCGGAACCACCGCCGGCGGCGAAAAAGAAGATCGAACAGAGATGACGAGAAGAACTCCCAAAAATTAAAAAAAAAAAAAACAGGAACGGGCAGCAGAAGCTTCCACCCTCGGGGTAAACTCCGAGGAACTCAGCCACAGCCCTTCCTTCTCCCCTCCTCCTCGACCAACGACGACTCCCCTTCCTCCGCCGCCCGCCGCGGATATCTACTTATAGACGAGCTTCGGGATTCCTCAGAGCCAGACTCTCCCAACCCCGGTCCCCTCGCACCGGTTGAACAGGCAACACTCTGTAACTAATAAAACTATTTTCTAAATTAAAAAATAAAAGAAAACCTGAGAGAGCGTGATGCTTGGGATATTTCCCAACCCAGCCCCAATCCCCAACGTCACTCTCCCGCCGCAGTACGCGACGATCGCATCTCGTGGGGCCCACCCCCACTTATCATTCTTTAAGTAGAATTGCCGAAGCCCCGCGAGCTTTTTCCCCTAATCCCCTGGTATCGGCGGGGCGTTGACCACGCAGTCGGGGGGCACCCCGCTCCCTCCTCCCCTCTCTCTCTCTCTCTCTCTCTCTCTCTCTCTCTCTCTACGTGGCGCGCTGGGGCAAGCAGACGAGGAAATTTACACGGTGAAGGCGGAGGCCCCGGGATATTTCTTTGAATCGGAAAGTATTGCTCCCGTAGTTTGATGCCTCATGAAGAAGACGGCATTATTTAATATTCTTGCATGGGGAATATATTATTTAACAGTTGTCGGATGATCATTGAATAATTATTATTCTTTTCACGCGTGGCGACGGATGGTTCGTGACGCTTCTATTTTTTAAAAGATACTTGGGGCGATGCGGAGGAGAAATTCTCCATTTTTTTATAAAATGGAGTATTTTATTACTTAATAAAAATATCACAAAATATCTTGAACGAGTATCTGCCGTCTCATCGGACGGTATCCAACTCCCCCATTAAAATCGCGGAAATATCTTCTCCTTTTTTAACCGCCCCCGGATCTCTCTCTCTCCTCTCTCTCTCTCTTGTTGTATTTTTCTAATTTTTTTGTGGGGAAATTTCCCTAATATAAAATTTAAATATAAAAAGGTGGACAGCTAAAGCCGTCAGATATTTTCTCGCCGGAGATCCCCACCTTCTTCCCTCTTCGAGAAGATTCTTCCGCCAGCGCTGAAAGTATCTAAGACGTGATCTGCCCGCGGACGGAATCCGTTAACAGCCAACAGATCCCACGACAAACAGTAAACGGAGATGGGGGGATGAACCGTGGAGTCAACGGCTACGTGGCTGCCTCCAGAGGGAGTCCCACGTCAGCGCGCACGCCTGGGAAATGGGCGCGGCTCGGCCGAGGCAACTCAGCGGATCGGCGCCGAGAACCGAGTCGACCCGCTCTGTGGGCCGACAGGATCTCTCGACTGTCAGACGGGGCCCGCATGATTGAGGGACTAGAAAAGGAGGGCAATTGAGGGAGCTGAGGAAGTCCCTGCGCACGCCCGCGGCAGCGTAGCGTCGTAAACGGCGAGACGCCACGTCCACCGCCGCCAATACAAAAAGGGGGCTTATTTCCCCGGCCTGCCGGCAGCGCCGCCGCGCGTGGTGGGCGATTAAACAACGCTCGGCGTGCTGCTGCAGATGGCCGCGCGCAGACGGCGACGCCGGCGCAGCGATGGCCCCGGCACCGGCAGCATGAATGTGGCCGCTTTCACCGAGCGGGTGGAAGACAAGGAAAGCGAGGGCTCCACCGCCGTCCTTTTTTTCCTTTTCCGGGGGACCGCCGCGGAATCTTGATGCCGGATTCTCTGGGGGGAGGCGGCGCCACCAGGAGGGGGGGTGGGGGACCATTCCCCTCGGGAGGCGGCTGGCTGCGGCTTTATCTGCGGGGAAATATCAATGTCGCTTTAGGCGAGCGGCGGCTCGGGCTCGTCGGCGTGTGGGTGGGAGCGGTGTGCTGCCGACGCCTTTAAAAAAAGGAAGCGAAACTGTGAACAGGTTCTGTTGGGTCGTCGCGCGGGTGGCTCTTGAAGGAGAGAAAGGCTGGATGGCCCGTGGCTCGTCAACAGCTCCAAAGGAGAAGGCGGGGGGGCGCTGATGCTTATCGGCGGCCTCAGCTGTAGCCACTATTTTCAACGCTTGTTCTTCCTTGATCAGTAGGTTTCTGCAGAGAGAGAGAGAGAGAGAGAGAGAGAGAGAGAGATGCCAGGAAGGAGGAGGGAAGGAAAGAGGGAGACTTGGGTTCTCCCTACCTTCAGCCTCTTCTTCGTCATGCACCCCCAGCCGACTTCCAGAGAGGATCGATAGGACCCGCCGTGGGATGTCTTGCATTAGCCCAGCTGCAACGTTGCCATCGGTCAATCTTATCCGTGAATCCCACCAATTGCCCACTCTACACGACGAGCTCCTCCGACCCTTCGATCCGTCGCCGCCGCCATCATAACCCCTAATGTGACACAACCTCACCAGCGGGGTCCTCAAACACGTGGACGACCCGCCTGTTTGGTGGCACAAACGCTGCTCTCTCTCTCTCTCTCTCTCTCTCTGGCTGGAGGGGTGAAGTGCGTAGGCGAAGCCCTTTCTGGGTACTACACTAGTGTTTGTCCTCTTCCTCGCGGCGGCGCCGCCGATCAGTGACCAGGGCACGGCGGCGGCTCGCTCGGAGACTGAGGGTTGGAGGCCCCGATATGGTAGGAAAGTAAAAGTTGGGCACTCCATATCCTCGTATTCTTAGCCGAATTAGGCGAACGCTAGGCGGCGACGCAGAATCTTTGCTTTCTTTTCCCCCCAACGTTCCCCTACCATTGAATCCGACCAGACAAAAACGGAAACCCTAGAATATCCAGGAGCACGTGAGTAGTAGGTTTCCTGAGCTCCCCAACCTACCACCGGAACCCTTACAATAACCCAGTGAAGCCAATAGAAACACGAGAAGGGGAAGGTATCTGCCTCCGAAGTAGGTTCCGAGCTGGCTCCTCACCCACTCCCAGGTTGCCGTTTGAGCCGGAATGACGCCGGCACTGATTCTTACGTAGGCTATACACGCCCGCATAAATAAACAAGTTCCCAGTGTTTCATATTAACTTTCCGCAACGCGATCATCGAATATTTGACTTTTTGAGTGAAGATTCTAGTAGGAATCCTCCGTATAACATCTAAAGATAAGATCAAATGGGTTTCAACCCCAAAAGTCAACTCTATCTTTAGAACGATCTCACTCACCTTGAATTGACAAACGACAAGGAATCTGACGAGAAATTGATGGATACTCTCCCCATGTCATTCACGTCGGAAACAGTCGTGACCGTCGCAGGAAACAAAGGTTAATCGTTGGGGAAAAATTGCTTTGCGGAGGGAGACGTCAAGACGACATGGCCATCAAAATGAACTGGCGCGTACTAGGCATTTGATGTTATATCCTAGTATATCTTCCTCTTTCAAAATGAATGAAGGATTAGCATTCACATTCTATACTTATTTTTTCTCTCCAATTAAAAAAAGGTTGATATTAGATTGATATTAGATCATGCTTCTTAATATTAAATTGGAGTATATTATCAGCACTTTGAAAGACTTCCATCATTAGAATACCCTTATGGAACATCATCACAAGGACCACCTAGACAATGGGGCTCTGATTGAAACAAGTCACAATTGTCCTCCTCCACATCCATAATCGCCAAAATATGTGAACCTTGAGGCTTAGAAAAATACTTATTGAGGTATTATCCATAAGATAGGACTGACCATGAACAACTCTTATATCCATATCTAGAACCTCAGCACAAAGGATGTAAACTTAAACTATCATTATTTAACAATCATGACTTTGAAGACTTGGTCTTCTGCACATAACTATCATTCTCCATGTATCACCTCTCAATAGCTTATAACTTCTCCACCACTAGCTGTAGTTTGGAAGGCAACACTCTTACATGATTGAAATAAATTGATAAATGCAAATCTTTCAAAAGTTGAGGACATGTGCCAACAACTCTTTGAACACTTACACTCCAATCAAATAAGATTTCTTCATCAAAAAAGTAAAATATTATGAGAAATTCAAACTCATTGCTAGAATCTTGGGCAACCAACAAGAACATATCTTTAAAAATATCTTCTTCAAGATTTTACAAAAAGAGATTCAAGTTGGAAGTCTACGTTCTTAAACCTATAGGGTTGAAATTCATTTTGTGAATAGTCTAAATGTTAAAATTAAACAAAGTGAGTTCAAGGCTTAGGCTTTAATAATTATGTAAGATTATAATGTTTGAATAATTCCAACATCATTGCTACATATTATAACTTGTTCAAACTAAAGCACTAGAGCTATCTTTTTCTCAACATGAATACAACAATCACCTCAACCAATTCTAAAGGCCTTAGTGGCATAACAAACCAAAGACTTCATCTTATACCCACATTAAATCTCATGATGCACCCAAGATTTGTGCTTCTCTTATGATGAAAAGTATTCATTATGATATTGTTGTCAATGAGAGGTGGCCTATGAAGATGTTCTGCCAAAAGTAAGATGATTTTTTTCAACTTGGAGTTATCAATTAATTCATAGGCTAAAGACAATTCGACACAACTCCTCAAGCTTTAATAAAAAAAATTGACAAGGAACATGTCATAATACTTGTAGATAGAGGGACTTCTCACAACTTCATATCTAAAGAAGTCTCCTACAAAATGTAACTCATTTATATTGTCACTTCATATTTCTAAGTCATATGGGAATATACAAGACATGTACACAAATTAATAGTATGCTAAGGAGTTATCTAGAGCTTCAGCCATCATGATGAATGAAGACATTCTAGTCATTTTAACAACTATTAACCTGCTATTGAGATTAAAATGAATGAACACCATGAAAAGAATTAAATTGAACTCTATAAACTAGATGTTGTGTCCAAATATATGAGTGGAATGAATCATCATACATGTAAAAGTGTTGTGACACTAATCATATATTTTGTTTGAAACTTGATACATAGTACTGAAACAAGATATGATGGTCATCAAATTATTTTAGGTAGTGTAGGAGTCCAATAACAATGTAGCCCAATAAGAAATGATAAACTTTAATGACCATCTTCCAAACCGAATTCCCTACTAAAATAAACATCAAGCCACCCCTAATTTGGGATGTTGACCATACAACTTTTTTAAAGGATAATATATGACTGAACAAAATTAGAACCTTTTGTTACTCTTATTTCTAAAAGGAGATTGAAAAATTAGTTTGAGAGATCTTGGCCAAAAGAATTATCTAATACTTGAACAATTTCTACTCTAATCTAGCTCTACTCATCAAGAAGAAGAAAGATTGTCATCACTTTTACATACACTATTATACTTTAAGCAAAGTAATGATATATAATTGATTACATATTCTTTTTTTTTAAATTACTTGATAAATTTTACACCACTATGATATTTTTAAAATTATATTTAAATTTGAGTTGTCACCATATATGGACAAAAAAGCACATCCAAATGACAACATTATGCATGCAAGAGGACTATTATGGGTTCTTCATCAGGTCATTTGAGCTATCAATGTCTTGACAATCTTCAAGCTTTTCATAAACTATATTTTTGATAAATTTATTTGAAATCTTGTTCTTTTTTATGATATTTTTATTTATAATGTAAATATAAAAGCATACAAAAAGCAATGCTTCGTTATGGTCTTTGATATCCTTTGAAATCATCTATTACATGTTAAGCAAAGAAATGTGTTTTTAAGTAAATAAAAATGACCTACCAAAGCCAATAGATATTAACATATGGTGTCACCATTGACCATGAAAAAGTGGGGGTTGTGTTAATATGCCCATCTCCAACAAAAATTTTCAAACTCATAGGATTCTTGTGTCTCACTATCTAATACAATTACTTCATTGCACAATATTGATCTATAGCCTAACCACTAATTCAACAATTGAAGCATGCCATATTTAAGTAAGGATCTTAGCTGGAGACAACCTTCCAATGGCTAAAGAAAGCCCTCACTTTGATGTGCAACTTAGATTTCTCATACTTCTCTTAGGAATTTAAACTAAAAGTAAACATTAATAACTAGGGAGTTGAATAATGTTTTGGAACACTAATGACTAATTGCATTCTTCAACTTACCAACCAATTATCATCAATTGGTAATTTGAAGACAATTTATGACAATAACTTAATGGCCATCACCTCACCACATTCAAATAGACAATATCTGCTAGGCAAAAAATATTTTCACACAGTAACTTTTGTATTAATAAAAATGATTATAAAAAAATTATCAACCTCGAGTGTAAGATTCATTATAAATTGAGGGTTGGAAACAAAGTCAATAATATCATGTTAAGTAAACTTGAACAACTCATGATTCATGTTATGAAATTATTGCATCCAAAATTAATAGACATAGATATAAAATTTACATAGTAACTCTCACCTCTCATAGATTGTTGAAGAGCTTTTGTAGGATTGAAAACAATGGGCTAATTACTATCTCCATCAAAGATTCTTACTTCCCTTCCCTATAAATGATTAATAACTTGATAAAAATTCTCTTAAATCTACAAATCTTTGAACAATTTCATAATATAGCTATTAAAGAGCACTCAAGCTTTCAATGAATTTATAGTGAATTGACCCAAATGTTCATTAAGTTGAAATAAATAATATTATTAGAAGATGTGTTGAAACATACCTCATTTGTTAGCAAAATAAAATATAGTCTCTACCTATTTCAAAGAGAATATGAGATAATATTTTAATGACTTTTATCAAAGAAATCTCCAAATTTGAGGGATTTAGTGTAATATTAATGGCGATAGATAGACTAAATAAGTATGCATACTTATTTATAATATCGAATATTACATTTATAATATCAAATATTAAGTAGCACTCATTTATAATATCGAATATGGTTGAAATATTCATTCGTATCATTGTGTAATTGTACAAAATTTCAACGTCACCTCTCTTATGGATCTACAAGAAAGGTCCTAACTCTTGTGACTTTATATAAAAAGCTTCATCTAAGTTTCAATTGTCAATAGTCAAGCTAAATTTTTTGATCCCTTTCTAACAATACTACATCAAAAACCTTGACCCCCTTATCTTCTCTTATTTCAAGTGAGAAATGTCATCTAATCTCCTCTTGGCAAAATAGTGCTCTCTGACAATGTCTTTTGATGTTTGACTAGATATGTAGTGGCATTTTTAGGTTTGCCCTCCAAATCAACAAACAATTCCTTCGATTTTAAATCTTTATGAAGTCATGTTTCTAGGCTTCTCTTCTTTAGATTCATCTTTCATCATATCCTCCTTATTTCCTCCATCTTACCTCTCATAAATAATGTCTAGTGTTATGATTATCACCCAATCTATTAGTGACCTCTGGTGTTCATTAGAGTAATCATGATAACATATCCATCACTATCTTTCTCACAAAGATTTTGCAACAAAGATGATTTTTTCCCACTCTTTTTTTGTGCCCTTAGTGGGCCAATTGATTGGAGATGCAGTATGCAATTCTTCCCTCAAAATTTACTCCTTGAAATTAGACTATTCCCTTATATTCTTGAAATTATGTATGTGCAAATCATATGATGACATATGTTAATGTGTTATTAAATCAGGGAGAATAATACATATTTGAGAAGTATTTCACAAGTTATCATGTTAATTATTTTATTTGTCATTTTAATGAACCTCCTTAATATTGATTTAAATTGATATTTTATGAATAAAAATAAAATTTATGAGAAATTATTTCATATGTTGAAGCTTAATTATCATTTAATTTATTTTAATTAAAAATATAGTACTAATTTTTTATGATTAACTGAAATATATTTTCTACAATTTTTCAGAAATTTTTAGACATTAAAATAAACATATAACATAGAACTAGAGTTTCATGCCATACTACTACCCCGAGTCTTGATCTAAGATTTCAACTCAATAGGAAAAAAAACAACAACATCTCCAAACACTTTTCCAAGAGCCACAAGCTAACTCAACCCTATAAAGCATATAAGTGGAAAGCTTATCAAAGATCAAACACTAGAATAGAAGGTCGTTGATAGGCCCTCATTATTCAAAATGTAAAGCCCTATAACTTGATAATGTGCCCATGAGGGGTTGAACAATAATCCAATACTCTTGTCTCGCTAATACGAGAGAGGGTGATAATTCAATAGAGTTATGTACGTGTAAACCCACTATAGGTGGAACAAGGACCAATAATTATAAAGTATAATAGTATTATATATGAAATGATAACACAACCCAAGTTCTAGAGAGGAAATTGTGATACATGAGAGAGAATAGAGATTGGAGGGACTTTGGAGAAAGGTTGGAACATAAGGGGGGGGATAAAGGGTAATGAGAGAGAGATAGGTAGTGACCTAGGAGCATGTCAAACTCTTCAAACCTTAGAGAAGGTCAAACTTCTAGTTCTTCCTTCTTTCCTTTCCTCTTCAAATTGTAGGCTCTTCTTATAGTTGTTCCTTAGCCATCGATTGGGTTAGTGGGTTGCTTCGTTTTCTAGTCTCTCCTTTTACCTTTTGAAATCATCTTCACTTCCCACTATTTTATATCTTGGGGTGGCTAATATTGATGACGACCAGTTTCACTATCTATGTGGTGTTGATTATGAGGTGAGTACCTCATCCATACTTCCCCCTAATTGTTTCACCTTATCTACAAGGAGGAAATATTGAAATGTCTTGAGAATGTTCCTTATTTGTTTTCAAATTGCCTCTTATAGGGGTAGATTTTGCTAGCATATTAGAATGTCAAAACTATATGGGGTGTGCAGAACTTCCAAGAAGTTCATAGAGGAGCATTTAAAACCGAGGTCTAGATCAAGAAAGAGGGGACATATGGATTGAGATAGTGCTCTTCCTTTTACTTGCTCTAGTCATGATACATGGAACATTAGGTAGATGCTATTAGAGGTTAGAAGGTATAAATAATATACGAATATGCCGATTTAATCCAAGATTTTGAACAACCAAAAGAAATGTAGGATGAACTTCTCATAGGAACATTGATTTAAGAACTTTAAGCACCATGGCCAAAGGTGAAGGTAGACATAATTGCCTATGATGTCATTTGCAATCTGCACATGCTTTCATCCACTCTTGAACTTGGCTAAGTGGAGCTTGAGGTGGTGAGTGTGTCATCTTGGGCTTGGAGAAGTTGGTCTACTTCTACAATTCAGGTAGACTATGTTGTGTGGTGGAGTTGCATTGACTGTTGAATCAGGTTATTTTAGTGGTGACATAAAACTTGGTGCATACAAAAATTATGTCCAAGAAAATTTAACAAAAAATTATGCCATGTGGGTGTCAGCTCATTATAAGCGGAATGATGACCATGTTTCACCATTGGATCAAGGGAAAAATGGGCTTGATGATGGGAGTGGTTGTGTCAGCACATCGTAGTAAAAACTGTAGTGCTGCAGCGTATGAAAAGATAATATGGCTTGAGCTTTGAAGAGGGAAGGGCAAGATAAGAGAGAGAATAAAGATTAGAGGGACTTTGGGAAAAGACTAAAAAATAGGGGAGAATAAGTGGTAATGTGTGTGTGTGTGTGCGTGAGAGAGAGAGAGAGAGAGAGAGAGAGAGAGAGAGAGAGAGAGAGAGAGAGAGAGGTACCGACCCTTGGAAAGGGTCAAAGTCTTGGTTCTTCCTTCTTCCTTTTCCTCCTTTGGTTGTAGCTCTTCTTATAGTCATCTTGAAGCGATCGATTGTGCTGGTGAGTTGCTTCACATTTTAAACCATCCATTCACCTTCCAAAATCGTCTCTACATCCAACCAATCTATCTCTTGGAGTGGTTGATATCGACAAGAATCAATTTCAAGCCAGTCTATCTCTTGGAGTGCCTCATCATTTGGACAACACATCATGATATGGAGAGTCTTCCATAGTGTTGGGGGGACTAGATGATGAATAGATAGATTGGCCACCCTGAAGAAGAAAAACCACATGATTATCAATGTCCCTTGATCAATCATCCCACAACAACAACACAGCTATGCCCTTGTTCCTCTGTGTTCCCATGATCTGATCCATGGGGAGGCTGCTGTTGTGAGTGTCATCTTCAGCCAACCTGCCCCTCATGATTGTCATGGCGGCCACCGCCATGGGGCCCAAAGCTCTACCACTCCCACCTCCCACAAAGGTGGAGGTGAAGGAAAATCTCAACTCACATGGTCAGTCACGTGAGTGCCCTGACTCAAAATATTCTTTGAGACAAATCTTGGACAAAATATTTCCCAAATGTAAACTTGATATCTACATATAGACACAAATAATTAAAATATTAACCTTATGACTTTTCTCTCTCACACCTTGTATCTCCGTCTATGTATCTATACTTAGCACAAAATAAATAAAATTAAATCCTGAACGAGTCACACAACTAGTTGGAATCAAAGTAAATAAATACATCTTTTAAACCGGCCCAATAATGGCATTGGGCTTTTTCAAGATATTAGATGTGAACCTAGAAATATTTTAATCTTAGAATTTTGGGGTATTTAAAATTTTTTAAAATAGTGTGTGAGCGATCGTATTTTAAAAAAGCAACATGATTTTTTTATCCTAGAACTCAATATATATATATATGTATATATTTTATATATTATTTAGAAAATGGACTGGTCTATCAGCTGCGGATGGGGACAGTTAGGGAAGCAGAGGACGAGAAGAGGGGATGGAGGCAGCGGCGTGATAATTTGGGGAAATCGAATGATTTGAGCGGTCGACAGATTAACTGGGCAGCTCGTCGTCTCCAAGAACTCGCCGCAATCTGTTGGACGGTGGCGGAGAGAGAGCGGTGAGAGGGAGGACGGGAAGAACATGTTATACTGTGCTTCCCCATCTCTCTCCGCCGCCCACTTGGTCCCTCACTCACACGATTTCTCCGTGCGGAAGTCTGTGAGGCTTCGTGACCGTTTCTCCCACCGGATTCACTCCGGACGCCGGCCCGCCGCGCTAGCTTCGGTGAAGATTGGCGTGGAGGAGATAGCTGATCTCGTGCAGAACAAGGTGGGTGTTGATCTGCTGGTCTAACCGCATGATGCGGGGATCACGGGTATTTAAATTGCTCGCGTGCATTTGTAGGTCTTGATATCGGCCGCTGTTGCCTGCGCAATTGGCCAGCTATCCAAGCCTTTCACATCGGCATTGAATGGAAATGGCGTTGACTTCGGGGCAGCAATTCGGTCCGGTGGAATGCCCTCCTCACATTCAGCCGTGAGTGCGTTTTCTCATCTGTTTGAAGAAATAGGCACTGCACCCTAGTTTCATCGATTTGCTTCACGAAGTCGCCTGGCAAAATTTTAACTACAGCTAGTCGGCAATTCATGTTCATTGAATTTTCTACTTACCAATGCTAGAACGTCAAATTTCATCCAACAGTGCAATAAAAATTTCTGATTCTTTTTCCATACTCGCCCTGCAGGGTGTTATGGCTGCCACGACTTGCCTTGGTCTTGAAAGGTAGGAAAAGGCACTAATTATTTTTTACATTACAGGGTGAGCCATATCTTAGTATCTCATCACAGTTGGACTAATATGATTAATTCATGTATTTTAACATTTCAAATGACACGTTCATCGGGGTGCGTAAGTATATCGAAAAATCTGGATTGCCCTGGCTCGATCATCCAAGAAAATAAGATTCTGTCTCAGGTGCATGCATTGCTATGCTTCTCATTTGGTGTAAAAGAGTAGGCATAGTGGATAACAGTCTCACATTTCCGAGGGATAAGATAAAATTAGAAATGCATGCCAACTCTGCGTTATCTAACTGGTTTTTGAGTTGAATGGAGTTCCTGTTTGTTTGTACAGGAATCCGGTGCCAAAGTCTTGTGTTACTCATCTGACCATTTTGGTACTTTTGACAAAGTCTAAGGTCTCCAAATATGTGAAAAGACTTCAAAACAGTGGTCGAAAATTGGTTGGAGCAAATTAGGAGGACAAAAGTTCATTGCATAAAGTTATGCCACACTTAATCAATTGTTTTGGAATTAATTTGCTCTGTTCGTCAACAATGTCTCTGAAAATTGTGATTGTTTTTCGAGTGTATGCTATTGAATTATTAATAATTGAATTTTCTTATCGCAGGGGATTTTCGGATCCAATATTTGGTATGTCTGCCGTTTTTGCTACATTTGTCATGTATGATGCCCAGGTAGCATTTCTAATATATTTAATATTTATAAACCTGAGATTGGTTGGATTGTTTTTTTTTTTGCCCGAGTCCAATATGCGTTTATTTTGTTAGATTAATGAAAAAATCGCCAGTAGTGTGCTGTACAATTTTCATTTAATGCTCATTTTAGCTCTCGCTCTCTGAGAATTTGGTCAAGAAGGGCATGCCATTCCCAGAAAGACCTACAGCCATCAGATTTCACACGAACTTACAGCGTCGAGAGTGCAGAATATTTTTCTCATACCCTGTTGATGAAAAAACCCATACTCGCAGATCAATGCGGCTCTTCATCCATCTCACTGATAATGGGTCTTATTTTTTGCATGCTCTGACTTGGCTCCGACAGAAAGCTCGATGTAGACGAGTTTCTTGGATGATTAGCCACCGTACCCTTGTTTGTTGGCGTGGAGGAGGTCAACCCATGTTAGCAAGATTCTGGATAAATAATCCATTATGGTCTTGGATCAATGCATGAGATTTGGTATTTCTAACCAGTCACAAACTCATGGTTTACGTTTCATATACTGGGTAGGGTGGCCACATCCAATCCCATTAACTAGTAAGCCCTAGGGAATATTAAACCACGGAACCGGAGAAGATTAAACTTATATAACTTTGGTTAGATTTGAGAGAGGCAAATGGAACAGTCTTACAATGATATGCATTGGCAACCATTTTGAGAAGTCAACGCTGGAAATCAAGATGACGAATTTATTGTGGAGAACCCTGAATCAGGTTCGAGCTCATTCAAAGGTTGCCGTGTGGATTGGCCAGAGTCAACCCTTGAAGTGATCTGGAGTTCCTCCACTGCCCACCTCCTCTGATCTCAATGTGGATCAGAATTGGCCATCGTTGGGGAAAATTCTAAAAACCCTCTTTTTCCACCACGAGCTGGCTACTTTGATTATCCAATCAACCTTTGTTCATCTACTCCTTAATTTGATCGCGCTCGTATCTTCAGTGGCTTCGAAATTTCCAAACCCGAGCTCCCCTACCTTTCCATATAAACATGCTCTGATTTTATTCTGGCATTTATTTTCCTTCTCCATCTCACCGCACAGTTCTGATTTTTTCTTCAAATATCCATGGAGAATTCACGTTCATCCACTGACCCACTTCGGCTACGAATTCGCAGGGCGTGAGACGGGAAGTGGGTAAGCACGCCAAGAATCTCAACAAGATAACGAAGCATAATCGGGAAAGATCTACCCTACTGCTGGAGAAACAGAGCCCAAGCGAGTACCGTTCTCCAGTATCAGTAAATACCAGAAGCCTCGGCTCTCTCTCTTCGCCTGAGCAAGCAGATGCTTACGAGCTCGAGCAAGAGCCGCTCCCCACCAGTGGACCAGGACGATCTTCAAACCCGCCCACAGCAGTGATCGGCGGCGACGGCTCATCAGAGAAAACGGAGATTTATTACAGCCCCTTGGAGGAGTCCGTGGGCCACACGGAGGTGCAGGTCATAGCGGGCGCTCTGCTGGGTTTTCTTGTAAGTTTAGCCGTGGAAGTGATGATCTAACCCGGAGTCAATTCATTTTTGGGTCATCTCTCTGTGTCTGCCAGACAGTGCCCATCTTTTTTTTTCCCCT
This sequence comes from Spirodela polyrhiza, assembly GCA_024713555.1. NCBI lineage: Eukaryota > Viridiplantae > Streptophyta > Magnoliopsida > Alismatales > Araceae > Spirodela > Spirodela polyrhiza. The sequence continues at coordinate 5,259,607 of CM046533.1, read as the reverse complement.
ATTAAGAAATGGTGGAAGAAAAAAAAGTCTTTTTTCTTTGATTTTTGACTGTTCAGAGAAGAAGTAGAAAATTTAGATTGGGAACGCCGCCGGGGAGAAAGATTTCTTCACTCGTGGGCATGCATGAATTAAGTGGGTAGAGAGAGAGAGAGAGAGAGAGAGAGAGAGAGAGAGAGAGAGAGAGAGAGAGAGAGAGAGGGGCATTTTGGGCACATGGGGGGGGGGTATTATGGGCATGCTGGGAGGTGGTTTACGAGCTTAATTTACACTGGCCATCCTCCCAGTGCACTCTGCCGGCGTTGCCTTGCGGAGGAATCCAGACAGTTGCAGCAGCGGGAGGAGGAAGAAGAAGATGGAAGACGTGGTCACCGACATCCCTCCGCCGTCGCGGTTCTTCCCGGAGGACCTCGACAACTTCGCCTCCCCGTCGCCGGCACTCCCTTCGCCTTTCGTACTCCTCTCGGACAAAAACCCTAGACCTCGCCCGTCCCTCATGGTGGTCGCCGTCTCCCCGGCCGCCCGCCAGCTGCTCCACCGCCTCTCCCCCAAGTCTCTGGTCGGGGCTCTCTTCCTCCCGGAGCTCCCGCTCGCCGGCAACCACCTCAAGCCGTCTCCGCGGGACAGCGGCTGCAACATCTACGCCGCCGGCGAGGGCGTTCTCCTGGTCTCCTTCCAGTACCCGGCGGCGGCGGCGGCGGAGAGGGGGCGCGCGGTGGCGAAGGCGCTGATGAGGGTCATCTCTCCCGAGGAGGTACTGGTCCTGGACTCCGTCCGCAGCGGGAGCTTCAGGGGACGGCTGTCGGCCGACGACTCCTTGGAGTTCAAGCTGGAGACGGCAGCGAAGAGGGCGGCCGGCTCCTTCCCGGCGCTGCGCCGCGTGCCGTATTACACGACGGGGAGCGTCGCGGAGGGCGTGGGCGCCGCGCTGCTGGCGGAGTGCCAGATGAGGAATCTGATGGGGACGCTGAGCGTGGCGTGGCCCGGAACCGGCGGCACCTCGCCGCCATCGTCGTCGTCGCTCGAGCCTCTGCTCCGCGATCTCCTCCCCGGTACGCGATTCTCGCCGGAGAACGGGGTTAGGGTTTCTGCTGCCGACTCGGATCTCTACGTGTGAAGTCTCTGCGGATGAAACTGGAACTGGGTCTCTCGCTGCTCGACGTTCATCTCGAGCACCCAGAATTCCCGAACTCGACGACCGGAAACGGCGTTCTTTTTTCTCTTGCAGGAAGAACCAGGCTCCGGGTCTCCATAAAAACACCTCCTTTCCCCCACTCCTCCGAGTTTAATCGGAAATTTCCGCCGGACGAACGATGCTCAGTTCATCAATTCATTCTTGGCGTCTAGGGTTTTTGCCGAACCCTAAGGCCAGTCCATTGAAATACAGTCATCTGGGGCCGGCTGATCATTCGGCAGTAGTATGATCAGAGTGGTAATGGAGAAGAAGAAACTGAAGAGATCAGGATGCATGAGAGATCATCAAAAAGGAAGGCAGCTGATCTGCAAATTGTTGAGAGATTTACCATCGCTTTCCTCATAAAAATACTCTCCCCAACATCTGCGCGCGCGTCCCAATCACAGTTCAGAGGGGCTGTGATGGAGCAGAACTTGAAGCAACAAAAAAAAAAAAAAAAAAAAAAAAAAACCAGGTCATTCAAAGTGTGCGCGATCGTCCTCGGCTGGGGAGCTCCAAGATTAGCTTCAACCCCTTCGGTAGTTAATATGTGACAGAGACGGGGACTGTGATTGTCATCATGAGGATCATTAACCGGCACTTTTTCTCCAAGAAAGTATTGGGGATGAGGGTTCAAGAGATGGTGGATGGAATACCTTCTATGAGCGGTGGGGTATTTTGGGCAAAAAACGGCGTCGCAGAATAGGAGCCCTACTCCGGCGGCGCCTGATCCTGCACAGGGTCTTCCACTTCCTCCCCCTGAGCCGTCGCATCAGAGGCGGAGGCGTCCTTCGCGGCAGCCATGGCTATGGCTTCCGCTGGGGTTGGGTGGTCGAACTTGCAGGAAGGACCAAACCTGCAGGTGCCTGTTTTCAAGTAGTAAGGGCAGATGACTGCCCCCTGAAAAGTCAACATCCAGATTTGTCAGTCCGCGGTTATGATTTCAATGATGTCAATAATGATGAATGATGAAACTGAAGAAGGCTTAAGAAAAAAGATGAGAGATCATAGAGTAGGGTTTAAGGTTCAAGGTTTAAGAGTAGCACAAGAAAAAAAAGAAGAGAGATCATCGACATCATAGAATCTACTTCTGATATTTCTCCTATAACACTGTTAACTGTCATCTGTATAGACTATCTTCTGGCCTAGCAAGAAGACGGGTCTGAAATGCAAGATAAAATCGTCTTTCTCACCAAATAATAATCGGATGACTCAACATTGGTTCTAAAGAGTAGGTTTTGGCAAGGTCAAGGAAGCTTTTGAAAATAAACCTGACTATGTGAGAAATCTCTCCCAGGGTGGGCACCATAGAATATCATTCTCATGAGAACTACATGCTATCCGAAACTATGTCGATACCCACTTAGAATGAGACCCATATGATCGTCCCTCAACACGCTCCCACCCTTGGAAGTAGTCAACCCTCAACTCTACAATGCCAGTCACTATGGTGGAGCCTCCACTCTGCCACCGGCTCTACCATTAGGGCTCCCACAGGGATGATCAAAGTGAATCAAAGATGCACCCCGATAACTTTGCCTGAAGAAAATTGTTTTTCTAAATAGCAATGGGGAAGAGGTTAAACAAACAATTTTGAAACAAGGTAGCATATTTATGGGATGACTTGCAGGATCAGTCATTTAACTTGCTTCGAATGAATCATCTTATAAACCAAAAGGCACCAGTGTTTTGCGCACATTGTCCTCTTCCCATAAATTATTCACTTCTGGGTTCTAGGAAAATTCAACCAAAGATCGAAGAACGCAGGAATCCTGTTTAGTGAAACTGATGCAGACTTAAAAACGAGGAATTGCAAGTTTAGAGCGAGAGAGAGAGAAAGAGAGAGAGAGAGAGAGAGAGAGAGAGAGAGAGAGAGAGAGAGAGATCATTGCATACCTCTCTTCTAGGCAGCCCTGCAGGAGTAAGCTTAATATTCTGCTCAGCAGACGGTTTCAACACTGAAGATGCCAGTGCAGAACGATCAACAGGGTGGTGAAACTTGCACCTTTCTCCAAACTTGCACTGACCAGTCTTCATATAGAACTGCAAACAAGTAGACGATGAAAGGATCAGCTTGTGGTGACTACGCTGTTGTGAAAGGAATTCGTGGGAAGTGGAAGGGGCGAAAAAAGTACAGCTCAGAGGGTCCGAACGGGTAAAATGAGCAAGTGCCTACAAGTGTTGTTAGGTGGCCCATTAACACCGAAACGTGTTTTCTTTCTGTAGGCTTGATGCTGCTTTCTTTCTTGTAAGAAATCAACAGCTGTCTCTGGTCCTATTGATACCGAGATTTACAATTATTTTAAAGAGACGCGCACTAAAGATCAGGTTGTTTTTTTTCTCAGCCCGGAGTAAGTATTTTTCCCCCCCTTCTACCTGCTTGTCGATGGGAGAAACCCCTTGAGGATGCCAGGAGTTTTTATTTTTCAATCCTAGCGGATTCAACTACTTCCCCGTGGATTTAAGGTGCGATTTACAATTTTCCCCATGTGAGGGGGATGTGTACATGCTGAGGAACATAATTCATTGGATCCCACTTTGGAACAGAACATAAATAAAACTGTAACAAAAAAAAAAGACAAGTTGACTGAAGTGATGAATCTGAGTGGCATAAAAAATAGGATGCATTTAGATCACTAATAGGAGTCAAAACTAGCATAATCCAGGTAGTCAACTAGTGCAAGAGCAAAGTAACTAGAATTCACGTTACAAACCAGTCTAGGCATTTTACATGACCACAGTATAATGAAAAACAACCAAGCAAAGCACCTGAATTGTATGTGAGCAGAATGCCATTTGACAGCTTAGGACCACATGAAATTACCAAAGCTCAGAAAGTACTGGCAAAATGTTTTCAGAGAGTCTAACTTTGGTGAAGGCTGTCACAAAAGGGTCAAAATTCCTAGATAATGTTTGTAATAGCTTTTAACAGACGATCTAAATTACTAAGTTTCCTATTTCTCCGGCAATCAGAATACTGCATAATATTGCAATGTTCTATTTTTGTTGCTTTCCGATTTCAAGGCATTTTTCTTTTTTTTATATCGCAAACTCTTTTAACGGCGAGAGCTCTTTTTTTCTTCTTGGGATGAACCAACTGACAATTTTTACATTCTCTCTTCTCTATATTAATCCTTTTCCCTGGAGTAGACGTTGCTTGTTAACTAATTAGTGTCGCCTATATTAACCTCAAATAGTAACTGCAACAGAACTACATAGGCTAACAGACATAGAAACACCAGTCCGTTCAATTGCCATGAAAGTTTCTCCTCTCCTGAGACAGACCGGACAATAAGAAGTTTAAAGATATGCACCTTTAAACAGAACAAATGTATATTACCGTTCAACTGGCTAATGAACAGGTGAGAGCTATGCAGGTTGACATAGAGCCTAGTGGACTCCACTCCAAACTATAGGAAATTGGTTAATTTTGTCTCTCATTCACACCATGCAAGAAGAAAACTGAGAAGCCAGGTAATGAAAGATACATACATCACACTCCGTTTGTCCAGGTCGCTGTGGATAGAGAATTGGGCCCACGCCTAGCTGCATTCCCAAGGGGGGAAGGATAAAAGTTAAATCTTCTAACAGTCCTACAAGTATGGTAAACAATAATGAAAAAATGGTAAAAAAAGATACATCAAATCTACATACTTACAGTAGTTTGGGAAAAACGTGTATCAATATTCGACAGAAGTGAAACAGCCGGATTTACGACTCCGATAGACAGATTAGTAGATGGAGAATGAAGAAAGGCAGAAGCAGCAATCGGATTGAACGCTGCATCGTATAACCAACAAAAAAAACATATATATCACCTTTAGCTAATATGCCATTGTAAACGACAGGATAAACATGACACTCATAAAAACTATACCATTTCTGTCTGGATGATTGTATCTGCACGTCGCTCCATACTTGCAGCTATTAGATCCACAAAAATGAAAAGAAGCATTAGGGCACGCAGATAGTTCAAAAGCCCGCACACAATAGAAATTCCATACTGGTAAAATATCAAGCACTTAATGAAAAGGATCACAAAGTCTCACCTTCCAGTCTTGAGATAGAAAGGACAATCTTGTTCACCCTGCAGAATAATCAAGTAACAAATAGATGAATGAGATCTCTGGTTTTACAGCAGAATTTGCAAGGAATGTATATTTTCTGTGTGGGCCAACACTTGATCATCAACAACTATTCTATTTTTCTGTGTAAAACAACAAGGATAATTAAATATAATGGCTTAGGTGAGTACCGGTCGCACAGGTAGTCCCTTTGAATTGTGTAACATTGCTGGTGCAAAAGATAGTGGATTCCCAGCTTTGGATTCACCATTCGCTTCTCCATCATTGACTGTAGTCTCTGTATGTTCCCCACTTACAGGATCCTGTCCACTTGATGGTAATTGAATATCCTTTGGATGATGGAAAATACAGTTCGCGCCAAACTTGCATTTTCCAGTTTTAGCATAATACTGTACAATGAAAGGCCATGGGAAGAATGAGACGTTCAGGAAATGGGAAAGATAAATCTAATGAAAATAAATTAGAAGATGTCTAACCGAACATATGGGCTCCGATGGTCTTTCAGGCAACACGGAAACATCAGCCATTTCAGAAACCTGCGGCTATGTATGAAAAAAAATAAGAGTGATAAAAAAGAGACAAAGAAGTAGAAGTAAGATATGCTATTGCGGCATTACCTTATCTTTAGGATGGTTGAACTTGCACCGGGGTCCGAACTTGCATCTCTGAGTTTTCATGAAGTACTGAATCACGACAAAAGATAGCTATTAAAAGGGAGAAACACAGTTCCTATATAGAAAAGAGGAGGGAGAAAACGGATTGTTCACGGAATTATGTCCAGAAAAATCAAATGTTGGCAAATTGGCTTAAGGCAGATAGTAGGATGCGAAAAAAAGTCCATATCCAACAGTTTTCTGTGCTGAACATTGAGAGAGAAAAAAGGAGAGGGAAAACCCACATCCTACATGAATATAAACTTATAAGCCTTATAAATGAACGTTTTGCGCTTCTGTGATCAATTTTATCATTAAATAAAAAATCTCATGGCTAATAAACGTATACTAAAAGTTGACAAGCCTAACCCTTAATATTAACGGGGAGTTTTACATACCGGGCAATCTGGTTCACCAGGTCGCTCAGGAAGAGATTCAGGAGTATTAACTACTGGAACCTGCCAATAAAAAGAATTAACTCATAAGAAACTATTATAAAAGAGGTCTGCACAAGTGACAACACAATATTTACAAATGTTCACTGACAGCAATATACTTGCAACTTTCCGAGATATACTATTTGGGCGAATCAAATAAAACATATTACTCCAAAAATTTGCAGGTCAGTTTCTATATTGTTCGCATGGTTAAAACAAGTAACTAGGGAACAATAAAATCAGCAAAGCATAGGGAATCTGAATTACAGCAAAATCCTAAGGGATTCTCCAGCTGTTTTCTCAATACAAATTTTATCCGCATAATCTATCACTTGCATCTGCTGGTCCAAGGCTATGCGTTCAAAACAGCCCAGGATAGTAATAGTCGGTAGGCAGCAGATTCAATGGAGTGTGATATATATTGAATCAATCCATGTTTTCAAAGGGTATGATATTTTTGGGAATTAGAGAAGTCAACGGTCCATAATAATGATGAAGCATTCACCAGATACACATCCATAAATCAGAGGTCTTATAAACTACGACGCACAGGGGCAAAAAGGAAACGGCGGTAGAAGGTAGTCTACGTTGAATAATTTACGGAAAAATTACGTTAAATAGGTTACTCCTAATGTGTGTTTTGAATATGTTATTTCTACAAGTGGTTAATTATTTACGTAGAAAGTCAAGGTTACTACAGCAGCACTATAACACATTTCTGGGCTGTGGAAATAACAAATGTTTCATATCGATTTTTGGCCCCCTTAAGCTCTTAATTGAGCATGCCACAATGAAACCTTGTACCCTCGTTGAACAGTCCATCTTTATGAATAACACCCACCTGATTAACAAATAATTCACTTCAGCCATAAGAATAAAGACAGAAATCCATGAAGAAATTCAAAAGAGAAATGACGCTGGCGATTTAAAGGCCACTTCCTGGTCTGAACTAGAAAAAAAATAATGAAACTGGCGCCAACACATTGTGAATAAAGTCTCAGAGAAACAAATGCAAACAATAAAAAAAATCATGTCTAAGACAGCATACTACCAATCACACTAGGAATTGGAAGATAACGACACAGTTGATTAAAGCCTCATAAACTTTCCATCCAGGGCCACCAAGAAGTAATATATTTATATATAATACACTTTTATTAGTCATCTGATATTCAATAACAAGCTCGTACCTATTCAACTGAACATAGCAATGGAAAACCCTCACATTCCATTTACTCAGCGAGTGAGAGTGTGGTATGCGCGAAGTTGAGAGAAAGAAAGAGATAAAAAACAAGGTAGCTGATGGCCATCCTCAATGAGAAATTTCCAATTATCCACCATATAAACTTTCACATGAAAGAAAAGATCTAGGAAAATTTTAAAACTTCTGCCAATTGCCATGTGTATAGACCTAGGAAAATTTTAAAACTTTCCTGAAAAAGGTGATACTCGATATCACTCAATTTTGCTTAGGCTACGGTACCAATAAAAATAAAGCAGCCAAATTTCATGTCCGCAATGTCCTCACAAGAAGCAGAAACACAATATGATCCCGGTAAATTTTCGCAGAAACAAAGAAAAGCAACTTATTTTCGTTCCTGATTAGTTGAAACACCGCATCCCCCTCTGACACATTCTCACCCAAGATACCTTTCTCCACATCCGAAAATCACACCTTTTACATCTTTGTGGATTCTCAAAACCTAACCCTTCAACGTCACTAAATGCATCCAGCCCCCAGACCAGTTATTCTATGCTCATCTTATTCGTTCCCTGCTCCACCTCATGATTGCAGCTAGCATCAACGCCCTGCAGAGAACCCACTGCTTTCCACGAACTCAGAAATTCTTCTTTCCACACAGGTCAACAAGGCTTCCAGCTACCATGTTGTCCAGGAAACAGACAAAATCTTGTAATCCTTTTACCTTTCTTCCTCCTTGTAACCCCACTGCAGAACTGACTCCTCCTCCTCCTCCTCCTCCTCCTCCTCATCTCCTCCATTCTTCCTCCTTGCCAACCCCACAGCAGACTGCTCCTCATTATCTCCATTCTCCCTTGGATCCCAAGCAGTCGACCTGGCCTACAATCGACAAAGGAAGCAGCGCAATGTTAGCGAAGTTATCTTCTTGGGTTCACCGAAGATCCAACAAGTATCCATTGAAGTGCAAGAAGTGGAACTTTAATTACACAATGACCACCAACGAAGAGGCTGTTTCTTTAGCTCTACAAATGATCTGCGACTATGATAGTTTCCCTGCCTCCTTTAAGCACTTCCAAACCTGTTACTTCCCGAACCTACCAGTAGGATGAACCCAGCTCTCAGAAAAGTATCTGGGCCTGGACCTAGGCCTGAGCCGCTTTATGGGGCTTTCTCCTGACCCAGGCTTAATTAGGCCTGACCCTGCGAAATCCCGAGCTGATAAACTGGGTTTAGATAACTTCTGGCGTGTGGATGTCAACAAAATCATATTAATCTTACCTAAAACCTTCCCAAATGGCGAGCATTGCCAACTCAAGCTGATTAAGGAAGACTTCTCCAAGGTAATTTGAATTCTCAAGGGTTTGTTGAAGTAAACTGTTTATCTCGAATAGGCAATAATGTAGCATTAAGATAGAGAGGAAATTGATCCAATTGAAGATAACATGAATGAGCATTTTCCTTTGACCCCTGTAGCGAATATGCGTTCTCTACAAATGAAGAAAATTACGCAAGGGTGTTTTGAATATTTCCGCACAGAATTAAGAAATGTCACAAACAAGTGAAGGTGGTATCATTGAGTTCCATCCATGACACGATACAACCAAAAAAATTAAAACAAAGATGCCCTATAATTACTATGTACTTCTCAAATAGAGTTATAAAATATCATAACAAAAGTACTATAGTTAGAGCTGAATAGGCAGTTTAACATGAAAGAAGTAACTTCGTAACTGTCCACAAGCAGGAGAACGATATATCAATATATCCTTACAGTGGAAAACCATTCACAAGATATACTTTCATCAATAACATAGTACATTCCAATAAGAAACCCAAAAAGCCTATGCTACCCTAATAAAATAAATAATATCATTACTAATACTAAAAATAAAGAACGAAATGGTCCACAAAATATGTAGATATCATAGTAAACTGATAATGCTACCCATTTACTATAAACATAATCATAGATATTCACCTCTTTCCAGTCTGGGATTCCACCCTCCGGAACCCAAAGTGGATGATCAAACTTGCAGTTATCTCCAAACTTACACGTTCTTGTCAACATATAGTGGGCACAATCCTTCTCTCCTGGTCGCTGAGGATAAATAGGCAGATGACTTCCAATTTCGAATCTAGGGCGCTTAAGCAAAGGATTTGTAGAAAATAAGGCTTCGTTTTGCCCAATACTGTTATGATTTCCCAGGAGAGTCTGATGGAACAGAGCTATATATAGATAACGCAAAAATATCAAAAGAATGAAGCTAGCATAGGCACACATATTGTATGATTCATTTTAATAAGATAATCAAAGTCGCAAGAGAGCTTGAAAAAAGAAAATACAAGCTGTAGGTCTATGAATAGGTCATAATACATAGTAAGATACAAATAGACGAGGTCCATATTACACACAGTCGACATCACAACTGACTAAAAAATATTTCTTCCATTTTTGAGAAATGGGCAATCCAGAGGGTCAATCAGAATGACAAGGTAGAAATAATTACTAGTCCATCACGTGAATTGCTGAAACAGTGAGAGAGAGAGAGAGAGAGAGCCAGACAGACGTTTGCTGAGAGGAGGAGAATTTTCATCCAATAAAGGCTCCGTGATTCATTAATTAAGAAATTTAACGTCCTTAAATCTCGATTTTTTTAAAATGTTCGTCTGTTCATACAAAATTTAAGAGTTTGAAATGCAATCCTCCACTATGATCAAGTGCATGACGAAAATTTTGTATATTGATACGCGTGAATCTTTCATACGAATCATGAATGTTTATTTAGATATAAAAAACTTAGAGGCATCATATGTTATATGTTTAGACACCAAATATTTGTTATATTCTGCCCTCCCTTGGTGACTTCAGAATATAACAGTGGACTCCTGGAGATGCTGATGAAGACTCTTTTGCTTCAGAAAGGATTAAATCCTTCCACTCCAACGAGATCATAGTTGCTTCGGTTAGGTATGTATTATGTGACATGCATAACAACTCCAATATGCATACCCATCAGAATCAAAATATCGGGGCTCACATCACCTTCGCTTCTACTTTATCTAAAAGTCGTAATAATGAAAATGAGTCATGCAGACGAATGTAAACCTTCAGAGTTGCATGAAAATGTTTAATACTATCCGTTGCGTCTACGAAGATCCAACGTGTTGGATGGCACATTTCGAAGGAACAAATGGCGTATGTGTTCAAATACTTGTTATATTCTGCCCTCAGGTGACTTCTTCTAAAACTATCTTTTTTGCACAAAAATCTGCAAATACTCATGGTCCCGGAGAGAAAGAGGGAAACTCCTTCGGGAAATGAATTTTATTGAAATTTATGGTGAAAAATAAAGAGAAGATAAAGCTAACGGGGAAAGCTAATGAGGGAACCGAACCAAGCTTAACACCAGTCATTGCAAAAGAAGGAAGGAAGAATAGAACTACTAACCTTCAGAAGAACGCTTCATTCCGGGCAATAGAGAAGAATCCATAACCCCGAACTGCGAGTACAATGACGGCATAGAGGCCCCCCCGATCCCTCCGGAATATTTGCCCGACGAGTAGCCCTCGGCTCCAGCAACTTGGCTTGCGGAGTAGTTCAGACTCTCATTCTGGCTAAGGTACGGCGACGGACTCCTCTCCGTGACGACATATTGTGCCGATTCCACCATCGAAAGATCGGGACCGAGGTACCTCGAAGAACCGACGAGAGACCCGTCGGCGAGGTACTGCTCGCCGCCCCCCGCGCGAGAAGCATACGCGGAAGAGAGCCCCGGCCCTCCGTAGCTCGAGCCGTAGCCGTAGAGCTGCTTCGCCATGGCAGCGCCCTCAGCAGAGAAAACCCTAGGGCGCACTGTCACGAGGCGGTGCGGAGGACGAAGGGTAGAGTGAAACCATAGTCGCAACAACCGCCCGGCTTTTCACAAGACAGACAACGATCGTGCACCGCCACGTGTCACGTGCAACGGAGAGAAAACGGTCCTTCCAGTCCACTTGCCAGCCTGTCTGGCTATGAGCAACGGAAACCGTTAGAACTCGGATCTCAGCTGAGCTCTTATATACCCGAATCCGGAACCGCTCCTATCGGTCAAAGGCTTTTCCGACCGCCACGTAGCGGATAGATAGGACTCCAGAAATTTCTGGTCAATTCACTGGGTGCCGCAAGCTCTGGTGTGGTACGCGGCTCTTACTCGCAGTTCATCCATGGCGAGCACATGCTGAGGAGGGGGAGGAGGAAGGACGGAGCCAGATCGAGATGTCTTCTTCCTCTATTACTTCATCTCTCCACGCCCTCTTATCTCACTACTGCGGTCCCTCCCCCGTTTCGGTTCCTCCCCGATCGCTTCCGCCTTCGTTTTCTCGTTGCCGTCTGTTTCAGTCTCCTCTCCGCTCGTGCTGCGTCCCGTGCCGCCTCTCGATACGCCGTCGGAAGAGGAATTCTGCTTTCCCTAGGGCCAGAGCTTCGGTCGCTCCCGAATATCCCCAGATTCCTGGAGAAGAGAAAGATAAGGTACGTGTGGAAATTTGTTTGAATGTGGCGGTTCTAGAGCTAGCATCGTTTTTTGTTGGTCGAGGGCCTAAGATTGCATCGCATGTTTACTGTCAATGATAGTTCTGGTTGGCGCAAGATGAACACTAGGGGAGCTAGGCCAGCATCGAACCGCCCCCCTTTTGCTATCTGGGGGTTGTGTGTGTCGTTTTGTTTGAAGGAAACCTGGAAATTATTAACATATATGTTGAATGGAAATTGAGAATGAGTGGGGTTCGCTTCTAGTTTATAACCTTTTTCTAACCAGTACAAACAGCAAATGGTGATTGGCGTTGAGTTAGGTAGCTCGACAAATTTGGATTATTAATGTCGAGCTATTTCACGTTACAAAATGCTTCTCCTACGCATTATCAACTCCCCTGAATTTTATAGTTTTTCTTGTTCATTTCATGTTTGGAAGGTTGCCACAAATAAAAGTTCAAGGAAAAATAGTAGACACAAAGATACATGGTAATCAAACATTATCTGCTAGGGTAGGAGATCCGAGAGTAAAATAAAACATTACGATATCCCCTAATGTGATTTACAAATTGTTCAAATCCCTCAGGTGCTCTGCTTTTCTTTGTCCTGTCACTGCCGTTCACTAATCTCAGCTTCAAAAATGCAATCTCCTACGATTTTTGCAAATAACAACCTCGTAATGAAGCAGAGGAAGCGGTTAAAACCGTCTTGAACAAAACTGTGCATATCATATCTTCAGTGCCCAATACCTGGCAGTATTTTCAAAGAATCCGAGTGCAGGTGAAAACTGAAATTTTGAACTTTACTTTTTATTTACTTCTAATCCTCAAGTGTTCTGGTTTATTTTCATCTCAAGGAAATCTTTTGGAATGTATATAGAGAGTGTTTATTTGTTTTACCCTTCTTATTATTAAATATCGTCTATAAATTTCCCGGTATAAAGGGTAAGCTGCATGGGCATTATATTGATTTTCCTTTCCAACAGCCGCCTCAATTTGGTATATCCAGAAGTTCACATAGTTGTCCATGCACAAGTACGAAATAGTTATCTTGGTTCAAGATCTCTTTTCGTACATCATATCCTCTTATCAAGATATTTTTTTCTCCCTTTCTCTGGGAACTTGTTTTCATATAGTTGTATTCTCAAATTATTCGTTTGCCTTGTACTATGTGTCCTTTTCTCAAAAAGTACTTTTCGCTTTTGTCTTTGTGGTTTGACCAAATTATCATATTTGACTTCGCTGCTTTCTGTTATCCTTGCTTCATAAGCAGGATGAAGCTAGGGAAAATCCGGATATCCCAACATTGTTTAGGAGATTCTGGAAGGTGGCTGCACCGTATTGGTCATCAGAAGACAAAACCCAGGCTAGACTAAGACTCGCCTCTGTCTTTGCTCTCACCTTGGCAACTACAGGAATCAGTGTTGGATTTAACTTTCTTGGGCGTGATTTCTATAATGCGCTTTCTAGTAAGTATTTCCTAAACTATAATTGTGCTTTTTGATATCATTACTGGTCTAAATTTTCCTTAGAAATATTTGAATTGTTTGTAAGCGACAATTTGAATCGATACTCTCACTTGTTCTATATGCAGTTTTATATTTTTTCTTATTTCTCTCTTTTTCTTTGTCTGGGTAAGACAAGGACCAAGAACAATTTACGAAACAGCTTCTCTATTACCTTGGGGCTTTTGCTGGTGGAATTCCGGTGAGCATATTGCTGCATTCTTTTAGGTATCACTCTACAAGCCATTTATTCTATTTCTTGGATTTTGTACTTATATTTGGCGCATCAGTTTTTTGTTTTTAGAAAATTTCCATGTTTACGTTAGAATGTCGAATAGATATTTTATATGGATTAAAAATATTATGGCCAGCTTAATTTTTCCTGTATATTGTATGAGTGGAAGGTCATTTCGGTCACTAACATAGAGCCGATAGGTTGAGGTTCTACATATTTTCTATACAGTCACATTGCGCAACTCCAATATTAATGGCAAAAGCTGACTCAGCTCCACAATGAGCTAGTGTTACATATTTAACAAAAATAACACTTTTAACATATCTGTGTCCTTTTTTGTTAGTAAAATTTGTTGACAAGCTTTTGCTTGATGGATGGTCTGTCTGGATCTACTAGATGCACGCATGGAAGAGAGGAGTGTGTCTGACATATGAGAATAACGGTACCACTTATAAAAGTAGAGAGAAGTCATTTTGCAAACAGGCGCCATATTTGTGTTTTCCGTGGAGGAATATGAAATTCAGCATCTCCTACCTTGGAGTGATAGGATGTGGAATTCTGAAACATCAGATATAGTTTTTGTTGGTATTACTAATGCTTTCTACTAGTCAGTTACTCAAAGTTTTATTGCTTTAGACAGCTGAAAATTGAAGTGTTGAGCTTTTTTAGCCCGAGGTTTTACGTTTTCCAAAAATATGAAGAGGAAGGGATACCAAACCTGAAGTTGGATCTTAACGCAGTGGTTTGATTGCCTTCAGTGTGATAGGAAAGTTCAATTAACTAGGTTTTATACGAGGTTGTGCAACATTTTTGATGTTGTTTTGGAAAGAGATGGATAACACAGCTTATGGTGCCCTTTGTTACACACCACTAGTTGAACAGATAAAACTCAACGTTGCCCTTATTTACTTTGTATCATTGAATGGATGATATCCGGCCCTTTGCTTAGTACCCTCCACATTTTATTGAATCTTAATTTGATATCAACTCAAAGCAATATCTTTCTGCATGTGTTTGGCCGTGTCAGAAATCAGGTTGTCACAATCACTGTCCTCGGTGAAGGCTGCTGCGACTCATATTTACAAAAAAATAGGATAGGCATTAACAAGAAATAAGTAGGCAAGGATTGGAATACCTTGCCAATATCAATGATGAGATTGCAATATGTTCCGAGAATTTCTCTCAAAATTTACCCTGCCTTTTGAAACGATCCCCCCCCCCCAAACACACACACACAACTGGCCCAGAAGATCAGAGAAGAACTAGATTGAGGGATTGAGGGTTAGGCAACAAACGAGAAGATAGCGAGAGTGTTCCGCTCTCCCAATGGCCATCCTTAGTCTCTCTCCAAAAGTGTCCCCTGTGGTCCGGGCTGCCCTAGCACTCGACTCAAATGCCCTCAAATGTCAACCTTGCCCCTCCCCTTTTTATACAGGACGCCTTCCTTGAGGAGGTCTTTTCCTCCTAAAATAGATGACTGCTGGTGTCGTATCAACTTCCTTGATGAGGTTATTATGGTATACCAATGGTAGATTTCTTGTTAAGAGTCAAAGGAGAACATTTCACAGGATTGCATGTACAGGTCTCCACGCTGTAGTTTAGAATTCGATTTGCATGTCTTCTCAAAGGCTTTGAACCTAGAATGTTCTATAATTAAACTGATCCGTGGAGAGGTAAGCCAGTTTTGAGATTAATCTCTTATATATATCATACCTTTACACAGGTAATTATTAAAGAAATTTCCTTCTGCATAACATTAAATTTATTTGGTAATGCCGTCTGGTTACTAAAATTTCTGGAGCTGCTATCGCTGCCGTTCAGTAGAACGCTGTGTGATTTTGGTTTCTGAGCAGTCTATATATTCAATGTACTGTGGCCTCTCTATGAAATTATCCATACATATCACATTAGTTTAATATCTTTCCATTGTGATAACGGTTTATGCTCATGTTGTAATTTTTCTTAATTTGCGATGTTTTAGGTCTTTGTATTGAGGGACTATTCAAAAGACACTCTTTCTTTGAGGTGGAGATCTTGGATGACTAGCTACTATATGAGGCGCTATTTTAAGAATCAAACTTTCTACAAGATTCAGTCACAATCAATAATTGATAATCCAGACCAGAGGATTGTTGATGACCTTAGTTCTTTCACTGCAACAGCCCTAGGATTTGCTTTGACTTTTTTCAACGCAGCTGTAGACCTGATTTCATTCAGTAATATACTTTATGGCATTTATCCGCCTCTGTTCATTGTGCTTCTTGTATATTCAATTGGAGGCACAGCTATCAGCGTGTACCTTGGGAAGGTAATTCCTCTTCCAGATAGCAGGAAAAATATCCTACTTAACTCACGACTTGTTTTGAATTATGTCCTTGTATGTCTTCAATTAAACAGAGATTCATTTCCTGTATAGGACCTAGTCAACCTGAATTTTATGCAAGAGAAGAAAGAAGCAGACTTTCGTTATGGATTGGTACGTATCAGGGAAAATGCTGAGTCAATTGCGTTCTATGGTGGCGAAGAAAATGAGATGCAACTTCTGCTACGTCGTTTTTCAAGGGCCTTCGAGAATTTAAGTGTATGTAATACTACCTTTTCTTCCCCTGATTTTTTTGGTGTAATTTGTATTCTCTAATTGACATACAAAAAGAAAGAAATCATATTTTATTTTCCTGACACTTGTCCATAAAGTGACAATTTCGACTACGAAAGACATTCTAATCAGCTTTAATTGGAGGAGCGATATATACAATTTTTTACGTGGATATCTAGAGATACTACTGTAGTCACATTCGGTATCCTCACGCAACTGGCAGTTACCTCTGTCAATTTTAGTGACATATTCGATGGAAATATGATGAATATTCTTCTTGTACATCCTATTGTTAGCACAAAACACAGGACCTTTAAATATGATACTCCCATTAAAATTAGAATACATAGTCAGCCTATACGTGAGTGAGTGTTGGAATAGTCCCATGGGGACAAGGCATAAGAGTTCTCTTTATGTTCATGGCTCTCAACTCACAGCCAAACGGTTTAGTGGTGGATGTTTAATGTTTGTTGTTTCATATGATATAAATCAGTGTCTTTCTAATGAAGCCTTGAGATTCAAATGCATATGTTACAATACCCTTGGCTAAATTTGATCTGAATGTATAAACATGTGCTGTATGTTGGATTCTTCATTTTTTGAACTCAGATTTAAGAAATAAGGCTACAATTTTTTTGATAATAATATTTCTTATAATGGTAAGGAATGATGTTACTGGGTGACTAGCTATCAACCTAGTTGTTTATCACCTTGATTTGGTCATATGCTGTCTTTTTTCTTTATTGAAAAACACTCCCATGAAAGAACTATGCGTAAAATGTACCAAAATGTATTGATTTTTGGGACTCTATTTTTTTAATTGCAGAAACTACTGATCTCTTCACGAAATCTGGACTTCTTCACAAGTGGCTATCGCTATCTGATTCAGATTCTTCCTGCTGCTGTCGTTGCTCCCATGTATTTCTCGGGCAAAATAGAATTTGGAGTAATCAACCAGTCTGTTTCTGCTTTTAACCATATTCTTACTGATTTCTCCCTCATCGTATATCAGTTTCAGGCTATCAGTGCCTTCTCAGCTGTCATAGATCGGCTAGGTTTGTAGTCCTACTTGAACTTGCTTCGTGGAACTTGATTTCTCTATTTTATTGATTTGACGAAAATGATTGTCCCCGTTTTTTTTTTACTTCTCATTAACCACTGCAATTTTAAAATAAGAAATAGATTTCAACAAGATGAAAAATATTTTGCTTCTTTAACCAATATATTTATGTTTTAAATTATAATGGAATTTTTTTAATTGTTTGGTATATCATAAAATGTTTGTCATTTCAATTTCTGGAAATTCCTACAGAATAGTTGTGATTCATGAAAACTCTTGTTAAGGCATTTCATGAATAAAAATAAAATAAAATATCGAGGATTCAGGTTGTAGTTCGTTGCTATCATGTTGTTCTATAAGCCAAGTGCATGTCTCGAAAAGAGTATGTTGTGGCTTTAACATACAGAGGATAGAACAAGACCATCCTTCATTAGATCTAAAGGATGATCATGCCCTTGGCTGGGGCAGAGTTTTTGTAGTTTTAAATTAACGATGACCTCCATTATTTCTCACGTCGAAAGTTGTGGTTAAACATGATAGCATGGCATTGGATTTCTTCCACGTGGATCATTTCCATTGGAGACAAATTTCTATACCGATTGACCATTGTCCAACGGATATTTGTATCAATTCAATTTGCCTTAATTTATGTTGCCCATCTCTTCGAAATACAGAAATCTGAAGCAATCATAATTCTGTGTTATCCGAAAACATTATGAGAGAATATCAACATCTCTTCTGCGACCATGCAGGTGAATTTGATGATCTTCTGGACGGTACTCATTCCTCAGATCTTCAGGAGTCTGAGAATAGTATGGAAATCGATTTTCTAAATA
The DNA here is from genome assembly GCA_024713555.1 of Spirodela polyrhiza. Taxonomy (NCBI): domain Eukaryota; kingdom Viridiplantae; phylum Streptophyta; class Magnoliopsida; order Alismatales; family Araceae; genus Spirodela; species Spirodela polyrhiza. The sequence goes on along the minus strand of CM046533.1, from coordinate 5,241,319 downwards.
GGAACATCGAGGATCCCTCTTTCGATCCATCAAATGGGTCTATTCCCCTAGATGAGTGTCAAAGGCTATTGGAAATAAAAAATCTGACGCTGCAAACACCCAGAAGCGGACGAACTCTCATCACAAACCTGAATCTGGAGATCAATAACAAAGATCACCTACTGGTAAATATTTTCCGAGTCGCAGGCTGTTTATTCGCTTCATTTTCCTGTCATCACCTGAGCGTTACAATTTTATAACCTTAACAGGTGATGGGTCCAAGTGGCAGCGGCAAAACTTCATTGTTGAGAGCTCTCGCCGGGCTCTGGCGTTCAGGAAGCGGCAGCATTACGTTCTTCACGAGAGACAAGGGGCAGCCTCAGTCGTCTGTTTCCTCCGATACTCCTCCCCCCGGGCTGCTAAACGAAGCAGAAGAAAATCAGAGACTCGAAGACCTGAGGTATAAAAGAGCTGAGGGCGTGTTCTTCCTCCCTCAGAGGCCATATATGGTCTTGGGAACGTTACGTGAGCAGCTGCTCTATCCAACATGGAGCGAAGACTCGCCTGCAACTCCGCAGAGCACTCCATCTTCAGGTATGCTACGCTGACCGGCATGATCCACTCTCATGCTTGATGGCACGGATGATCCTGCAGCGCCCTGCACAGTTTCAACATCCAACGTTCTGAAACCTATAATCTGGGCATTTTATTATTTCTGCGCGGCCTCTCTTGATCTGATCTTCATGCGTCCATCTTATGTTTTTTACGGAATCTGCTGACTTTTTTGTTCATCCTTGCGATTCATCGGACTGTAACGTTGCTGTGTTCTTGTGCCCATTGGAGAATCACCGGGGGGTTGACATGCTTCGCTCTCGGCTAATCTGCAGATATCCTGCCTTCGTCAATGAAAATGGAGAACTTACAGGATCCATGCGGCGATTTGAAGAGGCCCACCGACGATGATCTGCTCCGGGTCCTGCAGGACGTCCGCCTCGGCGACATTGTTTCTCGATTCAAGGGCCTGGACACGACATACGACTGGTCCTGCGTCCTCTCGCTCGGCGAGCAGCAGCGCCTCGCATTCGCTCGGTTGCTGCTCTCGAGACCAAGACTAGTCCTCCTGGACGAGTCCACAAGTGCCCTCGACGAACCGAACGAGGTCAGCGTTCCTCTCTCGCTCTCTCCCTCTCTCTCTCTCTCTCTCTCCCTATTTCTCTCTCTCTTTCTATCTCCATCAATCTATCATCTCTCTCTCTATCTATCTATCTATCTATCTATTTACCTATCTCTCTCTCTCTCTTTCTATCGCCATCTATCTATCATCTCTCTCTCTCTCTCTCTCTCTCTCTCGCTATGTATCTATCTTTCTCGATTTCTCTCTCTTTCTATCTCCATTTATCTATCATCTCTCTCTCTCTATCTATCTTTCTCTATCTCTCTCCCTTTCTATCTCCATCTCTCTCTATCTATCATCCATCTATCTTTCTCTATCTCTCTCTCTCTATTTATCTATCTATGTATCTATCTTTCTCTCTCTTTCTATCTCCATCTCTCTCTATCTATCAACTATCTTTCTCTATCTCTCTCTTTCTTTTTCTATCTCCATCTATCTATCATCTCTCTCTCTATCTATCTTTCTCTATCTCTCTCTTTCTTTTTCTATCTCCATCTATCTATCATCTCTCTCTCTCTATCTATCTATCTATCTATCTATCTTTATCTCTCTTTCTATCTCCATCTCTCTCTATCTGTTTAACATCTATCTTTCTTTATCTCTCTCTATCTATATATCTTTCTCTATCTCTCTCTATCTCCATCTCTCTCTCTATCTATCTATCTATCTTTCTCTCTCTCTCTCTCTATATATATATATATATCTCCATCTCTCTCTCTATATATATATATATATCTCCATCTCTCTCTATCTATCTTTATCCATGTCTCTCTCTCTCTCTATCTATCTTTATCCATCTCTCTCTCTCTCTCTTTCTATCTATCTTTCTCCATCTCTCTCTCTCTTTCTATCTCCATCTTTCTCCATCTATCTCTCTCTAACTATTCTAATTACGACCGATGACCGATAAAGGTCAAAGCCGAGAAGGGTTTCCTCCTAACAGTTGACTTGAGATCTACAGGCGCATCTCTACCGGCACATTGAAGCCGCGGGGATAACATACGTCAGCATTGGGCACAGAAGAACCCTCTTCAACTTCCACAGCAAGGTACTCTACATATCAAAGACGGAATCCGTTGACCCCAGTGGTAGGAACTGGTACATCGACCCCGTCAAACAGACGAGCGACTACGGGCAAGCAAAGGCGGCCTCTTGACTTTTACCATCGCCGCGGAGTCCCCATGTCACTCCCTGCGTTGACCTTTATCATCGCCGTGAAGCTCTGATACGCCAGTGGGGAAAATTCCAGCTGGTCCGCACTAAAAACTCGAACTCAGCTCCACCATAATGGAACCAGGCTGCCAAAATTGACACGTTGAGAGCCATCCTCCGACACATTCTAGACATGCACGCCGTTCCCGTTAGAGTAGACGCCGTTGCTGATCAGCCCGTTCGGCGGCGCCGCCTTGCCCCCCTTCTGGAAGAGCTTCCCCGCCGCGCCGTTGCCGGCGGCGTGCTTCGCCGTCATCGTGCTGACCAGGCAGGGGTTCTGAAGGAGGGCTTCCAGATAGCCGCAGGAGGCCGCTATGAGCCCTGTCAGGCAGATGAACAGCGTCAAACGATAAACTGGAGAAAAATTTCGATCGAATGCGTCTGCTGAGGAAGAATCTAAGCAAATGGGCACCTAAGAAGAGTGCCGATGGCTTCCCGGGCCAGGACTTGAACTCGGGATGGAACTGAACGCCGACGAAGTAAGGATGAGTGGGCAGCTCGAGGACCTGCAAGAGAAGGGCCCACAGTGGGATCAAGAAACGGGGCCGGAATGGGAGAACAGGAGGGCCCAGGCTTGCGCTGAAAGACTTGCCTCCATTCGTTGACCTGTCTCATCTCTGCCGACGAATTGCAGACCGGCGGCCTCGAGCTCCAGGACCATTTCCGGGTTGACCTCGTATCGATGCCGATGACGCTCGTCAACGTATTTGACATTCCCATACCTAAAAGGATCACAAGGATTACAAACTGAGAGCATGCAATCGGAAGCCGAGCGCATGAGGGAAAAGAGGGCCTGCTGCGCTCACAGTTTGGCCGACTTGCAGTTGACGTCCTGGAAAAAAGTCCGTCTAGATCCGAGCCGCATGGTGCCCCCCATGTGGGTTTTAGAACCCTAGATGTTCCGGGCGTCAAGATTCGATCTTGGGAGTCAGAATGGAGCGGCAAAGAAGATCAAAGAAACCCAGAAGAACTCGGAGTACCTCCGGCATGAAGACAACACAGGGATTCGCAGTGTCCGGGTCGAACTCGGTGCTGTTGGCATCTTCAAGCTTAAGAACAGACCGCGCATACTCGACGACGGCGATCTGCATGCCTAGGCAAATACCCAGAAATGGGACATCGTTTTCTCGCGCGTATCTGGCCGCCAGGATCTTCCCCTGCACGCCTCGGTCCCCGAATCCCCCGGGCACCAGGACACCATCTGCACCCTGAGCAGGATAACTGTTCAGAAGAGGCGGCAAGGGGGGAGCGGGCGGCGCTGAGACCCCGATTAGAAGCCGATCCCCATGGCGGAATGAGCTCTCACCTTGAGCAGACTCCATGCGGACTCGTACGCACTTGGCGACTGCAAATAGAAAACGCCCGAATAACCTCAGTATTTCTGCGTGTGAAGCAAGGACGGGAAGAATCGGATGAACAGTGACGGGTCTGGACCTCTTTGGCGGTGGCATCCTCGAGATCAGAGGCAGGAACCCAGTCCACAATGAGCTTACGGCGGCAAGCCACAGAAGCGTGCAGCAACGCCTGCAGGAAAGAGATGCAATAATAAGTACACAAGCCATGCAAGAAACAAGAATGTTCATCATCTTTGTTTCATAATTTTATAGCATCTGCTGGTCATGCGATTGGAGGGTACAAAAAAGTCAACCCCTCGTGTCATCTATCTCCAGCACTAGCTACTGAAGACGAAGAAAATTCGTCCAAGCGCATGAATTATTGGAGATCATTTCAGTGGCTACTCGTGCATCATATTAAACAGCACAGAGATAATTCCTGCCGATAATAGAAGAGAATGTACCTTCAGCACAGAAAGATAGGAATCCGAAAGGCCAGTATATTTTCCAACCATGGCAATTCTGACCTGAAAATTGCAATAATATCACCGTCAGCTGAGGCTAGAAATAGTCAACCAAAAGCAAGGCCAGAAAAAAATATACATGGCATGAAACAGGATCACTTAGAGGCTCACAGTTTCATGCAGATTGTCGCAAATTTCAGCTCTGGACATCCATTCCTGCAGCGCAGGCTTCCGTGCAACACTGCAAGAAAGCCTCTTACCATAAATATTCAGATGACCGGATCCGGTCAATATATGCTACAAAGCAAGGGGGGTGGGGGTTATTTCTAAATGTTTCTGTTTCAGAAGGTGACTTCAGGTAGCATCCACCTTCGTGAAGGTGCAGGCTTGATGAACTTCATCAAAGATTGAAAAAAAATAAGTAAAAAAAAATACATAAACGGGTACAGGTCAACGACACTAACCCCAGAAGGTCAAGCTCTTTCAGGATCGCCTCATGTGCCTTTTGATCCTACGAACAGGAAGAAAAAAAGGCGATTTTTGGCGCATTTAGCATTTTCACAGCTTGATCACAAAAAAAAATGTCCCTATTTAAGGACACAAACATACCTTTAGCAGCAATGGTATGTGCCAAATGTTAGAGACATCATAGAGTGTAAGAATATTTGACACCTGTGAGTGACAAGGAAGTCAACTCCACTTAGATTGATTAGGCGCGCGAGCAAGAAGATATCAGTGGATATTCAAAATTCTGTATACCGGAACATGGCAAAACTGTGACAGCTTCCCTTTCACATTGTCATCCAGAACCTATCCACAATCTCACAGAAAGTCAGAGGGGGAGGGGACCAGCCAGCGCAATGTCAAAACAAGTCAAACATCAAAGGTCAAGGAGGCACCTTGGCACTGCGGCAAGCTAATATGTTTGGCGTCAGTCCCAGTCCTCTAAGCCCCCGGACGCTATGCTGAGTGGGCTTAGTTTTCTGCAAGTGAGACAAAAGCAGGTCAAAAACCAAGAGGCTGATCTCAGAAAGTTTCAGCCTCTGGATGAGAAAATTTTAGCTGCACCATCATCACTGCCTACCTGCTCACCGACCACGTTCAAGACCGGAACAAGACTGACATGGACCAAGCAGAAGTTCCCAGGACCTAGAAGAAATCAGACAGAAGATACCATAAATGGAAATAAAAGAATGATCTGTGCGTAGTCTCTCCAGCTCTCCCAGAAGCCTTTTGCCAAAAAAATATTTACCTACGCGATATGAGAACTGGCCCAAAGCTTCAATAAAGGGCATCGATTCTATATCACCTGCGTCAATAACGTCACTGTTGCCATGACATGGAAGATCCATGGCTTTCCAAAGCTACAGAAAACGTTGACCATCAATGAGAGAGATGGTGTTACCGATTGTTCCTCCGAGTTCTATAACACAGACATCAGCCGGGCCTTCTTTCCCATCCACGGGGATCATGGCTACGTTCAATCCACTCCTGAATGGCATCGGTTATATGGGGAACAACCTGATGGGTAGAGAGAGACACTCCATGAGAGACAGCTTCAAGATATGAAAACCCTCTGGAGGATGATGTTAGAGGGGACTTGGTCAACACCCCCATGAGACAAACCTGAACTGTTTTTCCGAGATAATCTCCTCTCCTCTCCTTGTCAATAACAAACTGCAGAGGCAACAGGATTGAGGAAGATTAGAGGACGGTCAAAGTGATGAGAAAAATCACAGAAGCAGGCGGAGCGTGGAGACTAAAGATGCATCATGTTCCTCACGAAATTGTTATCAACGAGTACCTGATAGATCTTTCCAGTGGTGATATTGTTGTCACGAGTCAACTTAATATCAAGGAACCTCTCGTAGTTTCCAAGATCCAAGTCCACCTTCATAAACAAAGAAGAAGTTAAATCTACTTGATGATTTCATCAGTCCCACCGTGCCAAAAGCATCTATTTTGGAAAGATCAACAGTTCACTTTAAATTAGAGAAGAACGACCACTCTGGGAAGCTAAAGTTGAGATGAGCAGCAAATAAAAACCCAAAACCCATGACCACACAGATCATAATACTGAATAAATTACCACAGACCATGAATATAATAAAACAGAGAAACAGCTTCATGTGTAAAGAGAAAACTGCCACTATCCTAACCATTATTAGCAAGACTGAGGAACATAATGATGAACATTAATATTACAAACTGCACGGAGACAAAGTAAACTTCTGAGGGTCCATACCTCGCCACCGTCATCCAACACAAAAACTTCCCCATGCTCGAAAGGAGACATTGTTCCTGCATCAGTGTTCAGGTATGGATCTGCACGGAAGTTGCACATCATAAGCCTACTTCTACTTTAGAAATTAATCAAGATATCTCCAGATGTACGGTATGAAAAGTATACTTTCATGACGTCAGATTATTGGAGTTAGAACCTTGAAATAGAAACGATAAACTGGAGCTACTAAGAGCCAACGATAAGGATCGTCTTTGAGACGGGAAAAGATTTAACCCCCTGGCATTCCTGCCCCTCGAGGAGACATAACCAGAGTGTTAAACGGTGGGAGGGGGATCTGTCCCCTGTTCCGCGAGAAAATTAGGCGCTTCAAACGTCGAAAGGAACCGATTCTGAAATAAGATGGGTAAACAGCTCAAACACAATCTCTGCGTCGCAAAAAAAAATGAGCTCGGCAGTTCAAAGATTAATACTTTATCGAACATGGATCCCACAAAACGGGCCCAAGAAAACGTTCTTCGACTCCAGGCTTCTTAGAAATCTCTAAGCCCTCGAACGTCTCGACAGCGTTCGTGCTTTCGTGGAAAGAGACACTTCCCAGAGAGGAAAACCCGGGCTTTATATGAAAGAACATGGACACGCATGAAGCGCTGATGAACAGAGATTTTCCGAGGTAGCCAGTGACCTTTCACATCATGGATCAGAAAACGGTAAACCCCAGTCGCGAATGAGAAAATAATAAACACAAACTAGCGTACGAATTAAGTAAAACGATGGTCAATGCAAGGAACCGCAGGCTTCCCCGAACGAATGAATAATAAAATCCTGCCCACGAAACACAGTAGACTTTGGTAGAAGGATGGCCCATTAGCCTTGATGATTCCAGAGAAAAAACAATTGGCAAGAAAGGAACGGAACGCCAATAATAAAATGCGAGAGAGAACGTGGTCGTACATATCCCGTCTCGCAGTAAGAAACGAAATTAAACTTCGGACACGCAAAAGCACCTTAAACCCAACAGCGTAGAGCCTCCGTCCCCCACCCGCCCCAAGACACACGCGAAGAAAGATCCAGAGCAAAGATAAACAAGACCAAAAGGAAGAGGACGTGAAGAAAGGCGACGATGAGAGGACAAAAATAGAGGAGGGCAGCCGCGCCGGCCACAGGAGATCGTTGCGCGCGATGGGTTGAGAGGCATGCATAAACGTTCACCCCGGGGGAAACCCTTCTTGATTCCAGGGTGAGGAAAAGCTACCCGATGAGTAAGACAGCAATAACCTCCACGAACAAAGAAGGACAAACAGAGGAAGGGAGCGAGAAGAGCCAGGAACAGAGATCCATGGATACGTGGAAGGGGGAGGAAAAGGAATGAAAGGAATCACTGACCAATCTTGATGGAAGTAACCCGAAGGCCGCATGCCTTGAGGAGGACTCCTATGCTGCTCGCCGTCACCCCTTTGCCCAGACCGCTCACCACTCCCCCGGTAACCAGGATGTACTTCATCTTCCCAAGAGACGCTCACCCCGCCCTGAAAAAGCCACCGCAGGAAACAAGCATCAGAACAGGGTGCCCCTCGACAAGCGCCGCCGCAGCTGCGGCGCCACCGCGGGCGAAGAAACAAGTAAAACCCACCCAGCGAAGTCCCTAACCAGGAGACCCTCCCTCTGGGTACAGGCTCAGAACCCAGTCGCTCTGCCGATGCCTCTGCCCCTCTCTCGGTGCCTTCTCCGTTCCTCGGCCGAACTAACAACCTCCGAGGGGAAGGGAGAAAGCGGGAGGGCACTGGAGGGATTGGGGGAGTAGAAAGTGCGGCGGAACGAGGGGTCTTATAGCCTAAGCCTCCCCAATCCCCTCTCCCCCTATCGTTCTCTCCACAGTAGGGCGCAGCCCGGCAGAAAGGTCGGCTCTTGAAATTTAGAAAGACTGCGGCTTTATCACACGGACCCTATAAACCCCGCCCCGCACGTGCCGCACGGACTCCGCCGCCTTGTGGGCACCGACGCGGATGGGCTCCCTCGTGTTGGCACATTTTTTTAACATCCTGGGAAACAAATTATTCGACTCCGGCTAAAAAATACGGCATTAAATTTTCTACTAGCCGGCGGCGTGCCCAGACGAACAAAATATACGTAAATATTTTGCTGTCTTCGAGTATAGTCGACTCATTCTCAACTTATGGATATCACGCGCATTATAATAATTTCCAAGTTTAGTTTTTTTAATCCGTTTATTCCCATGATAAATGCAAAATAATTGTGAGAAAATGGTACACTTACGTCCACTTGAGTTCTCCAGTTGGAGGCGCGTGAGGATTTCTTCGTCTGGACAGATCATGCAAAGATGCGATTTTTAACGGCGCGAACATTTGAAGATCCTCCCGCGAGAGGTTGCGGCGTGAACCGAGTTGCCGCCCGACGTCAAACTTAACGTCGGGAGTAGTCGTGGGAAGATGTGAGGTCAAAATGATGCGCCGCAATAAATTATCGTCAAAGGTGTCACGTGATGGCATCATGCGCCTGAGTTATCGCGTTCGATGTAAGTCAACTGTACCCATTTCCCAATGGAAGGGGGTGAAATAACACGTCGAATGCAGATACCCAGTTCATGTGTTTATCGTACGTCGCGATGGGGGAAGATCGCCGTGCTGGGGCGGGCGAGTGCCTTCATTGCTTGTGACCGTCACGACGACTTGACCCCGCGATAGAAGAGAGAGAGAGAGAGAGAGAGAGAGAGAGAGAGGGAAAGAGGAGAGAGAGGGAGAGAGAGATAAAGGAGAGACAGAGGGAGAGAGAGATAAAGAAGGAGAGAGAGGGAGAGAGCGATAGAGAGAGAGATGGAGGGAGAGAGCTATGGAGAGAGAGAGAGAGAGAGAGAGAGAGAGAGAGAGAGAGGAGATTGACGGAGTCCGTCGAGCCCGGAAGACCCAGACCGGTTCACTTCGGGGGGTAGCTCGCCGTGGCTGGATTCGTTCGGGAAGTAGAATCTGCCTCAAAGATTTGCGTCGTGAGAGAGAGCGCCGCCAGGGTATCCGGAAATCGTCGTCCGATTCTGCGGGGCCCACTGTCCGAGTCAGATGACGTGGCGAACGACAGGGGCACTCCTGAAGTTACGTTTGCCGACGCCATAATACGTTTAATTTCACGGGATAAAGGATTCAACGAGGTCGGCCCGGCGGCGGGCCCCACCCCAAACGGTTCCACTCAGCGCTGACGGGGAGGGAGTCACGTGATCAACCGGCCGCGAACGTTCCTTCTCCGGTGACTGATACGGCGGGCGGGCAGCCAACATCGAACCATAGAACACCGACCCGGTGTCTCCAGTCCCGGCGGCATAAACTGCCACGACCCAGTCAACGTCCCCGCCGGCAGGGCAGCAGTGAATCGCCGGCGAGCGGCTGTGAATGCAGAAAAGACCCTCGCGGCGATGCGGCCTCCGTAGCGCGTAGCTTCCTTCAACTGGGCGACCCCGACGCGCGGTCGGCGGCAGTTGCCAAGGCGAACCCAACGCGTGCGACTTCTCTCCGCCGGAGCCAGCAGCTGTCGCCGCCGAACCGCTCTCTGGTTCGCAGGTAGCTGCCGAAGACTGTGCCGTGCCGCCGGCGTGGCACCGCCGTGGAACGAGGAGGAGGATGGCGTGGCACCGGCGTGGCAGGTGCGGTGCCACCGCGCTGCCGTAGGCACCTACGTTGGAGACGAGGTTTGTATCCATTTGACCCGCCGTCTGCGGCGCTGTCGGGATCAAGCCGCGTCATCGGCACGTAGCTGTCTCGTCGGCGCCGCGTGGCCGAGACCTCCACCCACGCCTCCAAGGGAGGCACTGCTACCCCGCTGACCAGAGTGCGAACAACAAAAATATTTAGCCCCGGTCATGATCTGAGAGATACCCGAGAGTCTTGGGGTGTTAAGGAGGATTAGACTTGTCCATTTCTTTGTCGATAGAACAACCTCTCTCTCTCTCTCTCTCTCTCTCTCTCTCTCTCTCCCCCTCTCTCTCCCTATCTCTGGGATCCATAGAAGATATCTGAGGTAATTATGGTGAATTATAAGGCACGAGAAATGCATGCTTGCGACCGACGACCTGTCGGGGGGGTGGGGGGAGTCATCAGTCTGGGAGAGATCTTCCCGAATTCTCTTTCAAGGCCGACCCAGGAAAACCCTCTCTGGTTTGTCCTTTCCAACCACCGCACTGGGCCAACCACGGCCGTTCTCGCTTCACGGTCTTCAGTCCGTCAGACTTCCACCGGAAACGAATTTTCCGAACCCTAAGCTGACCTCAGCAGTGGCCGGAAGTCGCGTCCTCCGCCGTTGCTTTCGTCCGTGCTCCTCTCTCGGGTCACGTCCATTTCTCCTGCTCGCGGGCTTGGATTACGTGCAGGAGGCGGCGAGGGGGCGGCCGGCCGCCGAGCACATGGGATCGCCCCGCGCTGCTAAATTATTTTTCTTCGGGGCAGTCCTCCGGCTTCCTTCTTATCCATCTCCGGAGCCGCAATCAAGAAAGATCGACGGGGACTTGTTCGATAGGGACCAGTCGAGTGGGCCCGTCTCCGACCCCTCCTCATCGGATATCGACGGAGCAAGTAGAAGGTGCCCTCGGAGGGAGAGTCACCGCATGTGAGGAAGGTGGCCCATGCCCGCCCCAGCGCGGTCGTCTTCCTCATCAGCGCCGACGAGACTCGTGAAGCACGCACGGTCGTAGCTTGCTCTCCCGGAACGAAGATATTCCCAAGGGAAAGTGAAAAGAAGACGGTGAAATCTACGAACACTGCGCCTCACGCCGGAGGCGGGCATGTGACTGCCGCAGGAGGACGTGGTCAAGCAAGCGTCGTACGCGATGGCCCCCACTCGGAGCCAGTTTTCTTCGCCGACAGATAGATTCCCCGTGCCGGAGCGATGGATAGAGGAAGCTCTGAGAGGCATCGGCCTCCCCTGAGTGAGCATCCGGCAGGGTTTCTCCGGCGAGAAGAGGGCAGGCATTTCGGCGAGGCCCGCAGAATAGTGGGTGCGGCGCGTCTCATCCGGCAGGCCGTCGGAGCAGTCGGTCGGGGAGCAGTCGGTAGGGACGGCGGCGGCTGAGTCACATGGCCACGTCACTTGCCGGGTCGTCTGCACTGTGCGGCGATCGGTCCATTGGAAGGGAGATTTGGATGTAAGTGGGGTAGGTGGGCTGTGATTTTGTGAATCCCGCTGGGGCCCAGTACCTGATATAGGCTTTCTTTAAGGCCACCGGGCCCAATATGGATGTGGTTTGGGCCTATCGGGATTCCGTCACAGCAGTCGGCCCACTTGATGGGTCTTGGGCTCGTATCATCTAATTGAGCTGATGTCATTCCACTGAGAGAGTGGGAGAGAGAGAGAGAGAGAGAGACCGCGCTGGGCTCGCCCTGCTGCGGGGGCTTCCTCCTGGTCGCTCGTCTCCAAAGGGGACGGGAGGACTTTTCGAAGGGCTGGGCTTGACGGAGACGGACGGATGAGGTCGCTGTGGAAGCTGGCCACCTCTCCCGCATCTTTAGCAGTGTTGTCAGTCGCCGTTGTGATTACTGCGGCCCTCGTAGGCTACACATACAAGAAGCCGACACGGCAGGTGAGTCTCACTCCTGTTCTTCACACCGTGTGCTCGTCCTCGTAGCGACCTGCTTCATGGATAACCTAAGGATAGATTTGGCGAGTTTCCTTCTCAAATATGCGGAAAATATTGCGTTCGATCCATCTTAAAGCCAACGCAGCTCCTTGCTGACAATTACCTCGATTAATTCGATATTTTCGTGAATTATTGCTCAGTCTAATGGATTCCTTTTGCTTCTTGTTTATTTCATCCTTTCTGCGTTATCGCTAGAGGCTTTGGACCACCGATGAGATCGCCTCGTATAATGGAACGGATCAAGGAACACCTATACTTTTAGGCATATTGGGGTATTTTTCTCCTTTTCTCTTCTTTCGAATTTTATTTTTTCGTGTTCTGGAAAATTCCTTATTTAATTGATTGGTTTAAGATGAGCCGGATTTTTTCCCGGGTTGCAGTTCTGTCTTTGATGTGACAAAGGGTAGATCACACTATGGCCCGGGAGGGGGTTACCATCACTTCGCAGGGAGGTTAGTGATGACTCAACCTGCCTCGTGTATTATTTGCGCGTTTTCATTTTTCTCTGGTCGTTGGGTGTCCCTTAATCTTTTGTTTGTTCTGTAGATTTTCTTCCAAATTTTCCTGGTTATCTTTTCTGTCTTACTGTTCTTGTGCAGTAGTCTTAGCTTCGGAAATGCTTGGATCGGCAGTTCCAACACCCGTATCGATCTCTGTTCTGAGTAGAGCAACCTGGCCTTATGAGAAATGGGTTCTATTTGGTCGCTGCAGTTGGTTATAAAACATCAAGCTTAATACTACTTTAGCCAAACTGAACCTGAAAACTTCTTATTGCTTACTCAGTTGTTAAGTTTTTGTTTCTATTCTAGTCGAGATACGCAACTATATGATTTGTGCAAGTAAACTCCACGAGAAGACACAATAGGCAGCTTGCCCAATGGAAATCTTTGAGGTATCACAAACGGGAAAGTATGACTAAGAATAACTGCAATTAATTGTTTTATTACCAAACGAATCGAATCATATTCGTATGATTTAGCCTTATTTTTAAAGAAATTATTTTTTGGGAGAAAATTTCTTCATTTTGTCCGTTTTATATTTTTAAAGTTGTCCGTTTTATGTTTTGAATATTTTGTATTATGGAAGAAAATGACCTGTGTAGAGCATACCTCTAGTTAAGTCTATCGCTTCCTTCATCTGTTCGAAGAGGCATCATTAAACTAAATTTTTGTTGGTGTGTCTTTGGGAAATCAGATGGGGAATGAAAGAGCATCGCAGTGACAAATATTACGATGAAGAGTCTAAGGGAGGTTTTTGAGTGCTCCGTCAAATATCTAAAGATGAAAATAAAAATAAAACCAGTCATGGGATACAACAGCTGATGTAAACTGGCACTTTCAGACTAGAAATGTGACCAGAAACTATAAATTGAGCTCATACAACTTCGGGAAGCGATCACAAGAACTCAATGTGGGATCTGGGGTAGATGGATAAGTAAGCACTTCGAAATGCAGTCCTTTTCAGCTTCTGAGGATGAAGGATGCCGACTGTGAAAGCTTTGCATCCGAAATTAGAACATCGTTTCTCCAAAGTGTCGCCAGGTGGCTGTTTCCTCATGAACGAAGTTTCTGACCATCTGTTTATGGATAGGGATGATGTTCCATGGGAGGACGTTATTCAGATTTTTTGAGCATTAAGAATGCACTTTTGATGTTTCGTTTTATCTCATGACTCCATGGTACCCTGAATAGACCATAACTTACTTTAAGGAATGTCAGGAAATACCATTACCTGTGATTATTTGGGCCATATGCTAGGAAAAAGGAAAACGAGTTATCATTTTAGGTTTATAAATTTGGAAGTATCGTTGGTTTCCTAATTGCATTTTTTTAGTTTGGGATCTGGCATACGAGCATAGTGTTTAATATGAGCTTGTGCGCCAATTAAGATCCTGACCCCATCCTCCAATGCAAAGGATCATTGCCTCCAGAATGTGATGATGTTCTTCATCTACGGTTTTCGGCATTTATGCAGGGGATGCTGCCTCGAGTTCATTTTATTCCTTTTGAACTTAAAGGTGTGAATCGAACTTAGCCACTTATTATGACTTAGTTATGTGGTACCTCTGTCCATTGTCCAAATTTTCACCTAGTCCCTCATAAGTGGATGTTCCCAGTTGAATTGCCTGTGGATATCAAAGGTTTAATAAGAAGGGTAGGTGCATATTCTTATACCTAAGTCTGCTTCTGGGGTATATTTTTCCATTGGGATTGCTCCTTCTTTGAAATTTCTGTGATGTGTATGTAACTCCTGTCAAAGACTCACTTGCTGTTAGTGAGCAGTGGTGTTAATCCGGCTGACCAGCATTTATAGACTGCGTTTTCTAAATCATCAGTATTTTTAAATTTAGCTGCTTTTCCTTTGGGGGCTTGGAGGTTGTAAACATGACAATTAGGCTGTAACTTAGTCATTGATCCGATTCAGGTTTTCATCATATTAACTCATGTGAACCCGCATTTTTCTTCTTTTGGATTTCAGGGATGCATCAAGAGCATTTGTTTCAGGAAATTTTACAGGTATGGAGAACTGTATATATTATATGACTATGATTACTGATTGTGCCGTTACTGAATAACAACCAAACCAAGTAAAATAGGTGGCATGTATGTTGGTGCAATTGCATAGAAAAAAAGGTCTATCTAATGCCCTGTTCTGTGCCTTCAGGCCTTATTTCTTTCGTGTCCATGCATTTCATCGTGAGGTTAAACATTTCGTAATCTGATCAACCCCTATAAATTATTTGACTTAACAATGAAGTAATTTTTTTTATTTCACAATGTTCTCATGAGCATACATAATGGACTGTAAGGTTGTCCCTTGTCTATCTTTCTTAAATCTTCCGATATATTAAGATGATTAATTTTTCTTGATGTATCTGATATACAGAAATTCCGAATGTTTGAAACTTTATTTTCTCCTTTCAAGTATGATGATCCTTGATCTATTTGACACGACTAAAATATGACTTATTTTTGTCCTTTTTTTCATCAGGGGATGGCCTAACTGACTCATTGCGTGGCTTGTCCAGCGTCGAGGTAATGATCCCCCCCCGCCCAAAAGAAGTACAACCTAAATGATCCAGAAACAATCAAAATTAAGGAAGATATTCTGGATCGGATGTTAAACTTCAAAAAATACTTCATTGCCCCCGGAAAAAGGTGATGACTTTTTTTTCACAGCCTGGAATACAATCACCGAAGGGAAGCTTTCTAAATTAGAAAACCAATTCTTCCCAACTGAACTTACGTGTTGTCACATGTTTGGTGTATACATTACTTCAACAATTTGAGCACACAGTGAAAGACATCAGAAATAATCTTCCACTTTATTTCCTCTTTCAGTTCCCTCTATTTTTCACCACAATGTCTCCTTCATAACGTTTTATTCATTCGTCATTTCAGATGAAAAGTGTTGTTGACTGGCGGGGTTTCTACATGAGAACCTATGTGTAAGTTACCGCTATTGCGATGTCCTTCTTTCATTCTTACGACTGCTTAGACCTTCAAGAAATTGATCTAGTATTCTCTGAAGATTGCCTTTATCCATCACAGGTCCGTTTCCATTGATTAAAAGTTTTTTAGTGACATTGAAATTATGTGGGGGAAAAATCTAGGAATTGTCCCCTACGTACGATTATTAACACTTAATCTCTTAGTATGGGGTTAATAAAATGCAGATCAGTTCTATCGTATTCATATGAAGCATTAATGTGGTAATATCCGAGTCATTATTTTGGTATCTAAAAATTTCCGTTTTTGTTCTGAATTTCCAGGTTCGTTGGTAAGCTTGTTGGGCGATACTATGATAGCTCCGGAAACCCCACCAAGTATCTAAAAGGGGTAGAGGCAAAGGCCGCCCGGGGTGCTCAGCTTTTACAGAAGCAGAAACTCGAGGAGGACAAGCTCCCCAGTTGCAACTCAAAATGGAGTGAGAAAGATGGAGGGGAGGTGGGCTTCATCACTGGGCGCGGCTGCTATTCCGTCAACCGCCATAGATTGTTTCGGACGACTAAATAAATGCCCTTCTTATTAGGTCTGGTGCGATTCTGGGTACCCGAGGATGGTCCAGAGGCCATTCGAGATCGCCTTGACTGGAAGAATGAGCAAGCGCTGCGTATGCTTCAGGGAGGAGGAGCTGCAGCGGCCCGGCTTGGAGGTCTACAAGGGCTGCGATCCTCTCTCCAGTTCATGTCCAGTGTAAGACCTGACCTCATTTCCGCACGCTCTAGAGCTTCGCTTTGCTCCCCTCCCCCCCGCGTGCATTCTGAATCATCATCTTCACCATCTCCTCCGTGCACGGATCCAGAAATAATATCTCAGTGGAAAAAAAATAATACAAGGGAAGTGGGTCAACGTAGAGAAGCGGCGTTCATATAAAATCCGCCATACCTTGTCGGTTAAAAAAAAGATCTTCCTTCTTCGTAGCATGGGTTAGCCGCCACGATGAGATCAGCCAAGAAAAATGGCCCACTTTCTTTTGGACCATTTCGGGGCTGACCTCTCCATACCACCACCTGGCTGACTCTCGTCGTCTCTCTCTCTCTCTCTCTCTCTCTCTCTCTTATGGGTCGAAGGCAGACTGGGTGCGGCTTGGGCGAGTCTGATGGCTCTCTTTTTTTTAAAATTCGTCGTACGATCGCAGAACATTTTGAGGTTCGAGTGGCGGTCGTGGGGGGTGGTTGGCGTGCAGGACTTTTCACCGGATGCCGACGATGAGATTCGGTGGGCTTTCATTCAGGGCCGTGGGGCCTGGCGCGGTAGATGGCCAAGTTAAAGCCGTCGTCGCCTAGTGGGGCGGCGGACTCCACGACAAGCCACCGACGCTTCTGCGGCGGCTTGGGGCCTTTCCGATCGGAAGAGGGAGGGGGCAGTCGAGCCGGAGCTTCTTTGTCTAGCTCCCTCTCCTACGGGGCTCGAAGCGGATGGGCGGGGGCAATGCAAGCTTCAGGAGGTTAAGAGAGTAGGGGAAAGCAGCCGCTCGCTGCTTCTGCCAGTGTTCACCGGCTTCGCATCTCATCGCCTCCTCGGTGGAGGAAGAGTGTAGGAGTGTGGCGGACGTTGATGGCTTTCAAGGAGCGCTACTCCGGCAAGGACAGGAGCCTCCAAGGGCTGCCTGGTTCACTCCTCCTTCAGGCCAAGCCCGGCTTCTACCTCCTCCTCTTCTTATCGTCGTGGTTCCTGGTCGTGAACACTTGCTTCAAGTCCCACCGTGGTGGGGAATCAGAAGGGCAGCTCGCCGGAGATGGAGTCGGCAAGCTCTCCGCCGCCGTCGGTAGGTGCCCTGAAGGGATTGGCCAGTTCTATATGTACGATCTGCCCTCCAAGTTCAACTTCGCGCTTCTTGACGCCTGCCGCACGCTCAACGTATACACTGATATGTGCCCGCACGTCGCCAACCGCGGCCTCGGGCAGCCCATCTTCCATGCGCCGGGGGATGAACTCCGCCGAGCCGATGGCAGCTGGTACGCCACCCACCAGTTCATCGGGGAGATGATCTTCCATGCAAGAGCAGAGCGACACCCTTGCCGGACAAGGGACCCCCTCGTTGCCGAGCTCTTCTACGTTCCCTTCTACGGGGGCCTCCACGCATCCAGCAAGTTCAGGGAACCCGATCTCGCCGAGCGCGATCGCCTGGCGGTCGAGCTCGAGGAATTCCTCCTCGAGCAACCCACCTGGTGGCGGCGCAACGGTGGCGACCACTTCCTGGCTCTGGGCCGCACCGCCTGGGACTTCATGAGGGACGACGCCGACAGCTCTGTAGACTTCGGCGCCAACCGGCTCCTCTACCTCCCCGCCGTAGCCAACATGTCGGTGCTTACTGTAGAGCGTAATCCTTGGAAAGGCCGCAACCAGTACGGCGTCCCCTACCCCTCCTACTTCCACCCTCGCGCGGAGGAGGAGGTGCTCTCATGGCAGGACACGGTGCGGCGAGCCAAGCGGACCCATCTGTTCGCCTTCGTGGGCGGGCCCCGGAAGGGGATAGAGAAGGCGGCCGTGAGAGCGGCGATCCTCGAGCAGTGCGGGGCCTCGCCGAGGTGTCGGCGTGTGGAGTGCGAGCCGGGCTCGAGCCAGTGCCACAACCCGGACAGCGTGCTGGAGGTGATGATGGGGTCGGAATTCTGCTTGCAGCCGCCGGGAGACTCCTTCACGAGGCGGTCGGTGTTCGACGCCGTGCTGGCGGGCTGCGTGCCGGTATTCTTCTCGCCGCACACGGCGTACACGCAATTCGGTTGGTTCCTGCCGGCGGACGCGAAGGAGTACTCGGTCTTCCTGGACGGCGAGGAGCGGTGGGGCCGCATCGAGAGGGAGCTGTCGCAGATCCCGCAGGAGGAAGTGGCCAGGCTGAGGAGCCGCGTGATCAGGCTGATCCCCCGGCTCACCTATGCCCATCCCAATGCCACCAACCTCGCCTTCAGGGACGCCGTCGACGTGGCCCTCGCTCGACTGACGCAGCTCGTGAGGGAGCGATTCGGACAATGACGACGGGGTGGCGCCCCCCCCCCAAACACGCCACATTCTATTGGTTTATACGAGTTCTTCTTTCTTCCACAACAAAGATACGTTCATGGTGTTCCCTCCCCCACTCATGCCCGGCTCTCTCTCTCTCTCTTTCCCTCTGAGTTCACGTGGACGTGGCCCATCTCTGGCGGTTCTCATTGATTTCTCTGAAAAAATAAAGAAATATTTATGGGTTTTGGTAGAGGCGGACCCGGAGGCCTCCCCCTGCCCCCGCCCGCTCCTCAGGGGCAATCAACGCGTGTCAGGATCCCTCGACTTGGCCCGCCATTTGCGACCAGGCTCTCGTAATTTTTTCGCCGTTGACTCCGGAGAGATCGCCCATGCGACGTCTTCGTGGGCCTCACTGAATGATCGATCACTCGTGGCCTTCATGCTGGACCGGCAGATCCGATCTGGGCCGAAACGAGCCGCCATTCCACCAAGCTTGGACTCAGCTGGGAGCAGCCGATTTCGGTAAAACTGGGCGAGGGATTTTGCGATGGATTATGCCAGCAGTTAAGAATCTAGCTAATAGATTTTTCGTGCGATTTCTTACGTTTCCATCGTTAGATGGGGGTCGCAGTTAAATTTTCCTTCCATCTTGTAATGGAGAGAACGCCCCGATCTGACGCAAAACCGGCCTTGCACATGAGATGTTTTCATCCGGAGGTATGGAAATCTCTGGGTTGCAGGATGCGAGATCAGAGACTGAAAGTAAGGATCAGCGGTCACAGTCTCAGTTAGGTTTTTAGTTGTGACCGAAACTTAAATAACCTATGACCTATTAAAATTTAAAAAATGTATATATATATTTATTGACATATAATTATTATATTTATAAATATAAAAAAATCAAATAACTTGCATGCAGGAGGAGCATGTGACGGGGGGAGATCTCCTACGGCGGGAGGAGGTGGCGGCAGCAGAAGAGAAGTGTGCAGTGGTGGCGAAGGAGCCTGTGGCAATGGAAAAGGATGCACGGCAAGGGAGGATTTTGTGGCGGCGTCAGAGAAGCTCATAGCAACAAAAGAGCATGCATGGTGAAGGAGGATCATGCGCCAACGGTGGAACAGAAGCATGCAGCGGCAGCAGAGGAGCTTGTGGTGGTGGAAAAGGATGCACAGCGAGAGGATCATACACCAGCGGTGAAACAGAAGCGTGCAATGGCGGTGGAACAGAAGCTCTCTCTCTCTCTCTTTCTCTCACAACCATTGAATCTTTAAATCTTTCGATCATCAGTCTTTTGACCACGAAAAACTGTGACCAAATCAAATTGACGGTCATAACCTTTTTGCCTGACTGTCGGTCTCAATTTCGGTCCAATTGACCAAACTTAGGTCATAACCACTAATCCCTGTCTGAAAGTAAGTACATTGTGTTTGATAATAATATGGAGAGAGTTTTGACCTAACCACAAATAGTGGGAGTTATTGGGCAATTCTACTCAATCCAGCCTTGTAATCACACATCGACTTTATGATAATCACACATCGACTTTATGATATGCAGCTTGCTCTTATCATGCCCCCGTTCATTGTTATTATACTCGCGTGTTTGTTCCAATTTTTGACGTCGGTGCATTCCAACGTTCACACTCGCAAAGTGTACGGTCTAAAGTGCAAAGCTCAGACTCTCTGGCCTTAACAAGATGATGCATCTTTCTTGCCATGAGAGGGCTGATTAATGTCTTTGAGTCGTTGAACTTCAGCATTAGTTGCCCATTAGGTTTGGATAATAACCATGCAGGTGGGTACAGCATCGGGGTCAAAGCTCGAGGGACGGGGGGGGGGATCGAAAGGGATTGTTGATGCTTTCATCTAACACGACAAGCCAAAGCATTTAAATGCAACTGCCGCAGGTCCTCTGGTGCTCAAGACACTCTGAAATGAACATGTCACTGGCCTTGCTTTCGCAGCTATACACAGCCAAGATAGTCGACCTTCAAAAGCACGAAATCTACTAAAACCAAGCTAACTCTGGGGCCCTCACTTGGTAAACTTTAGGAAGTCGGTTTCACATCCAAGATACTGCAATGGGAATCGTTGGACCGAGCAGCCATTATCCATGCTTTGGCTAGGCGCAGCAAGGTTGAATCTGCTCTGGAAGATTTGATCCAGGTTTTGATGAGAAGCGAGGAGCTTTTCCAAGATTGACCAGTCGACGTTGAGCTTCTCTTGCTGGAGGACCCCACCTTCGCCTGTGGTTAGCTTCATCAAGTTCTGGGAGCATTCGATGTCTGACAAGTTTAAGGAAACTGATGGCATGAATGGCGTGCCAATGGATTCGGAGCTCAGGAGCTGAGGAAGGTGCATCGAGTTATCAAAGGAAAAATCGTAGGGCATCTGCAAAGGCTGCTTTTGTTCCAGCCGTGTAGATCCACTTGTCTTCAATTGGGTGAACAGATTCTCCTCCAACCCCGTTTCTGAAGGGGGGCCTCGCTGATGATTTTTTTTCTTGAACACCCGACAAACAACCCATCCCTCTTCCTGAAGTAATTTCACAGTGAAAATCAAATGTAATTGACAAACAGTAGCATCAATGAATATATTTAATGAATTATTATCTGCTATCTTTTTTCCAATGCAAGATATTACCGTTACGTGCATGATCACTTTGTAACTTTGTTGCATGCTCAAAAACATAGTATTAGTTCCAAAAGCCTAATAATGGTGCTAATAACATATCGTAGCATCTAAATCCATAGTAGAATTAATTCTCATGGTTTATCACATGTTTCAACTCGCCAGGCAACCACAATACCTATTTTCTGTTTCGTCATTTATAACCATTTTTAGTTTAAAGCTAGGTTGGAAACTAGTATCCGAAATAACATGACCTTAAATTCTTGGCTCGTGGGAACTCTATTATACCGATCTCAGGGTTTTAGGGTGAGATCTATTTGTGCTCCACGGAGCACGATAGTCGTCTGTGATGAGATTATAATACTGACCACCTATAGTCACCAATAGGTCAGTGATAGAAACAGGACGCAAACCAGTCCGGAACGGTAACAGAGGAAACCTATGAAATGAATTCTCTACACGTATTCAGAAGATTTTGTAGCAGCTCATCGCCAAAAATCAAGGAATAACTAATGGATAACAACAGTAGTTTCTCTCTCTCTCTCTCTCTCTCTCTCTCTCTCTCTCTCTCTCTCTCTCTCTCTCTCTCTCTCTCTCTCTCCCCATATATATATAATTTTTCGAAATGGAATAAACAATAAATCATTATAGAAGTAACCACTCTGCAGGTCAGGAAGGGATAGTGAGTTGCTGTTTTGGGTCCTACGGGCGAAACGAACGTTAAACTATCTTAGTTGAGTATTGCAGAACATATTGTGTTACCTGGATGTCTGACTGATCCTCGTCGAGACGGTACTCATGCATGATCCAATCGGTCTTCTGGCCATGCGGTGCTCGGCCGGTGTAGAAGACTAGAGTTTTCCTCATGCCGATCCTTTTTGAGTTGGTAAGGTGGATCGACTTGTCTCTTCCAGTGGCTTTCCAAAAACCGGCGTTCGTTGCCCGATTAGTCCGAGTTCCTGTCGGATATTTCTTGTCCTTGTGACTAAAGAAATACCATTCGTTCTGTGGCCCAGAACCAATTCTACACCTATCTGCAAAGCATGAACGCCATCAGATTGCAGTTGATAAAAAGATAGAAGGGGGAGAAGGGGAAGTGGGACCTTCCCACTGGGACGAGCGGGACGACCGGAACACACACAAAAAGATCATGAAAGTGCATTTCTTCAGATTTGTGGTTGAACAGCTCGTCACTATAACGGAATATTTGTCTTTCAGAACTCAGGGTAGAAAAGATTGTTTTATGTAAACCCTAGAGTGGTCTGAACTTTATTTCACGTTTTTGGTGCCAACGATAAATGGAGAACGCCCCCCCCCCCCTCTCCGTTTTTAATCTTCACAAAGAAAAAATAAATCGAAGAGAAAAATGGTGCATAATACAAACCTTTAAGATCCCACGGCTCGATCCTATTGAGATCGATATCTCTTATCACATCGAGATCAATGGGCTCGTAAGCGACCTTCTTTCTAAGATAGTAGTAGAGGAGCTCCTCATCTGTGGGATGGAACCGGAAGCCTGGAGGCACTGACAATGGGCCATTCCCTGGTGCCATACTGGTCGGGGCTATGCAACAACTAAAGATGGTTAAAGAAGTAAGATGAGCCGATCAAGAAAGAGCAAAAGAGAAGAAAGAACACAAATAGTTATTGTCATTTGTGTCTGATTCACACTTTTTATTAGTACATATATATCAGTTAACTAAGTTCATGCAATTAGATCTTGTAATTAGGCTTATTACTACTTGTATATCATTATTTCATACCCATTTGTATTAATCTTTTTCGGATATTGTTTCAGTTTTCGATGCAAATATCACATTTTTGATAATGATGCAACTACTGGCATGATAAACTCTCAAACCCTGACAAAAGTTTGTATGATTGAAATGTATCACAACATGAGCACTTAAATAAGAGATTGGTAATACTGTAGACTGTTGTGAATGGATGAAGAGATTAATCGATAGGAAATATCTAAAGTTATTATCACAAAAACTATGGAATAGTTGCATCTGAATAGACGATCAGAAAGCTCCGTAAGCTGAAAGATGTGGAGAGCGAGCGAGCGAGCGAGCGAGCGAGAGAGAGAGAGAGGACTTCCTACCTCAGATCCGTGGTATCAACATGGCTATGATGAAGTTGTGAGGGAAAAACAGCGATAAGAAAGTGTTATTTGCAGGCATCTCATGGGAAGCGCAGATATGGAGGACGTAAGAAATCGACTGAGAAAGATCTACATCACACCGAAATAATTCGTAGATAGAGAACCTAACTTCTAAAGTTCGTTACCAATAAAAATGGCTGGAGGAAAAACAGAATTTTCAGTAGAAAAAGCACAAACCTCAGATCCGTCGCACAGGCGGGTGCTTCTTCTCAGATCCGGTGATAAACGAGACCCAGGAACGCCGAATAGAGATGTTTCGTTCCTGATGAACAAGAAGGCGGTCTGAAGGGGAGAGCAGTGAAGGTTAAGATATGCACACGCATAGTTTCCAGCGAGACCATATAAAATATTTCATTGATCCAGAGGTGGAGGGGGCGGGAAAGCTATAGTATTATACTAAAACGGAAGAAGAAAACAAGAGCCCTGGATTTCGCCGGGAGTAGAGAGAGAAGATGGAAGTCGTCTGTTGAACTGGGGACCTGACAAGAAAATCGCTTCACAACAATAGGCAGGTGTGCGGACCAGTCAAAGAGCAGAAGGGAATTACAGCTTGATCAAGGTGGGTCGCCCTCCCAACCAGAGCCCAGAGGAACTAAGGGATTAAACCTTTCATTCCCTCATTCCATCTGTAAATCTCTTCTTCCATTATTCTTTTCCCTGCATTTTTTTATCTTCCTTCCCTTCGTCTCTGACAAATCCCAATATTTTATTTCTTCCCAGAGAAAGTCGAGGCATGTTACATGCGAGTCCATGCCCTTCTCCCCGTTGGCATGAACAGAATCCTAAGATGAACAGCTTTATCTCCCTTTCTACTATCTATTGGTCCATCTACCGTGTACTTTTAATCAGAGATAACCTCTGATCCTCTGCGTCTCCGTGACCAGAAGCCCTAAAATCTGCACACAATCGTTCCCAATCGACATAGTAACGTCGTCGAGTAGACGTGGTCGCCGCCATTAGTATCAGGCTGAGGATGGGGGGGCTTTCTTTCAGGATAGTGGTGACGAGGAGCACAGCAAGGGGTCGTTCTGAAAGGGCAAAAACCTGAAAGTCCGCAGCGGATACACGTGCGGAACCCACACGTACCCTTTCTTCTGGGCAAACCTTCCCAAGAATCCACAGCTTTTCTACCTCGGCCACATTAATAAACACGTCCCAACCAAAGAGAGGCCGGAGAGGCGGGGCCAGCCTTTATTGCTGACCGAAGGGATTCCCACGCAATCTCCCCTACAGCGTGCCTGGTCAAACACGGAGATGTGAGACATCAGAGGTTGTGGAGCCCCCCACACCTACAGCGCTGAGCATGCTCCTCTGTCTTCATCTATGTTTATTCTAATCGTTTTTTTAATGCTCTCTCAAGAAGTCATCACTCGCCAACATACTAGCAGTTTTACAAGGGTTACGATGCTCGAAATAGATCTTACAAGACACGAGTTTTTATTTTTATTTTTATGGCCCTGAAATCACGCATATCTTTGGCTGTACAAGAAAGCTAGCCGATTTGAAGGAGTGCAAATGAAAGATTAGGTGTTTGAGTTGCATGTGTCATTAAGCTGATGTGGGTTGAGCGCGTTAGAGGAATGGGGTAGGTGGAGACTGGAGAGGAGGGGAGGCCGAGTGGCCCAGGGTCTTCCCGATCCTCGCCTACATTTCTGTGCTCTGTCTCTTCCCGTGTTTTGGACTGGGTGCGGTCGTCTCCTTCGCCCTTCCCTTACTCCCCGGCATCGCGCGAGTTCTTAAACCCTTCCTTCCTCGGAACCACAACAGCGCCATTCGTCTTTCTCTCTCTTCCTCTTCGGTGTAAATGCGACAAAGTCACGTCTCCATGGTTTCCTCGCCGCCTGCGTCTCCGAGTCCGGGATAGTCGCCGTCTCCGAGGGAGTCTACTTAGGTCACTCCCGTTGCTACGTTGCTTTCGTCAACGAACGAGTTCAGTGAATCCTGAGGGTGTGAGTCGCTCACCACAAAGTTCCATCGTGCCTAATCACTGAAATATTTTTCCACCTTGCCGTCTTCTATCTACGTTCTCCTGAAGAACTAGGGGCATATTCATACGACAGTGTCTAACAGCTGCCTATTTCCTTCAACAGACCACCTTGTGAACTCCGGAATATACTTCATAAAATGAGTTGCTGAAATCATATCCCACCAAGCGAGCTTGTTGAGACTGTCCAATAATCACTTTACACTCGCGCAAATAATTATGAGTCCACAGATATCCGTATAAAACCATGAATCATTAGATCAAGAAGCCGAAGATTAAATCAAATTGTCCTTTGCCCAGTGACCTCGGCTTCTATCACTTGTTCAGCGGATCCAGTGGCTGGAGATATGAGGAGGTCTTCACACGAGACCCACATGGTACGATTACTTAGTTTTCAAGCATCATGATAACAGACAGTCGTGATTTACAGCTAAACATGGCCGACTAGATTTGCTTCGTTTTTACGCACAAGAAAAACGTGGTAATTTGTGTCATGACCTCGTTATTAGTTTGTCTCATCAAATTGTCTTACACCGCAAGTGACGGCAGACTTCGTTCAGATTCGAAGTGTCTGCTCGAAGGAAAGGTTAATGGAATACAGTTAAATATTGCTCAACCTGTCATTCTGCTGCTTTCGATGAGCCCATTACAAACACTGTTCCATGGTGATGTTGACAACTAAATACATCTGGTTTCATCGGATACTGCTGATTGACCGAATTCTTGCCAACCTCGAAGATTTGATGCACTGAATGGAATAAACGGCTGTCACATTTACGGTTTGCCTTACAGTTTCACGGGAAAGACTGTAGACATGACCGACGAAGCGGTGCGTTGTACCGATGATCCCCTCTGGTTCACTTAGTCATAGGAGCGAGGTCCTGCCGAGGCACTGTCAAGAGAAAAGAACTATCATAGGATACAACTCTAGTAATAAACGTTTAGCTGATTGAGAATGTATTGAAAGAGATGTAAGGTATCTTTATGATAGAAGCATCTTTTTTATGTTATAACTCGGCCTATTAAAAGACAAGTCAAAGAAGATGTTTAAAAACGCGTCTAATATAATCATGACTAATTTTGCAGGGGACTGTCAATTTTTTCATAATAAAGTTGAAGTTAACGGTTGAAATCATCGACTGTCCCATATCACCCATTATCAAGTGATTTTGAGTTGGACGACATCATTCCCAGAAAACCACAGTACGTAATAAAACGCTGTGTCTGTCGTAATAAATCATTTCCCTATTGTGTTTTGACTCGACATACAGATTTCTGTCAAGAAGCAAATTACCCTTCTTGGGGGGGAGGGGGGGTCCAAGACTTATAAAGAGTCCTGGTCTTGTGAAAACGAGGCCGTAGGCTGGCTGAACTCATTATACTATCGGCCTTAGCACCTTCATTATAACGGGCAACAGAGATTTCGTAAATGTCTCACCAATTATAATTGATTAGACATAATTGGTCTTTCGGTTTCTCTCTCTCTCTCTCTCTCTCTCTCTCTCTCTCTCTCTCTCTCTCTCTCTCTCTCTCTCTCTCTCTCTCTCTCTCTCTCTCTCTCCCTCCCTCCCTCCCTCGCTCGCTCTCTCCCCTCAACGTTTTCTATCCAATTTATTTGATTTTCTCTCTGATCTCATTCGAGATGACAAATTTTATGTACCAAGAGGGGACTTTATTGATTTGTGTTTCTATCTTGTTGGGCAAAATAAGAAATAATACTGCGATTTGAATGAGAGTATTGTTTGGATGACAATAATCATCTCAATGTGCTCATATCACATGTTTGGAATGTCTAATACGTGCTTAATTAAAATAAATTCCGTTTTTCTAATCATTCTCAATATCAATGGAGACTAAAAAAGAATTAACTCGATTTAAATGTTCTGCACTAAACATGGCTTGTATTGTAATTGGTTCCTGCTGCAGAAATTACACGCCAGAGTCCAAAGTTGTCCACTCATTAACTGTCTCTACTCCTTCCAAATTCTCATCGAACCTTATCTAGTGAACGTGCAATCAATTCCACCGAACTTTATGAGATTCCTTTCGTGCCGGATTCCACGGTCTAATGTTTAGATTCGCATCTCTGCAACAGTCGGACTACTTAATCTTTATGACAAATTTTTGTTCAGAGATCTGATCAGGTAAATTATCTTTCCTCGTCGTCAGATTTTCATTTATACGAAATTGAAATTATTCATTTACTCATGCTATATCAAGGAAGGGGAGTGACAAGGTACATCTAATTTTGGATCAGGCCAATCAGACAAGAACCCATTTTGAAGAAAAAAAAAGGCCTGACAAGAATGTACATTTCACTACAATTTATCAGCATGTCTTGCTGTATGAATTTATTGCACTGCGATGCTATCCTGCCTGTTGACATAAATGGATTAAGGCAACCTTTTAAGCTTTATCTCGCTAGCACGCAGAAAAGAACTCTTCCATTTTGGAGCTTCTCTCTGACTCGTTTGTCACGGTGATCTGAAAGAGATGAGAGTGGTAGAGCTTCTGGCGATGATTCGGTCTAACTAAGGGTGCATCTCGTGCCCGAGCAACAGGCATCTACCGCCAGCCACAACCAATTTGGTTCTTGGAGCGACAGTGGAAACAGCGCTCGTCTGCGACTGGAGTGGTGCCAGTTGTGGACCAAGGCGTCGAACTGCTCGGATTCTCGTCTTATCCGGCAGCAGAACAATTCAAGACACAAGGCATTCCGTGGCGCATGAAAAACCAACGAAGAAAACACAGTCGAGGATTCTGCTTCTACAGCAAGCAAAAGAGTGGAATCGACGTTTGTTCTGCGTGCTTTTGGCTGTGGCACAATTTCTTTGCATGTACATGTTGTTTTAGAGAGGGAGGGAGAGAGAGAGAGAGAGAGAGAGAGGGGGGCAGTGGTCGTACTTTACTGTAATTTCTCAATGCACAATGAGCCTTTTAAAAGTGGATTCATGTACATTTTACTTTCCGGACTAAGACAATCATATACTTTTCAGACGCTATATTTACATACCATGTATAATGATGTGAATAAAACTAGATGTCGCATCCCGCGATTTGTAGAGCCGCCGGAAGCAATCCAGCATTGACTGGTCAAAATTTGTCATATTATAAAGTGGAGTGTTTGATTAAACCGAGAGTTTATTGTTAAACTAAATAAAATATTCAAATTAGGAGATGCCCACGTAGCGTCCGTAATGGAAGGAGTCTAACGCCATGGACCTTGAATTTTCTCGGAAAAGACTGATGGGGAAGGAATTTGGACTGCATAACCGTCGTACAAACGAAATATAGAAAACCATTGGCAGGGCTCTTACGCGGTCACCTGGCTGTTCTGTTGTCTCTATCCTTCACTGTCTTAGGCTGGCGATGACAGCGATTGCGTACGCGAGAGGTTTTGACGGCATATTCTGTCTGGGATATCGTACCCTTGGGGAGGAGTACAGGCTACCTTGACGAGCAGACTTGACCTTCGGCGGTGGCCTGAGGAGTCTTGTCTGCTGCTGACCCATCATCAGTGCTCGTGTGTATGGGGGATGGACGGGGGGGGGGGGGGGTGTTGTGGTTTGGAGTGTATCAACAGCTGTTTGTGGCTCGACCGGGTGTATAAGTATACGAGTGCAGATGTTAGGAGATATTAGAATAGGTGAGAATAACTGGTGGGGTTAAAGCTCCATACTCCAGAGGAGCCATCGCTTGTAATACGAAAAACGTGATGGTTCACTGTGATGCGAAGGCAGTGCATCTCATTGGATGAGTTCTCAAAAGTTCGTGCAAGTCGAAGAAGAATTCACTGAAGATCCAAGAGATGAAGATAGATAAAAATGATGGTGGACCAGACTTAGGTTGACAGGGTTAAATAATTGTTGCAGGGTATACTTGTCAACATCCCTTGGGACCAGTGAATGAACGCTTGTTGAAGGTTACTGGACCCCGCGCGACAATTATTCTTGCCGTTGACATTTCCCCCGTAACTCCCACCATGAACGGGTCGCAAGCTCAAAACCAGATCGCTCTCCCTCTCCCTATCTCTGTCTGTCTATCTGTCTATCTTTCTATCCGTCTATCCATCTAGTTATCTATCTATCTATCTATCTAGCTATACACAAACTGACACATTTCATGAGCAGAAACCGTAATGTAAAGAACAAATACCCTTCAGAGAAAGAAAACACCCATTCAAGGATTCAAGCAGACGTCCCCCTCTCTCGCTCCCATTCTCTCTCTTGCTAGTGTTTAAGATTCCCGTGTCGACGAATGCAGGAATCATGCTGAAGGTGAAAGTGATCAAAACACAGTACGCATAGAAGGATGTCTCGGACTTCAAAGAGGTGTGCTGAGACTCAAAGATCAGGATCCAGACACGATGGCAGCATCGGAGAAGGAACCAAGGAACAACAGAACAGAAACAAGTTTTACGTAGTTTGAGTTCCTTCAAAAGATGTTACTAGCCCTTCGAGATATGAAAGAGATGCAGAGACCTGGAGAAGTTCCTTGACATACGAAGGGAGAAACGCACGACTGATTATGAAAGAAGACAACTTTCCAAATATTGAATTATGTCCATTAGTTAGTTTACTTTGGTTGAAAACTATTTTCAAAGCGAATGATTGAAAAGATGATTGATGCCACAAGGTTAGAACTCGAAGATTTTAAATAGTAAAGATGAGTGAATCTTATTACAACTTCAGCAGATTTTCGGCAAAAGAGAACGAGAATACACATAATGTCCCGAAGTTTCCTCTCAGAGATCAACGCCATTCGCTAGTCTGCCACTGCGATGCATGGAACAACCGCTGGCCGGTGCAGTGGAATCACCTGAACTCTCGCCTCCGTTGAATGGATCTGATCGAATGGGGATCGCCCACATGCAATGCGTCGTACTGCGAGGCCTAAAGCTGTGGTCGATACCTTTCGGCTGTCGACAGCTCTAGGCTTCGCCGCTCAGGCAGCCTCGCCTGACGTTGCTGTCACTCTGGTGCGATGGTCATGGCAAAAGCAACCCGAATCTACAACCAAGAAGATACCCAATGCGTAAATTCTCTCAAACATCACAGTCATGTTATAATAAGAGATACGTTGCAGAGATATGAGAACCCCGTCACCTGTACCCCTGGTAAGTAGGAGCTCCCCGATGGAGGGCGGCCGAATGTGCCGTCTTAGTGGAGAAGCCAGCGAGATGGTAGTTTGTAGGTACCTCCCCCCCCACCTCCCCACCTCTCTCTCTCTCTCTCTCTCTCTCTCTATCACACACACGCATCCACATCTTCACAAGCATGAAATGTAGAAGAACGAAATAGGATGGGCCGTTCTCATTTATACGACCTCGATTGCGATTGAGCCCGACAGCAAGAAATTTTGGGAATCAACAGAGAACACCTTAAGAAGAGGGCACATGTAACACTTTAGGTGGCCATACGTCTGGACTTCTCTATCTCAAAGGTTCGATTTTTCTGGAGAAAGAAACGTAAGGCGAAGCGTGGACCTTCGCCATCTCGAAATGATGCCGAATGATACTGTGTGATTCGGAATCGGGAGAAAGAGATGAGCCCCATCCCCCACCCACCGGCACCTTCTCTTTGCTGACCAGACGATTCGTTGGCTCCACGTCTACATGACATGCTGCAAATGGCACTCCAACTCATCCATCTATCTTTACCATGTCGAGATTCTCACGCCGGTCCACACGTTCCTATCCTGTTGTAGGAGCTTCTCTTGAGGCTATGCCCACATAGGACCAATAATCAAGTCCCGTAAGGGCAAATAAGTGTCCAGCCAGTTAATCTTTTTCGTTAGTTGTTCAGCCGTGTTAGATATAAACAAATCAACTTTACGCAAGATGGACACATGGGTAGCAGAAAATAATCCTAATTAATGTATGTAGGTTATATAGTTCCTTCACCATCAGATTCATTCAAACGAAAGAAGCCATTGTTTCCATGGCTATGAATATCAGTTACCATCTTCTTCACTTTTCTTGGGCGGGGGGGGGGGGGTGTTAACACAGTCACGTATACCCCACGGACAAGAAAAGGAAAGAAGACATGGCTGGATAAGGTGGGGAAAGAAAGGTGAGAAAAGAGAAGGCTGCATGCGTCCGCATGGCCCCATAACCACGTATTCTATACCTAGTCCATGTAGTTTCCCCCGTCATTCTTTCGGCATCTCCATCTCTCCGAAGAATCTATCCTTTCTCAAGCTTTTATTTGAAATAGTTTTGATCGCCTCGAGATCTTTCCTCACTACTCTCTAACATTTTCCCCCATTTGAAGAAGCCAAAAATCGTTCCGCATCGCCCCCTTTCCATGAAAACACAACGCTAGCCTGATAATCTAGGAAATGTATGAATGCTATATTGAACGTTTGTACGTTTTAAATCTTGACTTCGTTGTCGGCACATAGGTTGTCGCGAGAAGGATTCGCCGCTGTTCAACCATCCAGATGTAGAGCTCGCGCTGTTTTTCAGACCTTTCAATGTCCATGTCTTTCCTAATCTTATCTAATTGGTTTACTGAATTAAACTGATATTTTTAAAATATTATGGACAACCAAAAGATTTATCGCATATACTGAGTCACTTTATCCAATACCCAATTATTTCAGTGATATCTTTAAAAATCCCTAACACAGTAATGGATTGTGTGATTATGTTATTGAGTCTTACATCGAGTATATAAAATTGGCATTGTCATCCATATGATGGCACATGTTAAAATATCACATGCTGATGAAATATAAAATAAAACGTGTGTCGATATAAATACACATTCATCACTCTTTTGAGGTGATTCCCCGTTCGCCACTAAGCTCATCAATTTGTAACAAGGGTTGACCATTCTTTTCACCCTTTCGTGGATATTGTATGGATAGAATGCTTGCCATTCCTCTCCACGGGGTGTTTTCCCTATTTCCTTCGGTGCAAAGAAACCAGTGACGATGGATCTCATAGTACAGGTAGGACCGTCGTAAAGATAAAACCAGAGATGGCTTAAAAGTTCCAATGGCACGAGAGACCCACTCAGCATACACGGGGGAAGGCCAGATATATAGAATAACTGTCTGAGCAAGCTCTAAGCGCATTGGAGAAGGCATTCGGAAGGCGAAGAAGGCAAGAAAGAAACCCCCAAGCCGTCTCTCCCCTCCGCTTGCCTTGCGTTGACATGCAAGCAAAGAAAGGAATTGAAGACAGGATTCCCTTTCCTCCAACCATCTCCCTCCCTTAAGTACTTTGATCGTTTCTCTACTCTATCCCTTTTCTCCTGTTCATGGCTGTCTTCATGTTCATCGATTCAGGACGAGCTTACGTCGTCCTCTTGTTGTCTCTGCTTATCACAGGTGCTCCTTCACCTACCCTTCCCCCCCGCTTTTATTCTGTTTCTGTGTAAATTTTATGATTGAAACGAGTCCGTTCGTGAGGGATTATACTTGGATCTCAGGAAGGAGAGTGAAGGCCAAATGACAAATGCCTCCAATTATTTCCTTTTTGTGACACCTGATGTGACCCTTCAAAACATGTCTCTTGTTGCATCATTCGAGCTCCAACCCCTTAAATTATATCTTAATCGTGGAAAAACTCACCCACAGGATTTTTTTTTTTTGAGATTTCTAGCGGCGCTCGTGATTGAGAAAAACTGTACTCTCGATTCTTGTAGATTTCAATTTCCTAAGAGAAGCTTCCTGCCTCGGCATCAACTACGGTCAAGTCGCCGACAACCTTCCACCACCCGACCATGTACTCGCCCTGCTGACCTCCATCAAAATCAGCAAGGCGAGGATCTACGACACCAACCCTCAGATCCTATCCACATTTGCCAACTCCGGCATCGAGTTCATTGTGACTGTGCCCAATGACATGGTGGCCGACTTGACCGACCCCCAGCAAGCCCTCCAGTGGGTAATGACCCACGTGCAGCCGTATTTCCCGGCAACGAAGATCGCAGGAATCGCTGTAGGAAACGAGGTCTACACCACCGACGACCACGTTCTGATGGCGAACCTCGTCCCGGCCATGATCAGCATTCACGGAGCCCTGGTCCAGTTGGGACTCGATCGCTACATCTTGGTCTCTACTGCCAACTCCTTGGCGGTTCTCCGCAGCTCGTATCCTCCCTCCGCCGGCTCATTCCAGCCCGAGCTGGCTAGTTTTATCGTTCCCTTCTTGCAGTTCTTGGCGGCGACCGGGTCTCCATTTTGGATCAACGCCTATCCGTACTTCGCCTACAAGGAGGACCCAAGCAGGATTCCTCTAGGCTACGCGTTGCTCAACCCCAACCCTGGTGTACCAGATCCTTACACACGGCTCAACTACGACAACATGCTCTACGCTCAGGTGGACGCCGTCATTTTTGCCATGGCCAAGATGGGCTTCGGAGGGATCGAGGTGAAGGTTTCGGAGACGGGGTGGCCGTCAAAGGGAGACCCAGAAGAGGTTGGGGCGACGGTGGAGAACGCGGAGGCATACAACAAGAACCTTCTCCTCCGACAGTTGAGGAACGAGGGGACCCCGTTGAGGCCCAACCAGGGCCTTGATGTGTATCTTTTTGCGCTGTTCAACGAAGACTTGAAGCCCGGGCCAACCTCAGAGAGAAACTACGGCCTGTACCAACCCGACGGAAGCATGGCTTACAACGTCGGCCTCGTTTCCACTTCCTCTGCTTCGGCAGCTTCCATTGCCCTCACTTCATCTGTTGATCGGGTATGCTTGGATCTTTTTAAATTGATAAAATATTCGCAAAAAGACTGCAGTTAAAACTACGCGGTCCATCGATATTTGTTTCAAATAATTTGGGTTTTCCCAGTTTATAAACCGACATATGATATGCTATTTCATGGCTAGCTGCAGGCAACTGGGAAAGAGCTTGGCAAATTGTGGTACTTGACATTCGTACTCTTGTGCACTTTCCAGGCATTGATGAATTGGGGGAGTTAGATTTCGTAATGTGAATGTATATTGTTCTATTGGCTTTATTTGCTTTTGATAAGGAAACCGCGGGATCCATGAACCTCGCCTCTTCCATACCAAAGCTAGCTTCCATTACCCGCGAAGCGCACCTCAAGCAGGTACTGTCCCTCTCTTCCGTCAGCATGATATTTCCAATTAGCTAGCAATTATTTAACGTATTAGCAAATTTTGAATTGTGCGCTAAGAGTCAAGTCCTCACGAAGTCAATACAACATGCTATATTGCTGAGTTTTCATCGTCAGGTCACGATTTTTGGAGATTTATTCACATAATAGGAAGAATTAAACTAGTGAAATCATGCTAGAAAATTCATCTCACTCTACAAGTATCGGGACAGAAGTTCTTCCCCACCACCAAGAGGTTCGTCTTGTTATTGAGTTCAGCTTCTCCACGTCCTCCTTTGGAAAACTGAGCCTTCGGCAGCAGTTTCGTGGTCTCCTACGTGCGGCAGCACTTGCATACATAAGATAAGGTTATCCATGGGGTGGGTTTGGGCCAGACCTGAAGCTCTGACCAAGCAAAGGTAGATAAGGGAGACCTTGTTCATTGTACAGATAATAAAGTTTTCCATGCCATATGCATATGAATCATGAGATTCCGTCGAAGTCGAGACATCACAGATAACGATTGGTTGGCCCAAGAGTTTTATTTTCAGACTTGATTTTAATATCCAGATTTTGAACTAATCAAGACGGATGGGACTAGACTGGGCTTCATACTTAGCCCATTGACACCCTTTGACATCAACGCCGGCTAGATTTGTACGACTCTCATAAAAAAAAAAATTTCTGTTACGCTGTTGCAGGGGAGAAGTCTCATCTTTCCTCCGTCGAAAGCAAGAACTACTTGAGGACATGGAGGGCAGGGTGGGGGTTGCATAAGTTTTCCTCCGCTTTGTTTCCCAAGGGAAGGGTAGGGGGGGAAGTTACTTGTAAGATATGACGACAGGGAATAAACGCCTCATGTAAACAGAAAGGTACGAAATGAATCAATATCAAGTGTGGACAGATGGGTACTGATATATGCGCACTAGCTTTCTGGGAAACTTTAACTTTACTCTCTGAAGGGCCGTCGGCACTAGCTCTCGGTCCATGTGCACCTCCTTTATAAACTCTCTCTCTCTCCCTCCCTCTGTCTGTCTGTCTCTCTCTCTCTCTCTCTCTCTCTCTCTCTCTCTCTCTCTCTCTCTCTCTCTCTCTCGCACATTACCCAGAGGAACGGAGATCGAAGTACTGGCTTTAGTTCCTTAGTCCGACCCTAGATGCCTAGGCACAGAGCGTACAGGCTCTTTTTAATTTTATTTAGTGAAGATGGATGTATAAATGCCGTTGCAGGAAAGGAAAAATAGAATGAGATACCCGTATCATACTCTTCCAAAGCTCGAGCCGAAAAAAGACCCATACGCACACTCATCAACACGTATATTTTAATTCTGATAAAAATAGCAAAGCAAATAACTTTATATTGATATGTTGATATTCAAGTAGAACCATCCATATCAGCCGCAGAAAATTGAACCTCAAGGTTCTTGACAAATGGAAGATTGAGGCACTGCCCCATCGTAGGGTGATTTTATTTTTAACCTGTGGCCCTCCTTGACGAGTCTGACATTGGCGATCAGGAACATTGCATTTGATCTAGATTCTCTCTATGCGGATCTTACCGAAAATCTGACGGTATCAAATGTTAGAGCACGTGAAACAGGCATGCAATGGCATACAAACGAGGATGTATGATGCCAAAGGTGATCCTCTCTAGAATATGCAACCTCATGGCCGATCAGATCGGCGTCTTATCTAACGAGACGGACACATCAGAAATAACGTGGATTTTAGAGAGACGGATCCTCGGCCAAATTGGGTAAGATCTTCCTCAAAGAGTTCAGGCTGGTGCAATCTGACGTCAAGACGAAGTTAGATGGTCGCCACCCAGCCCGGTGTGGTGACGTCAGTAAAGTTTTTTTAATCCAGATGACGGCGGCTACGTTATCTAAGATAAGATGCCGGCTAGAAAAAGCTTCACACCACGTCATTAGGAACTTAGTCCGATCCACATTTACTAAGAAAAATAGACTATCCAACTAGATCTTCAGCCTTGACCTTAAATTCTAAACTTACATTCAGTGCATCGGTGATGATGAAGGGAACTATGTCTCGAGATAATACGTTGCATGAAATGAGTGATTTTTATTAGAAAGATTTATCCTTGGGTGCAAGAATAAAATCACTAGTCAAAGCAGATGAGTATCCTCCACCAATAATGCGTTGATTCCAGTTGAACGGCCGACAGGTTTATGATGATACCAAAGTTTTAGGCATCAATCGCTTTCAGTGGCCTAGCCTGAATAAATACATTCAGTGGGACGAGACTGGGCTCAGTAATGTATCTAGCCGCTTCAATGGCTAAGATAAGGTCGGAATCATGTCCGCCCAGAAATTTCAAAAGCTTGAGCCTCAGAATCAGTCCAAAAAGTGAAAATAGGCGTGATCCACCTTACTTCATATCTAAGCTGATCTGGGCATCCATTAGGTACAGTAAAAGCTCAAAGTTCATTTTCTCTTGCCAGGTGATTCCCCCTTGATCCTCTCTCTCTCTCTCTCCCTCCCTCCCTTTCTTGCTGGATGTACTTGGAGGGCAGGGGTCTGGGCTTTCCTCTCCATTTGGATCGGTTCAGACGTTATATAAATGAAGGACATGTATAATCCAATTGTTGTGGTCTAGGCTCAGGCCATGACCGCCCATATATCACCTTTAATCGCTACACGAATTCTGAAAATATGTCAGTATGATCACTACAAATGGGGCTGCTTGACTCAAGGCGTACTGGTTTTCGAGTCGGAAGCTCCCGTGAGAACGAGACGGCCTCCTCGGAAGGACGAATTATGAAGTCTGGGAATCCCCCTCGTCAACGTCGCGTCGGCCAAGCGAGGGATAGGCGGCGCCTGCCGGCCCACGCTCTGCCGGGGCACCCCGAGATGCCGCAGGACGTCCCGGCCATGTGCGTCCCCGCGGAGCGGGCGAGAGCGACAAAGACGGCGCGAGCTGTTCTCACTTTGGCTGTGGATCCTGGGACCCTTGGTGAATCCTTTCCTCGGGCCCTTTTGGCCCACGAGGCGCATTTTGTGGACTACATGAACCCTCGTGGTCTTACTTTGGGGCCTCCCTCCTCTTTTCTGTCCTCTCGCTTGTCCGCCCCCTCTCCAATCCATGTGACTGATCCATCTCCTCGTAGACCCACATGCGCTTATCGTCCTGTATGTTGATATATATACAGAGAGAGAGAGAGAAAGAGAGAGAGAGAGAGAGAGAATTATGTTTTTCCTGCAGCAAGTTCACGTTCGTCACAATCCACTGCTCGTCGTCTCTGATGTTTGAAATAATCTCGATCGAACCATTGATTGTTCTCTCATCCCAGCAAGGTACAAAGAAGGCTGCAATTACATCGGTGTGCTCCCATAATTGATTGGCTGGTCTTATAAAATCATCGTCAAACAAGTGCCTCTTGTTGGCGCCTGATGCCGTTGTTGAATGGCCACAGCTTGTTCTATATCATCAGCGGCCTCCACCTTGGATGGGCCAAGGTCCGGTGACCAACGAACGTCCGACGTCCGATGGGCCTTTCTTTCAGTATCCAAATGGCGGCAGCCTATATAGTAACCACGGGGGTCCTCGAATGCCTTAGATTTCAAGCTTTGGGTCTGCGGATTCACTTAGCTGGAGAAAAATACCATTTAGTCAACGGTCAAATAAAGAACCCTAAAGTTTCTCACAAGAACAACTCCACCCGATCTACCTGGATTGCCATTATTCGCGCCGGCCGTATTGACCTTGAACTGCCTCAAACTTGGAAAAACCTGCACATTTGAACCGGCCTACGAATAGACCTTGAAAGTGCGGGCGAAGGTTGGCTTTTGGAACGACACGAGCTGACAAAGGAGATCAAGTCAATGAGAAACTTTGACGATGTGGGCATAGTTAACGGAGCGATCGATAATGGAGAACTGACCAAATTGGTTTCACTGGTCGGCAGCGAACTCTATGGAAAGGGCGAATGATCTACCAGTACAAGTCGCAGGAGTCGGGGGCAGTTCAGCATCCAACCTCATCCTGCAGAGGTGACATCGTGAAGCACTGGAGCTGGAGAGCTTCTCAGTGACCAAGGTCGCCGGAAGGATCTAGGGATCGTCTCTGCAGGTTAACGTCGGCAATAGTGGAAGGGAAGAAACGGGAGGGATATTTAACGAGGAGATTAAAACGTCGGCGCGATTCGACGGGAAACAGTAAAAAGGTAAGAGTACAGACTGATGGACTGTAGCAAGCTCTGCAGCGAGCAGCTCGTGAGAGGAAGGCAGGCAACAGGTGTCGTTTGGAGAAATTTCAATACGGGAGAGCTCGTGCCCTAGTGACTGTGCAATCGTACGTCATGGTTTTGCAGAGCCAATTAATGGCCGAGAAGGAGAGCGGAGCCGCCGAGATGGGGACGCGCGAGAAAACTCGCCTCACGGGCAGCCGCTCTGCCGGCTTTTGATAGCCGCTCTCGGCGGGGAGGCCCATCGGCGCGCGATCGACGGCAGAATTTTGTCGGCTTGAGACGAACTCTCTATCATTCGTAGACCGTTCGTGCGATACCGAAACTCTGTGGGTGTGTTATTATCCACGAGGCCGGTCAGCCTTGCCGGCGACCGGCGGCGGGGGGAATCATCATGGCAACGGCATCGGCGGTAGCAGTACCCGTTCACGGGCCACAGGAGGATCCTAAGGTAGTGCAAGAAACAATAATGAGACCCCGCGGGGGAGGAGCTTCAAGCGGATTCATTGCAGTCGAAGAGCTCCTCCCCATGAAAACGTTCTATCATAAATTATATTCCTGACGCGTCCTCTACTTTGTACAGTAACGCGCTCGTGTGACTGCGCCTGCATTTCCGGCCAGTCTCTCCGGGGCCGCCGGATGCCGATTCACTGCCCTCCACCTGATCTCCACCGACTCCCTCCCTCCTTCCCTCCTTCCCCGGCGGCGCTGGAGAGAAGAAGCCACTCCCCCGAAGACAGTTGGGTTGACCGCAAATCTCTCTCTCTCTATCTCTACACTATCGCCCTCCTTTCAGCTTCGCTAATGGAAAGAGGTACTCTCATGGAAGGTAGCTTGTACAGCGCCGGGAGCCGACTCTTTTCTCTCCCTCTTTCCCCTCGCCGGTGAGCACCGGACAGATGATTATCTTGGGTTTGGATCAGGACCGCGAACTCGGTGAGCAGTCCTCCCCGAGCGAGATAGCCCGCCACACGAACAGCTACAGTATAAAGCCGACATATTGGAGAAACAACAACTTTAACCCTAAAACGAATCCATGGAACCGTTTGACTGCGCCTGGTATAATAGATCACCCACACACACTCCCCCACCTGGACACGAATAGCTAAGAACACGTATTGTCTAACAGTGAAAAATCATAAAAAGAAAAACTAGCCACTGGGACGCTCACCCAACCCTATTCCCTTCCGTGATATACTTCGGGGGATACCTATCACGGGCTGGCGCCTGCAACCCACAATAGAGACGGAGATCGAGCGAGCGAGAGAGAGAGAGAGAGAGAGAGAGGAGCCTGCTGTTACTATCCTGGGCTTGGTTGTCTGGCGGGGCGCAGAGAGGACAAGTAGGGGGGGGTAGCCGGAGTTAATGCTAAAAGCCGTTTTCCCTCTGCGTGCCTTGGAGGAGGAAAGAAACATGGGAAAATCGGAACTTGGGGGCTTCTGCTATAGAGGCACAAGTGCTTCGTTGTGGAGAACAGGGCGTCAGGCCATGCCTGTCGCCGGAGAGCGTGGGATTTCCATTAAGCCTTCTGGGCTTTTGACGTAAACAGACGAGGAAAGCGCCGTAGATCGGAGATAAATTCGGCCCCGCGTCCACAATCAATGCTACCAACAACCCTGGGACAAAGAAACCCCGACCTCCCCCCTTCAAGGCCCACAGTACGCCACCCTCCCCCTCTGTCCTATCTTCGTGATGCAGTGCAGCTGTCCTCTCTCTCTCTCTCTCTCTCTCTCTCTCTCACTCTCATATATCTATATATACATCCTGGTTAGGCAAAAACCCATCATTTTTTAATGGTGAAAGAAAGGGGACCACTGAGGGGGGAGCGGAGGAAACAATAATGACGAAGAGGGGGGGAGGCAGCGCACGGGCGATGATGATGAAGATGGGATGAAAGGAGAAAAGGAATAAATTCAAAGTTTTATTCATTGACATGGAAGAAATGGGGGAGCATACGACATCCGTCATAAACCAGCGGCAACAGCATCATCGAGCGGTGACGGGGCCCCCAACCTCTGCAAATCCCGAATGATGAAGTAAACGGCAGCAATAGAGAGCAGGGCGCTGCAGTATCCACCAAGAACATCCAAGAACATCTCTCTCTCTCTCTCTCTCTCTCTCTCTCTCTCTCTCTCTCTCTCTCTCTCTCTCTGTATCTCTCTATCTCTTCGCGGCCCCCGTGCTTTGGTAGTATACCCTATATACAACAGCCCTTCTCCCAACCCAGCACGGGGCCTAATCAATGGTACAGACTCTCCAGCATCTCTGAACAAGGAGGGTGGTCGAACGGGGTATCTAAGAACAATCAAGGGCCTGCCTAAGCGGAAGAGGCAACGACTGGAAAAATGGAGCTGGGGAAAATGGAAGGAATGAATGCGGCTGGCAATGGAGTCGGAAGAAGCAGAGAAGGGGCCGAGGAGGAAGAAAAAATGACGCTATTATCGACTTATCTGGGGCCAACCGATCCCTACGAGGAATTACAATCTGCCTGGCTCACTACTGCGGGAGTTGATAGATATCTACCTGCCGCCGCCGGCGGAGGACCTACGATGAACACCACCTAAATGCCGTAATGTCTCACCGAGTACTCCAGCACCTGCCGGCTGGGGAAGATCATCTCCTTCACTCTGGTCCCCTGCTTGTAGATCTTGAACGTGGGGACAATCCTCACGCTCTCCGAGCTCGCCACATCCGGGCTCTCATCCACGTCCACCTGTTCGACGAGCACCAAGGGAGTTCGAGTTTCAGCGAATGAATTCTTCTTCGAAGCAGATGATCCTGCGAATATGACGCTGTTTCGTGGGAATATTTCCGGGGCTACTACCTTGAGGAAGTTCACAGACGGATATCTCGTGCACAGGGCGTCCACAAATGGCGAAATCTGGAGGCACTGCTGGTTCAGACCAGACATGAAGTGGACGACAGAGACGCCTGAAATCATCCAAAAAACTTTGGCCTGAGTCGGGATGAGTCAGTGAGACCAAGCAGACGGCTCCATCGGCCAGCGATCACGGGCAGTGAACATCTCCGCTCAGGGTTTTGAACCAACGGTCTGCTAGTTAACTCGGGGAGAGAAGCTATGGCCCGAGAAGCTCACCGGGCAAGGAGATGGCAGCATGGAAGTGCTCCACCCCAGAGATCTTCTCAACCTCTCCCCCGAATTTCAGATTGGAGACCTCCTCCCCTCGAGCCGTCTTCAGAGCCACCTGGGCGTGGAACAGAGCTTCAGCGACCTCGTTATCCCCAGGGAGTTGCTTCCGCAGGAGCTCGTAGTCTCGGACGGCCTCCGCCCACCTTTCGAGCTGAGAGTTTCAGAGCACGGAGACAATTATCAGCCAAAAACCAGCCAAGAAAACCAGGGGAGTCGCCGGCTAATCTCCTCACCTTGCCATTGGAGACAGCCCTTCGGAGGAGAGCCTTTGCATAGTTGGGGTGGATTCTGAGGGCCTCGTTGCAGTCCTGGACGGACTTCTCCCATTGCCCGAGCTTCGAGAGGCAGACGGCCCTGTTACAGTACAGAACGGGATTGGAAGGATCGAATCTCAGACCCTCCCCATATGCTCCACAGGCCTCGACGAACATGCCGGCCTTGAACAGCTCGTTCCCCCGAGACCTGGCTCTGGCCACGGCCCTCACATTGGCGAGGACGGTGGCAACCTCGGAACTCCTCGGATCTGCACGGGCCGCCTTCTCGGCTGCAGAAACTGCATTCTCAAACCTGTAAAAGATCCATCAACCCATCTCACCCACCGGAGACCATCGTTATCTTGCTGAAGAATCCTATATCCAGAAATCTCACCTCCCCAGTGCCATCTCCACCAGAGCGTGGACAAGGAAGAGGTAGGCATTTGATTGCATGCCGAAGAAGGACGCCCGGGGGGGGCCTGCGAGGGACAATTCTAGCTTTGAAGCTTTCGCTAGGATTGAATCGGCTTCTTCCAGTTGATGGAGTCGGAGAAGAGCTTCTCCTTTTGAAGCCAATAGCTGAGAGATTAACAAAAGATTAGAGCTTATATTATTTCTCCTTCGCTTGAGAATTGCAGAGAAATCAAGTTGAGAATGGCTACCAATGAGGAAGAATCTGCTCCGGCTGCAATGGCAGCTTCGCTTTCTCTCATCACACTCGCCCAGTCTTTGATCTTCCTGACATCTGCGCACCTTTTCAAATGCCTCTCGACCGCCTGCACTTTCTGCAATTCTACTTGATCCAGCTGCTGCCCAGCGGAGATATGCTTCAGCGCACTCTCGACCTGGCCTAACCTGCAGATCGTCGGATTACATGAGCTCATACTAAATCAATTCCCTGTCTGCGAGGAAGGACGGAACCCACACACCCTAGTTCATCATCCACTGTGATGAGGGAGACAAGGGAGGTTTCTATAATGGTTAAGAAAGCATTCATTGGCTTGAATCAGCACAAATCATGAAAATTCTCATGAGAACTCGTGGAGATCCATTTCTGTCTGGAAGGCTGAAAAGGGAGAATGTGCCAGTGAAGGCACGAAAAATATGGAATAGGGAAAGCAGAAACACGAGCATCAATAGCTACAGGACGTGTTGGGGATGCAACCCACAAAATGATTTGGGACATACAAGAAAACGGATGAAATTTTCTTCCTTTTTTTATGAGAAAGACAAAAAAAATGAGACTAAACGTAACCCACAGTCTGTGATATTAAGGTCTTTCATAAACCCATATGGAGGACACTTGAACCCAGTAAGAAACGGCTGCATTGGCACAGGACGGCGTAAAGAAGCCTCTCTCCCTCTCCCTCTCTCTATCTCACCTGACTCCCTGAAACGAGACCCAACCATGCCAATAAACAGCCAGAGGAACGCACGAAGGGACGGAGACAAAATGGAGGATCTAATCAACCAACTTCATAGAAGGTCACCCTCACCTGATGTACAGAGAAGCCAACCTCTGGTGAGCGCGCCAATAAGATGGATCTAGCTTCACGGCCTCCTCGCATTCCCTCACAGCCTCAGCCAGCCTCCCCAACCCAATTAGCGCAGCCGCACGGTTGCTGTGGCAGGTGGCGTTAGCTGGGCACATCGAGATAGCCCGATCATACAGCTTCAGCGCATCCGAGAAATGGCCCATCTTGTACTGTTCGTTTCCGGCCTTCTTCACTTCCTCCGGATCCGTGCTCGCCATCGCCCGCCTCACTGCAGTCGCCGCCGCCATCTCAGGACTACCTGTAGATGGGGAACATTCAGCCGGCGGCCTCCCCGGCCCAGCACCGCCTCGCATTATGCTACCGTGCCCGTAATTCCCCGTGCCGGAACCCAGCACGTCGCTCCTGGGCGTGCTGCGGCTCATCATGCCCGTCTTTCCAAGCTTTCCCGACGGGCAAATGTTCCCCGTTGGCAGCACATTGGTGATTGGGGAGGTAGCAGAGCTACCCCCGCCACTACCGCCGGCGCTGCCGCTGGAGAAGATTAACTGGCCAGAACCTGACCGTCGATGCCCGGGTTTCCAATTTCTCTGTCCTAAGGAAACGGGGCTGTCGACGGCCGCCGGGTGGCTTTCGCCGGAGCCCGCGAGCTCGCCGGAATGGCTCTTGCCGTCGTACTTCTTCCTCGCGACGGCGTTAGCACCAGTTCTGCCGGTGACCGAGCCAGAAGAGCTGGAGCTACTGCTGGTGTTGGTGATGGCGGTGGAGGTAGGCCTGTTCCCTAGTGGGGAGACCGGAGAGCCCAAATCGAACTCCTTGGAGTCGGGCTTATTGCCATCGAAGGTGGTGATAGCCGAGTGGAACCGATCGGAAATAGAATCGAGCCCCGAGCCCACAATGGGCCTCGGCTTCTTGCCATTCATGTCGACGGGGCGCAACATCCGTGGACAGCTCAAATCCTCGCAGTCTTCTTC
Source organism: Spirodela polyrhiza (assembly GCA_024713555.1). Classification (NCBI taxonomy): domain Eukaryota; kingdom Viridiplantae; phylum Streptophyta; class Magnoliopsida; order Alismatales; family Araceae; genus Spirodela; species Spirodela polyrhiza. The sequence continues at coordinate 5,196,906 of CM046533.1, read as the reverse complement.
CCTTTCACTTCCACTTTTGCCGCAGATCTCCCCCCCCCCTGGTTCCACCGCCCAACGTCCTCCTCCTCCCGTCACCACTACTGCGCCCTCCGATCAGCGGCTGCACCTCTCACAACAGCCACGGCAAAGGAGGGAGAAGGGCAGGAGAAGGTCGTGCCCTCTTCCCAGCAAACAGAGAAGGCAGAAGAAGACATGACCAGGGGCAAGAGCGGTGGTGGCGGGAGGAGAAAAGAAGAGCTGGAAGCGGGGGAAATGTCGAGATGGGGATCTCGTGAATGGAAAGATGGACGCAAGGAATGAATGCAGGTAGATTGGAGGTAGAGGGAGAGGAGAAGAGGGCAGAGAGAGAGAGAGAGAGAGAGGGAGGAGAGACGGGAAGAGGAAGACGGGGGAGGCAGAAATAGAGGGTCTTTTTGATTTATTTCCTGCCTCCCAACACGAGAAACCCCGGTCCTCCATTTCCCGTATCTCTTCGTTTTTTTCCTGTCCACATAGACGGTACGCATACCTCCTGCTCCGACGGTGACCACACTCGTCCACAGCCCCACCCCCACGGGGGGTGATAACGTGACCGTCCCCGTTCTCGTCACCCCCAACTGTAAAAAAAGTGTGGGCGTGGGCAGAAGTTATTTCCTTCCCGTCCTCCGCCGCTGCAACACGAGCTCCGCCTCCGCACTCAGATCCGCCGCTTTCCAGATTTCCTCTTCTTTGGAGACTGCAGCCATGTGAAATACCCAAAAAGGCCCTCCACTGGCTTAAAATCACGCTCTACACGCTTCCCCTTGAGCTCTGGCTAGTTTGACTGATGACCCTGTTTCGTAATTTCTCTGGCCTCCACAGACAGAGGCAGCTGGCCATGTGCAGCGGCGTCCTGCCAGCTGGCAACACCGAGGAAACCCTAAGCTCCGCCGCCGTCCAACCAACCAGCTTAACGGCGCCCTTAACGACCGTGGCACCCCCGCAGAATATCCCGTAATCCCATCGAGGCACACGACAAGGCGCCTCCTTCCCACCATCCCCGCCGCCCGTTGACCCCGGGAATTATCAACCACGCAAGAAAAGACCCTCTTTGCTCGAGTCTGTCTGCGTGCGCGGGACATTTACAAGGGCCATCGATATTGAGATGCGACGAGGAAATCGGCTCACGAATGCATGAATATTCTCTGGCACTCTCCAAAGTTCGACCTACGTCGATTGGAAAATCGTATATCCAGAATTATTTCTCAAGATTTCTCCAAAGTATGATCTCTATTGAGTTGGGTCTTACGTAGATGACTGAAGTGATCCTGATCTTGTCTTTTACAGTCATTCAAACCGGAATTCAAGCGAAAGCATCCTCATTTAGTACACAGCGTGAGAGACACGCCCTCTGTGCTTGCCGCTAGCCGAGGAACCGACAGCATTCAGAGAGAATCGATCACCCGAATCAACCCGTTCGTCGATGAAGGATAGCGGCTTCTTCCTCACGCGCGGTCAACGTGGAAATGCGTCGGCGTGGTTCGGACCACGAGGTCAATCCGGGGCATTAACTGCGTCTCCCCGAACGCTTCCTCCCTTCTCGCAGTGTGAGCACGCGGGAGCCGGTGAGGAAGAAGAAGATGACTGCGAAGTCAACGGAACCTGGAGTGATCTCCTTCTTCGTGAGCGGAAGCGGGGGGGGGGGGGCGCCGCGGAGAAGGACCCATCTTGGGTCTTGTTTTCGTCCTGCAGCGATAGTCTTCGCCGAAGGCAAGCCGTGTCAAATTGAAAGCGGAGTGGGGAGTTACTGGGAGAGATCCGTGAAACCTCTATGTGAGCTGGGAATCCCTCTTGAGAAGAAGAGAGAGAGAGAGAGAGAGAGAGAGAGAGAGAGCTGTCTAGGGTCTTTGACCCGTCGTCCTTCAACGGGTTCGACTTGACGGCATTTGGCGGGATTTATTTGGAGCCCGCAGACCTGATAGGGTGGGAGCTGTACCGATGGCGGAAGGTGAGCTTGCTTAAGGTGGACCGGCCACCAACCCGTTGACCACACATTGGGAGGTAGAAGATGGAGAAGGGACAGCCTGGTGTCAAAGTTCCCTCTCTTTCTCTCTCTCCCCCTCCCCCCATCGGTCAGCATCTGCGTTCTGAGTCAAAACATATTGTCAAAGATACCACTTCTGATTTGTAGATATTTTCAGTCTTTAATATTCGGATGATGAGTTAGTTGGCAGTCAAGTTTGTCAAAGATAACATGCAGCATCTACGTCACAGGCAGACAAACAGGAAGGACTCAGAGAGTTTGACCCTTACCATACTCCAGTCGGGGCCTTTGTGTGGGAGTGAAGGCCGATTTTTCATGCTGTCAAATGATATAATATAATACATGTGCTCACATTAATGTATACGTCATTGATTGTGGTGACGTAAAGTTGAACATAGTGGGGCCGATCGAGCCGGTTTGCCCGGAGCAAGCCACTTAGATCAGTCCATTCCAGTGGCCCTTTGACTTGGGACCCACGACAGGTGGCCGTACATCGGTAGGTCAAGCATCTTATTACAGCTATATGTGGGTATATTTCAGTTTATTGTGAGAAAATTATCATTTTTCTATTATATCTTTTATGCCGGAACGTTTTGTCGAGGGATATATGTCAACGAGAGTTTCTTTTACTTTCATTTAAGCAGCCACTGATACCGTCCGGGCAGCCGTCCCCGGCCGACACTGTGGAATCTGGGTACGACGACTCGGCCCTTCTTCTTCAAGTCGCACCAGCCGCCCGGCGCTCCCGGGGAGTGTTGTCCCTGGTTTGACCTTTGGAGTCCACGTCGCCAAACACCGGACAGAATGGTGGTCTAAGCCTCTGACAGGGCTCGTGTGCTCCAACTGGATCCAGAGTAGACAACTTGATACGATCTCTCCTCAGCGAACTTTTGCCTCTTTGAAGCTAAACTAACCAGAATTAGTTAATGGGACATTGAACCCAATAGACTCCACCATCCTTCTCCATACATACATACATACATATATATATATATATATATATATATATATATAGAAGAGAGAGAGAGAGAGAGAGAGAGAGAGAGAGAGAGAGAAGCAACTACTGTTCGCACTTGCCTTCAATTCTCTTTATTGGGGAAGGGGGGGTGGATTATCCGTAATGGGATAATCTCTTTGCTATGAGACCTATTTGTCGGACTAGTGCTCTTTCCACGGGTTGTGACCTGGCACCGGTGAGGGGTTACTTACTGCTAGGACAGATCTCTAGGTCATCGTTCCATTGAAGGAGCAAGTAGCCGGCGCATTCGAGCGCTCTAGATGACTCATATTTCAAAGGGAGAAGACACCAAGCATATGGGGTCTCTGAGGGAAGGTGGAATGTTAGGTGCATCATTAAACAGCCATCATAGATATCTTGGTTCCCGTCGGGCCTGTAGATGGATGTGAACACAACTGTGTGGAGCCCTGGGCCAACAGGTACGTCGACGTCATCGTCAATGTGATGATTTAAGAGGCATAATTTCCCTTGGCGTTTTGAACCCCTTCGAAAACTGCCAGTCGCGGGGACCTTGACCTGTCAAGGCCCCTCCAACGTTCTGGAGTCTCGGTTTCAGAAAAACAATTTTTTTAACTTTTAAATGAAAACAATATTTATGTAATCGAAAATGTAGTAACTTGAGTGAAAGTATAAGCTAACTTAAGTAAAAATATAAAAAAAACCCAATTTAGAAATGTACCCACTGAATGATCGTGTCCCTTTCCAGATTCTCCTTAAAAATCCAATTAGGTTAGTACTTTTCGAGATTAAACCGAAGTTCCTTGCTGTACTCTCGCATTTCCCTTGTAACACGGTATTATCGACTACGGACAGGACCCTCATTGACCGTCTTGTCGGCACTCTCATCCAAGGCTTTCCTTCGGACCGCTGTTCACCGAACGGGCAGCCCGTGCACCCCCCCGCCGTCGGCGAGGCATGTTTCATGGATATTCCCCGGCGTGTTTAGAGAACGAGGAAAGGGTTTTCGGCGGCGTCGGCGTACCACGGCACCTAACGTGGTCGGTCAGCTCACAGTAGGCTGACGAAGTCCTTCGTCCGGGGCGGCCAGCGGTCCAGCGAATCCAGGCTCCCGCCGACACAGCACTCGTGATGCCTCCAATTCTCCGTGACCAGCGGGGCCTGACTAAGGCACCGTCGGTTTGTTGTGTTATTGAGGTAAGCCACAGGCTCCTTCCTCGCCCATAATGATACTATTGTTCAGGAAAAGAGTTGCCCTACGAGGAGTAGATCCCATCCTAAAGAATGATCTACCGTTGATATCATCACGCAATACGGGACCATAATCTTAATCATATCACTTAATCAAACTAGCTTACTCTCGGCAATCGAAAGCGCATCTTGAACTTCAGACGTACCATTTTTGGTAATCCAGAGTGGTTTGCTGGAAGATAAGGCATCGATAAATCATTCGCTTTTACTGAACAATGTCGTTTGAACCACCAAGAAGCAAGACCTCGCTCAATCTGATCCATGAGAATCGTAAAATCGAAGTCCTTTGACGTCTCTTGTACGCAACTTAGAAATACCCTCTGAAGTAGCTCTTTAGTTTACAAACCAGACGCTTTCTCTGCGAGCTATCGTCCCCGTCGCCACCGGGAGTCTGTTAGCTCAGCAGTAGTTTTAAATTTCCTTGACGAGAACGCGTGAGCGAACGCCATGCCGGGGAAGATTCCAAGGGGCATGAATGAAGAGAGATCCATTTGTTTCCTCTGATTATTTTACTCTCCGGGTTCGTTCCTTGGAAAAGAATGAAACGACGCTAGTTAATTACGCAGGCCCACGCTATGTTCTTTCCTGATAGGCCTCTATAGCCCATGTATCATTGTTCCAGCTAGGCCTCTACTACGCCAATTACAGCCACTAAACATGGCCGAGATGAAGGTATTCTTGAAGCGAATCTCCGTGTGGTCATCAAACTTGTCGCAGGCCTGAAGCCACATCTCCAAAGCGAGTTTGTTTAGATAGATAACTGAAACAAACTTAGGAGAGTATCCTTGCGTATAGATAGATAGATAGATGGGCATCTTGAATTACCTCATGAACATACTCTATAGCCGGTGGGATTTGTGGGGAAGATTTTCCAGTCGAGGCACATCTAGCCTTCCCTGCTAATCTATAAGTGCTGTTCAGCCTTTAATTCTCTGACCACAGGGCCTGCATGTGCCGAAGACCCCTGATCTCTGCCCACCACCACCCGCAGGCATTAATCAACTGCAAATTTGAATCTTTGCGGCATATAAAATCGGTTCTCGAGAACCGACCATGTGGAGAGAGCGTACTGAGAATGTCTCGGAGATCGGAATCTCCACTGGACAGCGGCGCCCAGCACAGATACATACAAACTTCGGAAAAAGGGGAGGTGGGTGTAGAGAGAATGGGAGGGAGAAGAGAGAGTTGTTAACTATCCTTATGAGCATCTTCTGCATCACTGAGAACCGGACACTTTATTTCTGCGCGCAGATCGCTTGCTCCGTCAGATCCACCGAGTTCTCACGGTCATACGCTCACCGTCACGGCGAAACCATCCACTTCCTGGTTAATGAGAGAGAGAGAGAAAGAGAGGGAGAGGGAGGGAGAGCAGGACCCGTTTGGTATACTCGCCAAGATTTCCATCAGAAAGTAATGAGTGATTACTCCACATACTTCAATAATAAATAATCACGGAAGATTCTGTGAGAGCAGTCCAAAAGCATGTTGTCATCTGAAAACCTAATATATCAGTTTCCGTTTTCAATAATTTCACGGCTACTGTCGATACAGCTAGCACACACCCAATAAGCAAACTTGTGCATCCCTAGTTCTGGAGATCATCGCCAAACAAGTCTGGGCACCAGAGACGACGGCAGGGTCCAGAGAGGCGACCCCTTGCTGCCAGCCGGTGCACATGACTAGGTTGCTTCCTTGATGGGCATGCCCGCTGAGGACTGTGGAGGCATGGCCAGTCGCTCCAGGCCATGAGATGGGCTCCGATGGCTCCCCGAATCAGCAAAACTTCCCATGTTCGTCCCATGCTCCGGTTTCTTCTGATCACTTCCCCGAGGGACGGCTCCATTATGCTTGCGGACGCCCTATGGATCCAAGCCATAGCCTATCGAGATATTCTTCGAAGAACAGCATGTTACATCAGCCGTCACATGGGCCATAAGGCTGACGTAGAGGCCCATGCGAGCCCAATTTGTCGAAGAAACGGCCAAACTCGGTTACCCATTACTTATATATCTCCAAAATGTGAAGGGACCATCGTGTTCATATCATCCCACCTATTTCTGTCATGTCTACATTAATTTATTAAAATTTAATGTTATGTGTCGTGGAGCTCTTGAAATTGGATAGTTCCTCTCTGGACATGCAGCTTTTGATACTGTTTAAAGAAAACTTTTTTCAAATATACACGTGATTATTTCACTCTCTGCCGATTCAGTTCGAGTTGAATGGCCTAATTTTTTAACTTGGCAGTTAAACTTCTGATTTTACTCACATACTGTACATCTCATTCGTGCAGCACGCATGACTAATTCATCATGAACTTGCCATTTACGCGATGGTGTTAAAATGGTCTCATATCTTTAATCCCCATTAGATCGTGTACGTTAAGAAATATATATATTTTTAGTTGATTCGCAGATAATTTTGAGTTGAACCGGTTGGACCCTTTAACAGTAATGTGTGAATGGACTTATCAGTACGGCAATAATCTTGGAGAGAGAAAAAGATGTGCGAGAAAAAAAGAAAGAGAGATTTCTAAGGTGAATATCGTATCACTGGAAACATACGAAGCGGATCAAAACTGCAGTTCGAATCCTAGTCTAATCTAGGTCTGTCCTCCCCATCGTACAACTCGGGGGTGTGGGGAGGAGAGAATCTTGCTGCTGACTAGCCGAGGAGTTAGAACTTGAAAGATCCAACCCAAAACAGAAGGTTTAAACTTTCAAAGATCTCTCCTTTTTCAACTTCCAGACATGTTCAATCCTTTAGAGGTCACAAGTGGTTTTCTAATTAACTACACATGGAGGATGTTTACCAGATCAGACTCACCATAGACTAAAAGGGAGGTCGAAGATCTGCTGATCGTTTCATGTCTACATGAAGAGAACTGCTCAGTAACATCTAACTTTTAAACTAACAAAATTAAGCGATCTATATGGGCTGGTGCAATCGACAATAGGGAAGGGACCGGGAAGGACTTATTTAGAATGAGAAGGAATCTATCAACCTTGAATCTATTCCTACACTGCCTGATCATAGACCTATATTAATGACAACCAAGGATAAGACCGAGTGGACTGGCGCCCTATTGTTATTCAAAAATTAGTGAGTACGAACACACATCTAGGCCGCTGTAAGCTGCTCATCATTTCAAATTCTATATTGTGGTTCAAGAAATTATTCTTGCCTCAGACAAGACACTGATTTGTTTACGAAACGCTTGCCATTTGAACCGGTTGTTAAAATTAGGTCGTTGGGTAGTAGTCCATAACGATCAAAGTCTAATCGCGAGCCTAGATAATGAAACAGCTCCATAGAGACGCGGCTGGGAAATTTTGGTTGCCCATGAATATAAAAGTGGTTTAGAAAAGTAAAAAAACTTGGCGAAACATTTATAAAAGCATTTCATGACCGGGTTAGACATCCGGTTTTTTGTTCATTCCTAGAGGCCCTCTCCATATTAAACTTGTGACTGGATGACGAAAATGAATAGACTGGTTGATCGATGTGATGTTGAGCACAATAGTAGTTATCGTGGGAAATTTTCTGCTTTTCATAAAAATGGGCTCGTCAAAATGGGTTTAGTATCCAATCCACTCGTCAAAATGGGCTCAAGCTTAGTCTGGCAATTGCTGGCATGGGAAACGGGCCATTAGAGGGTTGTTGTCCGAGGCTCCAATTTGGGCTTGGCAGGTTTGAGGGAGCTGTGTGAGGGGCTGCTGAGATGGGCCATTGGAAGGGGAGGAAATGTGGCAGCTGGATCGGGATCGGATCAGTTGATCGACGGTAAGATAAGACCGGGCATATTAAGCATATCGCGACTACCGGGGGTGTGAGACAGAGCTTCCTTTTGGTGAAGTTGAGAATGTGGGTGCAGCTCGAGGAAGAGAAGGGGAGCAAGATAGGAAGAGAGTGGAGGTCGCAAAGGAACGTCGGACTGGGGTTGCAGGCGCCCCCGAGTAGGTAGGGGGCGGGGAAAGTCGGAGAAACTGGGATCTCTGGCCCTCAGGCGACCGTTGACTCAAGATACCTATCGCGTGGAAAAGTCAGGATGAAGGGAATTCTCACGCACAGATAGTCTCCATCCTCACGTCCTTCGCAGACTGCGACCTTTCAGACTGAGGGCAAGTCACCAGTAGAGGACGATAGAATGAGACAGCGCCATCACCCCAGATTCATTTTCCGGCCTCAGGAGGGCACTTGCATTTCTTCCTCCCGCTCTTCTTGGAGGAAGCGGTTTCTCCTCCTCCAGATGTCAAGGGTTTTCCGTGGAATATGGGTTCCTCGGGGAGAGGATTAATTCCAGCAGCCACCTTTCAGGGGCCTTCTCCTGCTGCGAAGACAAGATCAGCGTCTCTAAGCTAAACTTCCCCCGTTGCGTCTGAAAATCTAATGGAGGCTTCATTCCCTTTTTTCCATGAGGTTGTTAACTTTGCTGCCCATGGAGAGGGTTTTCTGTTTACTGATTCGACAGCTCCATATGCTCATCTTGCTCCCTCTTGCTATTCTGTGGAATCATCCACGTTTTCATAATTCCATGGAGTTTTCGAAGCTCGGTTTCTCCCTGCTCTTGAAAGACTAACCCTTCAATCTTTACCAAGTGGAATCGGAAAGAATAGTCATAGATTGCTCTTTAGGTTTCAATCAATATATGTGAAATGCCATAGAAAGGTTCTTCGGATCAGATAGAACTTGATCGTTTCTACAGCGGATAAGATACACATCCATCCACCTCGAAATGCTCATCACTTAATAGTAGCATTCAACTTTCCAAATCTTCGATCATCTGCTATCTTGTTCATCGAGGCTTTCGCTCGGATACCTTCTTCCTTTTTGCTCATCGTCAACAATATTCAGGATATGACAGCATGGTGAAGAAAACCGACCTCTTTGTATGAGTTTGACTAGTTCATATTGTTAGTCTATGGAAGACAACCCTAGGGAACCATTAATGGTAGCTTATCTGTATGAATTTCATTAGAGAAAAGAACAGAGCCAAACTTGGGACAATTTATTGTGATCTTGAAAAATTAATATCCATGTGAATTTTCATAAAATCTAAGTGATCTGGGCTACTTGGAGAGGTCAGAATAATCAAACAACTTTAAAAGGTTGTTGACTTCTCAAGATTTGGAAATTCTCAGATCATTGATCAACAGAGAAGTCTCCAAGGTTAGGAAAGAATAACAGCAATAATCGGGTTCCTTGTTATACCACTTCTAATACTTACGAATAAGTAACTGATTGAAGCCTATTCGTAGCAGACTAGTTTATGATACCCATATTATTTACTCATTGATCAACACCTAGACTGTCATCTCCCCGCCTGGAACTCGGTACTGATTTCCTGTGTTCTTACTTTGAGCAGAGACTCCGGGAAAACACAAATCATGTGGATCTAAAATTTTCTATCTTTTCTACTGTTATGGAACTTAATCATCGTCTTAATTTCCTACAGATGTCTTGTACACCTGTTTGAAAGTGGAGAACTTCGTTCTTTTTTTGCCGAAAAAATGCTCATTTTGTCGATCTATGGCGCATTTGATTTCCAATGAATCTCAGCTATCAGACGCTTGCCCTTCTTTCTACTTTCCAAGGATAAAAACGTCTCTATCTTAGACTAATGACATGCAGAACGCCTAGCTCATTCACTGTGCCCATTCATGCCGCCGGATGAAGCCGCAGCGTTCTCGAGGGCATTCAGTCAAGAATGGGGAGAGTGCAATGGAGATCAGCATAGGATTATGTGACAATCCAAGTATACTTCAAGGGAGCTAAGCTCGGAATTTGGGGTGATGGAACTGATGAATGCGATTTCACGGCGATTTCATGTATTGTTCTCATTTCATCCACGGAGATGCTAATTATCACATTCCTTAGAATCGAGAGCCTGTTAAAATGGAAGGAGTGGAATGTAAAATCTGACGTTCTGAAGGTCATCGAAGAAATTATCGTTTTGATCCCCCCCATGATCGATACAACGGAGGAAGAAAGAAGGGAAAAAAAATAGAGAAAGAATGGGAAGGAAATGTGAGGAAGGCTATTATCTCTACCTTCTCACTTTACCGCATCTGAACCACAATATCACCAAGCACAGTAGCCTGTATAGGAAGATGAAGCCCAGCATCACCCCCAAGCTCGTCCATCTCTGGTGATCGTAGAAACCCTGCTGCCTCAAGAACATCTCTCCGTCGAGAACACAGATTTCTCCCTGTTCCCGGAGACACGCCTTCCTTCCCCTCCCCCCGCCGTACTCGTTGATCATGAAGGCCTCGAAGGGGTACTTGAACAGGCTGAGGTAGTGCATGAAGATCCAGTACTTGGGAATGCTGTCCTTGGAGATGAAATACCCGGAGAAGAGGAAGAAGGAGCCGATGAGCCCCGAAATGAGCGAGTTCCCCATGATGAAGTTGGGCACCAGGGCGCTGAAGCAGGCGACGAAGGAGTTCGCCATTGCTACCACCATCCAGACGATGAGGGAGAAGTAGAGGAACCCGTCGATCTCTCTGCGGAGCCCAACCATCCAGTAGACGGGGGCGGCGAAGAGGAGCCCCACCACCAGGAGGAACGGGAGAAAGACGAGCGCGTTGGCGAGGACGTAGGAGGAAACCCTGTAAGCTCCGCTCGAGGTCTCTCTCATCAGAATCCTCCTCTCCTGGAGGAAAACCGGGAGAGCCTCCGTCGTCGAGGAGAGAAGGAAGGTGAGGGTGAAGGCGAAGAACCCCACCCGAGATTGCAGGTCCTTCACGTTCATGAATATGGTTCCCAGCCCGATACCCACCACAAGGGACTGGATGATCTTCGCCGCGAAGAGCCGGTTCGTCCTCAGGATGTTCTTGAAGAACCTCTCTCCGAGGATGAGCACCTCCTCCGTGTGGGTGTTGGCGTAGACAACGGCGCGATGCTCCTCCTTCCCGCCGGCGCGGTGAGGAGTCTCTTCAAGACTCGACTGGGCCATCGTCTCCCCGCCGGAGCTCGTCATGGCGTCCATGGCGTACTCCAGCACGTTGACGTGGTGGGGAACGTGGTGGCCGGCTTCTTCCAGCCGCTTCTCCAGGAGGCTGAGCGAGCCGTGGTGGCGGACCGTCCCCTCCGCGAGGAGCAGCACCCGGTCGAAGAGCTCCAGTATCCGGAATCCTGGCTGGTGGATGGTGAGCACCACCGTCTTTCCTTGCGCCTTCGCCATGAACTTGAGCAGCGACATGATCTGCAGCGCCGCCACAGAGTCCAACCCGGAAGTCGGCTCGTCGAGGAGGAGGATCGCCGGATCGTGCACCAGGTCGACCCCGATGGAAACCCGCCGCCTCTCTCCGCCGGAGATGCCCCGCCCTCCGCCGGCGCCGACGGTAGACCTCGCGACGTTTTCCAGGCCGAGGTCTCTTAGCAGCTCTTGCACCCGCGCAGCGGCACCGCCGCCCCGCCGGTGCAGCCTGAGGCGGGCGCTGTAGAGGAGGGACTCCTCCACGGTGAGTAAGGGGAATAGGGCGTCGTCCTGGGTGACGTACCCGGAGACCCGCCGGAAACGGGAGGCGTCCATAGCGCCGCCGTTGACCTGAATCTCGCCGGCGACCTGCCCTGGGAGGTTCATGCCGGCGAGAATGGACAGCAGCGTCGTCTTCCCCGCTCCGCTGGGGCCGACTATGGCCAGGACCTCGCCGGGCCTTGCATCGCAGCTCACGTCCTTCAGGATGGACGTGGAGCTTGCATGGATCTTGCACCAGCTGAACTTAGCGTCGCTGGCAGGCAGCCGGTACGACAGAGACTTGGCTTCTATCCGGTAGCGAATTTGCCGGCCGGGGGCGGCCGGAGACCTCACTGGCAGCTCCATGCGAAGGCGAGGCCGCCGGCGGGCTTGAGACTAACGAAGAGGGATAGGGAGAGAGAGAGAGAGTAGCGGTGATTGCAGAGACAAAAAAAATATCAGGTCGATGGAAGGAGATGACCAAGCTCACCAACTTTCTCGGCTCCTCCAGCGACTGTGAAGCATGAAAGGGCATTGGACGGAGGCCATTGAGCGGTCGATTTCTAGGTCAACCAGGCCGCCGGCCAATTTCAGAGGGCAGTTGGTCGGGGTGGTTGAGCAGCGGGCCTGGGTCAACCATGGCATCCTTCACCGACATCTTCTCCATTGCTCCCGCGAATTTGTCCTGATGGAGATCAAGAACATCACCCGCTTCCTAAAATTGGTGAAAAATCAGTAAATCTCGTCCTAATTATCAGATTATGCTACAAAAAATCCTAATTACCAAGGTGGGATTGCCGCCCTTCAAATATTGGCTATACATATCTCGCGATTTTCGGCTTATAATTGATCGACCATGACGGGAAGGGCCTAACTTGCTCACCCACAAGATCACATTTTTAATCACTTTCTGGTGCCCACCGGCACCTGCTCCCAAATAGAGAGAGAGAGAGAGAGAGAGAGAGAGAGAGAGAGAGAGAGAGAGAGAGAGAGAGAGAGAGAGGCGGAAAATGGGCTGGGTGGTCTTTAATGGGTCAAGCCCAAAGTGTCTGGTCGGGCAGGCGCCCGGTTTCGGGTCGCAGCTTGTTCAGGCCCCCGGGTCACTCACCGAGTCGGCGCGGTGGAGGAAGTGGGTTATATAGAGCGCTAAAACCCTGGACCAGCAGTCGCCCATTTTATCTGGTCTGGGAAGGGCAGGGTTTTCGATTGCTAGGGTTTCTGTCGGGAGGGGGAGTGTTCGCGATGGCGCTCCGAAGCCTGATCTCGAGGTCCCCTTCGTCTGTGGCGTCTCTGTCCGTCCTCTTCTCTGTTCGTGCCTTCGCTTCCAAGTCTGTCCCGTGCTGCTTAGCCGGCCGCCCTTCGCAGATCCTTAGACTGCGGCCCCTCGTGTCGGCGCTGTGGTCGCCCACCGGGCTCGCCCTGGGTGGTGACGGCCTTCGGTGTTTTTCGACGAGGCCCACGACGTCCTCTCTCAATGATCCGTCGCCGAACTGGAGCAACCGCCCGCCGAAGGAGACGATCCTGCTCGATGGGTGTGACTTCGAGCACTGGCTCGTGGTGATGGAGCCGCCGGAGGGGGAGCCCACAAGAGACGAGATAATCGACAGCTACATCAAGACACTGGCTCAAATCGTCGGCAGGTTTCAGTTTCCACCTTTTGTCTCTGTGTTACACTGCTTATCATTATATCTCTGAATGTTTCTTCCGCGCTGCTATTTTCGTCGTCCGGAAATAAAGTGGAGTGTGTATGATCGCAACTATTCTTTTTTGTTTGTGCACCATATACTCGGGTTTTCCTGACGATTTATTTACTGAACGTCGAGGTAAGCTACGCGATTTTTGGTATGTCGTGGATTTTATAATAAAGCTTTTGGAGTTTTTAGGATTGTTCATGTTGTCGTCATTAAATTGCATGTGATATCCCATTCTATGAAACAGAGTGTTTGCCAGTACATTGTGAAGCATGTGAAGATTTCTAGTAAGAGCTACGAGAAATATTAATTTTCATGCTTGAGTTTTCTTGCGGTTAAAAAGAACAATGAGTAATCTTCTATTAAGTGATAAAGCATCGGACGCGTGTCTGCTGTTCTGCGAAGTGGCCAATGTGATGATGACCTTGGGTAAAGGTCATATGTAGCTTTTTGCAGACAAGCAAGGTTTTTTTTTCTTTATTGGTCTTATAAGGCTGGGACTACAGAAGTAGTGCACAAGGCGGGTAAGGGGGTTGGGTTTCCGTAATAGACATTGTTGGGCTCTATGTGTATTTGCGTGTCTGGGTGCCCATGTAAGAGATGGTGGAATTATAAAGTCCAAAAATCGGAGCTCAATATTTTTCCTTCACACAACTCATGTGCAACTTCTGAACATTTTTCGATACTTGTGTGCAGTGAGGAAGAAGCGAGGAAAAAAATTTACTCGGTGTCAACAAAGCACTACTTCGCTTTTGGAGCGCTTGTTTCTGAAGAGCTCTCGTACAAAATCAAGAGTGAGTCATTCTTATTGTGTCCTTGGATCGACACGTCTTTTCCTTGCATGTTTCCATTTTGTGTTTATCCCCAATGTGTTTTTCTCGACGTGATGCAGCCTTGCCAAGGGTTCGTTGGGTTCTTCCTGATTCTTATTTGGACGTTAAGAACAAAGATTATGGAGGTGAGGTTAAGAGTCTAATTAAGTTTTTTGTTTTTTGATGTTTATTTTATCGCGGGATATGTCGGAACACGATGTGATTAGCCATCTGTGAGGATGTGAATGCGATTTATTATCCGGTTTTATACGATCCCTGACATTTATTTCTAGATATTGGTATATTTATATCAATATTCCAAGGTTTTTGGTTTATTAATTTCCCTGCTAGGATTTATTGTTACGAGTGGGTTCATGAATCTAGTTTCACATGGCACCATTAGGGATTTTTTGCATAGTGGCAGTTGATCGGACAAGCATCCAATATCTGGAAGGTCTGGAAGATGATTTTGTGGTAACCGTTCCCCATATGCATCAATATCAGTAAAAGTAGCACGCCTGAAAGGCTGTGAAGGGTTAATATACTGTTGGAACTTTCACTTAACCATATCTTCTTTCCCTTGGAACTTTGTATCGGAGTGTTTCCAGAAAGGAAGTCAATAACGTACTTTGTCAATTATGAGCTGCCATTCAGCCATAGATGCTTAATTAAGATTGATGTATGGCGTGAATAACTAAATTCCGACCGAAATGTAAATATTTAGGAGTAATCAGTGTAATGACGTCAATTCAAATCCTCGATCTTTGAACTGTGAGATGTTGAGACGGCTTTGATTACAGTAATAAGTATGTTTTCGTGTCCGATGGAATTTGAGTTTCCTTTCTGCTGCTACATTCTCAGCTCTGTTGTTGTTTGCTCTGACCCATCTGTTATAAAATCATTGCTTGCTCGCTGTTTGAACATTCCATCTGCTTTAGATTCTGTTACATTCATACCCAGAACCAGCTATTTCTTATAAGTTGTAAGGTATGCTTTCTCATTGCCGAGGCCCTTCTATTGCTAGTTTTGAACCCCAAGGTTCCGGAAGATTCACGTTGACTTTTATTTGGATACATTTCGCTGTCTTTCTGGCACATACAACAAATAAGGATGGAAATAATCCGACATAGATTTGCACAAAGAGTTTTCACTCTTTCATGTTAATTGTGATTAATTTTGGATACATTTCAAATGTCATATGATTTACTTTCGTTTTGTAGAATTTTATGTTTTGTTTAGATTTGCTGATGGAATTATATTTTCTAGGAAATCAGGATCCTGCGTGTTTCTTCTCCTTTTGACAAACAATAATGATCCTTCTAATGTTTTTTTTACTTGGATTTCCCTCCTTTTTGTAACTTCGGCAGGGGAACCATTCATAGATGGCAAGGCCGTCCCATACGATCCCAAATACCACGAGGAATGGGTCAGGAACAATGCACGTGCAAATGAAAGATCCAGACGCAACGACAGGCCGCGCAACTTTGACAGATCAAGGAATTTTGAAAGGAGGAGAGAAAATATGCAGAGCCGAGATTTCCAAAACCGCCCACCGCCGGAGTTTCAGAACCGCGAGGGACAGAGCCCGATGCAGGGCACTCCCCCGCCAATGCCCAACAGGGATGCACCTCCAAATCCGTCGTTTCAAGGAGCTCCCTACCAGAATCAGGGACCTCCTTACCAGGGCAACTACTCGCCTCAGATGCAGTCTCCAGAGTTCCAGAATCGCGAGGGCCAGGGCCCTCCTCCATATGCGCCCGGTCCACCACCGCAAGGAGGGCCTTACCAGAACCAGGGAGCTGGTTACCAGGCAAACTACGCACCCAACAGCGCACCTGGTGGCAGTCCCTATCAAGGGGGCGGTAACTTCTACCAGAGAGGTGGGGGTCCTTACCAGGGCAGCGGCAATGGTCCACAAGGTGGTGGCAGCACTTACCAGGGCGGCGGCGGCGGCGGTGGCGGTGCGTATCAAGTTGGTGGAAATGGGTTCCAAGGGGGTGGTGGCAATGGCTATCCTGGGTCAGACAATGCCTACCAGGCCAGCGGCGGCAACTCTTTTCAGGCGAGAGATGTGCCCGGGAGAGATTAACTGGAGGGAGCACATGACGAATGAATACCTTATTTTACTATATGGGGCATGCTTGTTCATAATATACATGGGACTTGCATCTATGCCGTAGTCTACATGCTGCTGTATTCATCTCCCAGATCCTATGTTTCTGTGATTTGGCAATTCATCTGAGTTTCAGGGATGAATTTTTGGAATGCTGCTGCTGGACTAGCAGAGTCTGTAAGTCTTATGTTGGACGCTTGGCATTATCCTCTATGCTAGTTTTTCTTGTTGGGTCAAACTCTTTTATTTGATAAATCATTTTATCTTTGCTCAATCTCTGCTTTTTTCGTATCATCAGATGCAAATACTTGTATGGTCAACTCCCTTTTATTTATTTATTTATAAGAAGAGTATTAATGTTTGTGCAACATAAAAATTCAACGATAACTTTCTACTAAATTGCCCAAGTCGTGATCGAAACCCTCCCTTTTTTTTAATTCAGTGGGCGTTGACTTTTGAGATACCTGTATGTGATCTGAGCATGAAGCCATTTAGGTCAAGATCAATCAGGAAAAAGGTGCTTTTGTAAGCTGAAGACTACCTCTTAGAGCCCGCAGTAACGACATTAAGGGATTCGCCCAAATAATCTCCTGCATGTGCCGCCACGTCACGTGTCAATCTCTCTCTCTCTCTCTCTCTCTCTCTCCTTGCCCTCCCGTACTCCGGAGGGCACGCCTGCAGCCCACCTCGGCTCACAGCAGCCTGCCCGCCCGCCGCCGGTTGACTCCCTTAATCTAACGTGAGGTAATACTGGAACGAAATCCTAGTACAAGTCGATTATACAACGAAGACAACGAATATGTAAATCCCCATGAAGCTCCGGATGTGCCCGTCAAGGGTTGCACGGATCTGAATGATCTGAACAGTCAAAGAAACTGGCATTCAGTCTGGATCTTATTTGAGGCCGATGAAGACGGTAAGCAGAAGGTGATCAGATCTTCCCATGGATGAGTCGAATCGACGGGGAGTCCGCAAGTTTTTGCGTGCACCCTTCGGAGATCGCGAGGGAGAAGATGGTTTGTGAGTGCGTTGTGGGTGAGAGATTCCTTCTTTAATCCGGAGCTCGTTGCTTCCGGAGATGGGCTCCGACCCATAAAGCTGGGGCCTTGCCCGGGAGACGCGAGGCTTCGTTGGCGTCTGAGAGCTCCGCTGATGGAGGTGGTGTCTAGGGTTCTGAAGGATCTCGCGATGTCTACGAGGGGAATTGGTCATCGGCTGTGAGCTCGTCGCAATTCGAGTTGAACAGTTTGGAATTTTTTTTGAATCGTGGGGGAGAAGAAGAACGGATCGAGAGGAACGGGTGAAGGAGAGAGCAGACAGAGAACTGGCCGCGCAGTGAGGAAGAAAGCCGGGCGATGGCCAGAACAGCGGAGGGCTCCTCCGGCGCGGATTCCCGTACAAGGCCGCCATCGACGTTGGATTCTGATCTGGGACAGGGGCAAGGGCAGATTCTACGCTTCAAGCTCTTCGACAGCGCGGTGAACGAGGGCTTCTGGTGGAGGCTCTCCTCTCTCAAGCTCGACGTCCTCGGGCTCGATCAGTCACCCATCGATGTCACCGGCAAGTCCCCGCCTCTCCTCTGCTTCTTCCCACGCGGCATCACCCTCTTCTGCGCAGTTAATTTCTCGTGCAATTTTTCACAATCTCAGAGCAGATGTTCTCCAAATGGGTGGGTCTCTGATCGCGATTCTTCCCTGGTTATCGCTCACCGCGTGAGGCATTTTGGATTTCTCGGTCTTCCCTGTTGGATTTCCACCACTTCCTTCGTCTAACCACCGAAATCGCCATGGTTGACGGATCGTAGCATACGAGACCAGAATACCTGTCTCTACTTTCCGGTCTTCTTCCCCGATGAAGATGATGATCGGGCTTCCTGCAACAACGATGAACACCAAATGATCTATCGTTTCGTTTTAGAGAATAAAATCCAGATTGAGCGTTTCCTCGACAGGTTTCTTCGCGCCGTGTTCACATCCTCGAGTGTCGCAGCGCTTGACCCTGCTTGCCGAATCCTTGCCCGAAGCTTCCGGGGAACAGTCGGCATCATCTGGGTCAGCTCATGGCAATAGGAACAGGTGCCCAGTTCCTGGGATCCTTTACAACACAAATACCTTGGAGAGCTTCCACGCGCTTGATAAGAAGAATCTTCTAAAGATGGAAGCAGAGAAGGTAGTGTCTGAATTCATCAACTCATCCCCATGATTGCAGTTCATGGAGTTCCATTGCAACGAAGTAGTGAATAATTTGAACTAACTTTTTTAATGCCAATCATCGAATTAACTTTGTTCTATGTGCTCATGTCTGTGGTTCTTCATTGTTCTTCAGATTTTGCTGGACATCTCTTCAGGAAAAGTGGAGGAGGACTGCTCTGCCCTCTTGAGATTTCTCGTTATTTCCTTTGCTGATCTTAAGAAGTGGACATTCCATTACTGGTTTGCGTTTCCTGCTCTGGTGCTGAATCCTCCAGCAACGTTAGTTTCTCTCCAGCCGGCCTCTGAGGCGTTCAGCACAGAAGAGGCATCAAACCTACCCGCTCTATTGGTGATTTTCAGATGAATAAACCACATGGCACGCTGGTTATCCACCCCGCTTTCATTATTTTTGCAGGCAAATAATTTGGCTACAGCTTGCAATGAATGGCGCAGCTCAAGTTTGACCGCAGGTCTGTTGTCTCTCTCCAACATGAAAAATCCAAAAAAATGGTTCCTCCTCCTCTATCATTTTCTTGATTCATGATGAGATTTTCTCCGCTCGTGTTGCCAGATGTGCCGTTCTTCCTTGTTAGCATCGCTGCTGACTCGCGCGCAACAATCAGACCTCTGAGAGACTGGGAATCCTGCCAAGGTGACGGTCAAAAGGTTCGTCAGAGGCTGGATCACCTGGTCTCCATGCCCCGATGAAACCGTGCCTTTTTGCAGGACATGAATCAGCTGACATTCATGGCATTTAATGCAGTTGCTGTATGGGTTTTACGATCCATGCCATATTATGAGCAACCCCGGCTGGCCCCTTCGCAACTTCCTTGCTTTCATCTGCCTGAGATGGAAAATTGAGAAGGTCCGCTTCTTCTGCTACCGGGAGAAGCATGGCCTGGCCGACTTGGGCTCGTCCCTTGTTGGGGAGGCGTCGGTCTCAGTTCCACAAGGTAGAGTGGGGAGTATCTGGGGTCGGTGATCTTCAGCTGCTAGAACTAGTTCTTGTTAAAATCTGCGGTCTGTGTCCAGATTGGGCAGAGCGCCGGTCTGCAGCTCAGGCTACTGGCTGGGAACCAAATGCCGGTGGGAAATTGACTTGCAGGACCATCAACCTCAAGGAATCCATGGACCCTGTCAGGTACTGTTCATTGGAGATCTGCTTGATCTAGATGCTGATTTCCTAAAAATGGGCGATCTTTATCTGATGCAGCTTGGCTGTAGCTGCTGCTGACTTGAACCTAAAGCTCATGAAATGGCGGGCATTGCCGACCCTGGACATTGGTAGGTTGTCTGGCGTCAAATGCCTCCTTCTTGGTGCCGGGACCCTCGGATGCCAGGTTGCCCGTATGCTCATGGTTCGTGCTTGAGAAAGAAATCCCCTGAAACCCTCCTCTCTCTCTCTCTCTCTCTCTCTCTGTTTCTCTGTGT
Organism: Spirodela polyrhiza; assembly: GCA_024713555.1. Classification (NCBI taxonomy): domain Eukaryota; kingdom Viridiplantae; phylum Streptophyta; class Magnoliopsida; order Alismatales; family Araceae; genus Spirodela; species Spirodela polyrhiza. Next base: position 5,176,979 of record CM046533.1, on the reverse strand, counting down.
GTCCCTTCCTAAAAGGAGGTCCTTTGTATAATGTGTCCATCCAGGCGTGGGGAATCCGGAAGATCACGCTTGTGGACAATGGGCGTGTGGCAATGTCTAACCCATTGAGACAGTCTCTCTATGAGTTGAAGGATTGCCTTAATGGGGGTGACATGAAGGCTAATGCGGCTGCCAACAAGTTGAAGTGCATATTTCCAGCTGCGGTGATCTTAAAAATTAGGAATTTCTTTCTTTCATTCCTGCCCACAAGTTGAATTGAATTTTCCTTGATTCACTGAGATCCCTGATTCTCCCACTTTTTTTTTCCTTTTTTTAGGAGGCTGTAGGCGTTATAATGTCAATACCGATGCCAGGGCACCCTGTTCCAGACCGAGAGATGACCAGCGTGGTTGAGGACTGCGGAAGGCTCCAGAGCCTGGTTGAATCACACGACGTCGTCTTCTTGTTGACCGACACGAGGGAGAGCCGCTGGCTCCCAACTCTTCTGTGTGCGAGTCTCAACAAGGTGAGTCTCAGGATGCATCTCTGTTGGTATATTTCCCTGACACGCTCTAATGGGTCCCTTTTACTCTTCAGCTTGCTATCACTGCAGCCTTGGGGTTCGACAGCTTCCTTGTGATGCGCCATGGCGCTGGCCCCGCCGGCCAGGCCCGCGCCGCCCCTGCCGAGGCTGGCCAAGATGGGCAAAATAATCCGCCTGCCCAGATGGAAATTCCACTGCCAACCAGTGAAGATGGCGGCCGGCTGGGTTGCTACTTCTGCAGCGATGTCATTGCTCCAACCGATGTGAGCCCATCAAATCTCCATGATTCTGCTCATGACGGCCTCAGAAACCTAGCCAAGTACTGAGGAATGCGGCTTGTTTTGCACCCAATTGCAGTCAACCTCGAACCGTACTTTGGACCAGCAGTGCACGGTCACGCGGCCTGGGCTCGCCCCAGTTGCTTCCTCTCTGGCCGTGGAGCTCTTGGTGGGGATTCTACATCATCCCAATGGGTAAGATGCTCTGTTTTTGTGGCTCATTCTTCGCACTGACTGAGAACTGACTGTGGGTCTGTGTCTCCAAAGCTTGCATGCTCCTGCCGAGCTCGCCAGCTCTATGACCACTGCTGATGAACGGCCCCTTGGGATCTTACCTCACCAGATCAGAGGCTCATTCGCCCAATTCTCCCAGATGACTCTGTTAGGCTACTCCTCAAGCAGCTGCACCGCCTGCTGTAGTGCTGTGAGTTGACCGCTGAATCTCCCAAATATTCTACCTGGTTGGGAAAAATTTGTGTTCACTTTTGTGGTGTTCCACTTCAGGTGGTGTCCGAGTTCAGAAGGCGGGGAATGGAGTTTGTCCTGCAAGCTATAAACCACCCCACCTATTTGGAGGACCTCACTGGGCTGACGGAGTTGATGAAGTCAGCCGCCTCCTTTGAGTTGGAGTGGGATGACGAGGCTGATGCTGATTCTGACCTCTAAAATAATTCAAAGTCTATAATTTTATGTGATTCAAACACTCTTTCTGTCAGAAGATTACCTTCCGCAAGTCTTCCGTATCCTGCAAATTGTATATCACTGCTCTTCTTGTAAGCCTTGCATTCATCACATTGTATTTTTCTTCATCAATGTTCTTCTTTAAATCAAAATTATTTTAATGCATTCACCGTATTACAGTCGCACCATCTTGGAGGAGTCATGTGTGTGCAATTCATATGATGCCATCCGCTGCATGAATGAAGCTCAGGATCAGGGCTCCTTTCCTTGACCTGGCCCACTTGGGATCAGATACTGATGATAAGAGGGCATGAAAATATCACAATGGTTATGAACTAGCAAGGCCACCCAGGGACCCCATCGTGTAGATCAACGTAAAAAGATGGTATAAGAAAACTGTTGGATAAGAGTTAGAGCCACCGCAGCTGTTTCCCTTGATAGTGAGAAGCCAGTGCAGGCGTCTGTGGCGAGATAAACACACAGATATTCGAAGAGAAGGGGTCAGGTAGCCGCTTGAAAATCCCCAAAGTCGTCTTCCACTGCATCTGGCTCACTCTTGTCCCCTGGAGATGGTTCCTTGGGGTGAGGGTCCACTGCTGAATTGGATTTCTCACTGGCACCGACGGGAGAGACTGGTGCAGGTGGAGGTGGCGGAGGCTTGAGGGAAACTGAGGCTGGCTTGCTGGTAGAGCTTTCTTCCAGGGAGACGCTGTTGAGAGCCTCAGAGATGGTGGATCTTGGGCTTCGATTTCCCTTCTGTCTCACACAAAGAAAACGATCATAGAGTTGTGCATTTCCAAGCATTTAAACACTTGAGAAGTAATAGAATGCAGCTGTCTACAGCTCATTTTCGTTTCTAATGGCAAACGTTTGAGATGAATCTTACGTTCTTTATTTGAAGTACCAGGGTCTCCCCTTCCCTTAGACTATAGTCAACGGAGGGGTTTGACTGGAAATGCTGCTCCATCTCCTCTGCTGTCTTCTTTTTATCTAGGTACCTTAAAGTAAGTGAAGGAGGAACAGGGAGATCCACCTAGAATGAAAAACTCTATTGCATGTATGATTCTAAACTATTAGACCACCCGCCACTTTCTGTACCAGGTAAGAAATCTATCCAGGCAAAAAAAGGTGGATAGGAAAAGGATACTTCATATGGTCATGCAGAGCAGCCTGGAAATCATAAGCTTGGGATCTTTCTCGAAAGCCTATGCCAATGAATGCATGACGAAGACGACCACCTGGAAGAAATTGCAGAAGCATGATGAGAGAGAGAGCTTTACTCGCATATAACGGAGGACAACATATCTCAAGAAACGCGACTGGCAGGTTTTTGAAACACTTAAAACTACTGGGCCCGGAAACCTAGGAAGTGACCTTCGGCTTCTCCCAACCACAGCATTTACTCCCCCATTCAAGACTGGCACAGGGCACCAGCAAACCATTTCCTCGACAGATATGATGCTTAAAAGATTTGCTTTTTCCACTAATCACTTTGCGCATCGTCTGCATGACTTTCTTTGTTTATTGCATTATAATTACAAATAAATTTACATGAAAGATTTAGCGCTGAACGAACTCCTCAAGCTACTTTCTGATCAACTCATCCGAAATGACATAGTGAAGTAATGTACTTAACAGCACATTCTTAAATCACATTCTCTGGTTCTATAAAAGCTGTGCCGTCCTTGAAACATCATTTTTTCTTGACAAAACTGTAATCAAATCAACAAAAGGGCAAAAAAAATTACCCAGGTTCTCTTCAATCCTCAAGACAAAGTACCTGTAGAATCATCAAACAGAAAGACAGGACAGTCAACGGAAGGTACTTGAAATGTTCAAAACAAAAGAATTACGATAAAAAGGATAGCAGACTTCAAAAGCGTCATCAGCCAAACCTGCTGCTATCAATTACGGGCTCTACGGGGTGGGGCTCTCCCTTCCTAAGAAATGCACGAGCATAAAGCTCCCCTGCTTCAAAGATGTCGGATGATCAGCAAGCCAAGTTTAGAATTTCATGGTAGAAGATATTAGATGAGAATTTTAGAGGGCATAAGGATGTCAAGAAGAAATAAAGTTTGATAATGTTATGGAGTACACACGTGGTATCTCAGTCCTTGTGTCCAGTTTGTTGCAGGCCAAATTTCATGGTTCTATTCTTAGAGAATTAAGGACGATCAAAAAAGAGTAACGGAAAAAGAAATTGTTAGATGACCACCTGTGCTCTTATCTTCGAGCTTAATGATGCATTCCTCCCCTTTGCTTACAACTTTAAGAGATCCCTCCCAGACCCATTTGTTGACATTCCATTCATCAGCTCTGAAAAAAAATATCGTATGGGTCATCACGAAATCTTAAATAACTGTTTTGATTGGATAAAAATGCCTGTCACAATCGAACATGAAAGAAATCAGTCAGACAAAAAAAATACTTAAAAATAAATTAGTAGAGATCCTTCCAATGAACAATGTGGACGACGAAACCCTCTCTCCTGGCGCTGTCAAAAGGAAGAAAAAGAATGCTGAGAATCATGTGAACGCGTGATGATCACGAGTAGAGGTAGGTAGTATAATCATTCCCTCACTTGGAATATTTCAAGATTTATTAACCCTACATTGTGCAAAAGACTAATCAGGGACAAGGAACGGTTGTCGATTGAATAAAATTCAAAGAGCACCCAGTAACCATCCACACTCTCTAAATCATAAAGTGGACTATTGACGTGATCATCGATTATTCTTGTTTAAACTTAAAACTGTTCTATTTTTTATCCCTTCCTTTTTATACGGCTTGTGTTTATTATTTTAAGTCAGGGATAATTGTCTCATTAAAAAAAAATGGTTTCATCTTATATGTTGTTTGACTGTCTGCCTTAAAGAAAGAACATATCACGAACACATTCGATTATAATCTCGGCCTAATTTTATGAAAATTTTCAACCCAGATGATATTTCATGTCAAAAAACTAATTCCCTACTGAAATATCTTAAGCAACAATTCAACTGCACCGAATACGTTTCAAAAGCAGAGAAGAAGAATAGAAAAATTCATGGTCACTTGCCCAAAAGTGTTAAACTGACGATTTCCCAGTATCGAACCATGGGAACGACTAAATTACATTGGACAGAAAAGCATGGTGCTAGAAAAAATAAAATCACGAACCTCTATGTGCTTCCGATACGCCTTCAGAAGGGGCCACAGTGATCACAACATGCATTGAAAAAAAATGCTGAGAGTATCATTCTATACCTCTCTTCTGGAAATAGTCTCTAGACTTTTCTCGTCAATATTATCTGTTTTTATAGTTTTTCTTATCGCAATTGCCTTTACTTGTGGAGAAATGTCACGATGCAAGGCATATCTAGTCCCAGAAATTTCCTTGTAAATAACAGACCGGATCTTCTCATCAGTCTTAGAAGTTCATAGACGATTGGTTAAATGCAGTCCTCAGAGAATAACTAGGAGAGAAAGAACTATGTCCCCGCTATTCACGGAACGTGAGAAGCCGATGAATAATCATCTGCTTCCGGAAGAAATTCTTCCGGAAATTTCCTTGATGACACCCGGCGAATATACACACACTAGATCTGCCATGTACCTTTAATAAAACAATGGTTTAGGAAAGAAAATAGACCAGATCGCCACAAGTCCTGTATCCATCCTATCGAAAACTAACCAGCATTCTTTCGAGCAAAAGGATACTTTTTCGAAGCTGTGAAAATGGTTGGCAATACAGAAAGAGCGATATTGCAAGTGAAATTAAAGGATTACGCTTATCAAGTGCCCAATGATATTTTCCATAAACGAGTACGCTTATAAATGACGGTGGGAGCAGGCTATTCGGCCCGACCTGTAAGAAGCCGCGCTCTTCCTGGGAGGTATCTGCACAAACACGGGCAAGGGGAAGATAGTCAGCGGCAGGAGCATGCATACGACGCAATTATCACAGCCGCCTGCCGTAACCTGCAGCAGAAGATCCCAAATTCCCCGGCAAGATGCACCACCAGGGGAGAGAGATTCAGGTACCCCGCGGCCGGACGCTTACCAGGTAGACATAGCATTCGTTGACGTGGAAGAGAGCCAGTTCGATGGCATCTGATTCCTCTTCCTCCGATGCCCCGCTGTGCGAAGGCCTCTGCAGCTGCTGCTCTTCCTCCATGATTACGCCCCTCGAAGAATTGAACTCCTGCGAGACTTCGGGCTCCTCCAACTCGCCGGCTAGTTTTCCGTTAAATAGGGGCGGAGAATATTCGGCATCTGGGACATAACCCCGAGAACGACGAGAAGAAGAAGAAAGCTTGGCATCGGGCCGGGCCCAGACGGGCCCGCGATGCTACCGGGCCCAGCCCGACTTCGGGATCAGGATAGATTTCCAAGTCCGCATCGCGGAAACTTCTGGACTTCTGGACGCGCCCCCCGTCCTATAAAACCGTGGGACGCGTCGTCAGATCAGGTCGACTCGCTGGTTCTTGGTCTCTCTGGTTCGAGTTTTAGGGCTGGAAGAGTCGCGCGCATTCTTCCTTGATGGATCTGTCCAGCAAGAAGCGCAAGGGGGAAGAGAACGGCGGCATCGACGCTGGCGCTCCACCGTCGAAGCTCACCCCCGCGGATGCTCGTAAGATCATCGAATCCTTCTCTAGAGAGCAGCTCCTGGATATCGTCCAGGAGGCTGCGTGTCGGCATGCGGACGTGCTAGGCGCCGTCCGCGCAAACGCCGATCATGGCCTGGCCCAGCGGAAACTTTTCATCCGCGGCCTTGGCTGGGACACTACCGCCGAGGGCCTTCGTTCGCTCTTCTCGGCGTACGGGGAGCTCGAGGAGGCCGTTGTCATCATGGACAAGAATACCGGGAAGAGCAAGGGATACGGTTTTATTATCTTCCGCCATATAGACGGCGCCCTCCTTGCCCTCAAGGAGCCAAGTAAGAAGATCGATGGCAGGATGACTGTTTCGCAACTTGCGGCGTCCGGCGCTGCAGGCCCTACTGCCGCGCAGCCGTCGGCTGCAGATGTACCCCTCCGAAAGATCTACGTGGGGAGCGTGCCTCACGACATGCCTACCGAACGCCTACTGGCCCATTTTTCATCTTATGGGGAGATTGAGGAGGGTCCGTTAGGTTTTGATAAGCAGACGGGTAAGTCTAGGGGTTTTGCGTTGTTTGTTTATAAAACAGTGGACGGAGCGAAGGCCTCTCTCGTGGATCCTACGAAAGTAATAGACGGGCACACGATGGTATGCAAACTCGCGGCAGATGGGAAGAAGGGAAAGCCTGGACAGCCTAGTGATCCTATTCCCGCAGGGCCGGTCGGCGGTGTCCAAAAGCAACATGCACTTGGTGTCGGGACGGACCATTCTTCGAATGGACTCAATTTGGGCCCGCAGTCTCATTTACCAGGCTCCTTGTCTAGCCAGTTCAACGGGCCTGGGGCTCTCTCATCGTATGCAGGATATTCTGCTCCTGGAATTCAAGGGCCTGGAGGTTTGGGTCATCATCAGCATCTTAACTCATCAATCCCATCATCGATTGGTGCGGGTACACCGGGGCTTTCTACAGTCGGTGGTCAGGCGGGATCTTTGGGTAGCGGTGGAAGTGGTGGATACGGAGGTGGTTTGGTTGGTCCATATTCCTCTCAGTATGGTGCTCCTTTGCCTGGTGGTTATGGGGGTATGGGTGGTTCGTCGTTCTACAGGATGCCACCAAGTTCCATTGCCATGCCTTCTGGTGGTTTTCCAGAAGGCGGGCATTATGGGCTGTCCTCTGCTTACCAGCAGAATGGGTCATCACCCACCCATAGGGGCCCATCTGGAGGAATGTACCCTGGTGCGCCCCCACCATACTTCTGAGGTATTTCCGCGTTTTTAATTTTTTAAAGCTAGAGGCGACTCCTTTTTTTTGTTTTTATGGATTGAAAATTCGATTAATGCGTACGACAATCTTGTACGCTGTTCATAGTGAGTTGTACATCGAGTGTTGTCTGTTCGACACTATGCTGTTTGTCTATCTGATCTATATTTTTTGAGAATGGCTGGATCATGTCTTCGTTTGATTGTTTGGAATCTCTTCATTGATGGCTATATTCGTAACGTTGTGATTTTCCAATGTATAGTGTGATGACGTGTTTGCGTTAATTGGCTTCTCAATGTGACCATTATGGTGTTTCCTCCAGTGAGGAGTCTAGGATGATGTGGCGTTTTATTCGATATTTTTCTTGGTTATTCTTTGCACAATGTCAATTTCAGCAATGAATGTCACTTGAGTAATTGTAATATGAAGGTACTCTGGATTGATATTGATGTTTGCATATTCTTTGTGGGTCTTGATACGAATGCCATGATCTTAATAAGTCAATTTGGGCGGTATTTTTTGATCTCCATGTGACTTGTTTATCTTTCTTTGAATTACATTCTTCCAATTTCTATTCATAACTTTCTTCGTACATGGTTACGTTTTTATGAGTGAATGAATGAACCAGGGCATATACGTAGCAGGATTGTTGATCTATGGAGTAGGATGTCTCAATAAATAGTTCTCATGATTTCTGTATGCAAGGTAATTTTTGTGAAAAGTGATCTTTGTTCTGTCAAAACAATATGCAAGAGATTTGATCGCTAGGAAGACGCAGGCAGATGCACTTGGTTTTCATACCGACTTATTGAGGAATTCAATGGCCATTGTTTGTCCCGAGAAGTTTTCCTTTCTTATGTGGCCTTTAAATCTATCTTCTTGTGTTCATATCCAATTTTCATTCTGTCCACGTGTTCTGGAAAATGCGATAACAAAGCTTTGATCAATCTCAATGAAAATCAACTGGCTTTTTGAATCTCTATACCTGAACAGGAGCTTGCATGGCTTGCATATTTTTGTCATATACGTCTCTGGAATAATCAATATACTCACTTTGATCTGACATCTGTAGCATCTAGTATTTGTTTTTTACCCGTAGGTGTTAACTGTTTTGGTGTACTTGTGTTGTGAATTTTGAAGGAACAACTATTCTAATTTCTGAATATATTCTGAAATTTGGTTCTGTCACAATGCATTGATTGTCCGACTAGCATTTGGTGTCGTTCTGATAACATAATTTCAGGTTGAATGTTTGATGTACATCTATGCTTCTTTCTAACGTGTATCAATAACTTGGTTCTCTTTTAATGTTTTGATAGTCCCCTTATCAATTTAGGTACTGTACCTTTGATTGACAGGTGAATGTTTGCATGGATCCACGGATGGGGGTTTATAATTCTCCAACTAAAATTAGTCTGATTTATCCCTAATTGTCCAAATATGAGAAAACAAATGGGAACTTGTATGTTATTTTGTAAATTATTATGCAAACGAGTGTATACTTGAGGCAGTAGCTGTCGATATCATGGTTTGCCATCCAGCTCATAACCCTCAGAGGCCCTGTCTTTTTTTCCTCCCATTTTTTGTGAATATTTAATCCCCATTGTGTTGGTGCCAGATTACTTTGCTGAAAATTAGAATGACACTCTCGATCTACAACCCTAGTAATTCTTGTGATCAGATTAGCTCTCGTTATTGATGGTGAGGTATATCATCTATGATAGAAAATTCCTTTGTTTGTTCGTCCCTTGGGTTATTATGAGAAACATCTTTGGTGTTAATATTTTTCGTTTATCATTTATGGAATGCATTAGTTAAAATATTTTTCGTAAGATATTATTTTCTTTGTATATATTCCCTTCGACTTTGTATGCTTAAACTATTTATTTCTATGGTATCAGACTAAAGACTACTTTGTGTATGCAGCTGTCTATTTTTAATTAGTTTCGTTTAGAAAAACACTTGAACATAAACATTCTTTGGATTGAATTTACGATGGTATAACTCTTTCAGGAGGTATTCCATAAATGTTGACGGAGCCTGATGCTTTGTGCTCGACTGCGACTGTATGGTGAACATATTTTTGCTTGTTTGATTCTAGCAATCCGATCCACACATTGCTTGGTCAATTGATTTGGTTATAACTATGCCTTGGTGACTCTGAGGGTGCTTGAATGATTGATCTTAAGGTCACAGGAAATCCATTATGGTCAAAACTAACGGACCGAATCTGGTTCTACTACGCTCAATCAAAGATGTGTATTATGGACTCAAATTAGTATGTAGGGTTGAAAATCCTGGAGATCCTGGTGTCTGGCTTAATTCGTGTTCAGGATTATATGTAGTTGTCATCTATTCTTGCTTTCGAACAGGATTTAATAAAAGTGGAAAAGAAGAGTTCATAGAAAAATGACTGTAGGTGATGAGCTTTTTTGTTTCTTCGAAAGCATTGTTCTAGTTATGCAGCGCTATTATTTATCTTTTGGATGTGGCTAGTTTTTATGCCTGTTCGGTGGCATTTTGTTTTATGTCTGGTTATGTGTCAGCACATGCTTGGTTTCTTTCAATTTGTGATTGTTTTCCTTTCGGTTCAAAAATTATATTTTAAGTTGTAATGTGTATTATTCAGGTGTATGACGATCTTGGGAGCCAATCCTTTGATGAGTGCGGGCATATTTTAACTCGTTGTGCTGAATGAGGGCATATTTTCTGCTTTGATGAGTCCCTTGCAAACTTTCTGGTGACTTCTCTGCAATGAGATGTGCTCTGTTTTGGTCGTCAAAGTTGGTGAAAACCTTCATGTAATAGTTAGTTTTCCGGTTGTAACTCGGAAGGGTGAACTTTGAAGTTTAGAGCATTGATTTTATGCAGTTTTCTCCTCTTTTGTATGTACGTTCTCCTCATTAGTGTATTGTTCTCCTAACTTTTTCACTTAGTTACTGTTCAAACCTTTGTTATCATATGCTAATTCATTAATACTTTCTGGTTAACTTTTAAGGTCATATTCTGGTGGTTCTCTTTTTCTCCTTAACCTACGTGTGCCAGTTTCAAGCTGGCTGAGTTGTGGCCGCTCTGTGCTCGTGGGATCTAACTAGAACTCACTGATTAACACTAATATTTTGCTTGGACCATGTTGGAAGTCATCTGTCTGCTCTTTTTTGAATAATTTTTTAGAGCATGTTATGAACGTCTGAATTTCCTAGGACGTGGTAATGATATGGTTGTGTTCTTGATAAAAGTGTCAATTTGGTGAATTGTGTCACTTTTTGTGTAGTGTGCGATAGGCCTTTTATACTGGGGACAGTATTGCGGGATACACTCTGAGCACAGTGTTTTTGTTAAGATATCATGGTTGTTCAAATAGGCGACTATCTTGTATTGTATTTTTCTCGTCGGTTTTAGTTAATATTATCTTGTATGTGTTGTATAACTATGCTTTTTGGAAATGTTGGAAGGTCAGTTGAATTTGCTTAGTGCAAAGTACTTGGCATTTTGTTTAGAGCCGCATGTTGCTGCTTTCGTCCTTAGTTCTAACTAGTTCATGGTTCCTTCTTCCTGTGGTGCATCGCTTTAGAATGGTGTTGGTGACAAGTTGAAGTGCCTCTTGGTGGATTTAGTCAGCTCGCTTGTGTTGATGGATCAGTTGATGACTCTTCTGATGCTTTTTATGGCTTAAATTGGATACCATCTTTTGAACTACTAGCCATACGCATTTTAGGAGACAAATTTTTGGGACGTGTGACACAACGCCAGTGTTATTTTTTAGTGATTGCGGCACATTTTCCGCTACTTTGGAGGTCCATGAATTAACATTTTTTATTGTCTTTTGTCCTCCTTTTATCGTTTATCAGATTATTTTTGTTCTTTGCGAAGTTGAAAAAGGGAAACGTTTGATATCTTTCGATCATTCTACTCGATCAAACATACTTTAACATGATTGATGGACTAGAATATACAGATAGACTGTAATCTATGTAATAGTTTCATTTTTTTGCATAGTATTTTTCCTCCAACTTTCCTCTTAATTAGCTTTGTTTCTTTAACGAATATATTTGCTTCATTCTTATCATAACTAGACTTTTTTTGTTGATTTTTTTATAAGTTTTTAACTTTTATATCTTTTTACTAATTTTTATTATATTATTTTGTTACTTCTAAGTTGTTTAAATATCAATCTTTCTTTATCTATTTTTTTAATATTCGTCACTTTCAATTTTTTATTTTTGTAGATTTGCTACTCATCGTTGTGCTTTTTAAAGAGCTTTTCATCAATTTAAATTTAGATTTAAAACCTTTGGTACATTTGATATTCACATATATATGTATAATTTTATTTGAGCGCACCATAAGATCTTTTTTTTGTTTTCTTATTTCTTTGCTTTATGAGCTTTGGCTGTTTAGATTCTCGCAACTTTCTTTTCACTTTGTTCTTTCGATCCTATTTTTGAGGTTGTTTCTTCCTCTGAGTTTATTTTTTAAAATGGTTGTCTTAATTTTATACTTAATTTTATTTTTCACGATTTGGGTCTAATTTTTTCTAGTATCTATTGTGACATTACTGTTTTGAGGGGTGTCACTGTGACATGATTGTGTTATCGTGTTAACATTCTTCCTGTTTTGGCATCCGTAAGCTTGGCGCCCTCGTTCTTCTCTATTCCGTATTGTTCTATTTTAACTTTTCATTTATGAGGCATGGGTACTGCTTTGTTGTCTCTACTGATATCTTGGTGTTTTACTTTTCCCACATGTCATCTGTGAGTGAGTATTTACTTGGAGGCGACCGTTTTACTCGCATCTTTATCATTAATAAATCGTCACCGGCAGTTCTCGAGAGATTTGGTCAGTTGATGAGGACTGCTATGCTTCTTTGTCATGCAAGTCTTTTGGGACAAAATGGTTGAATAACTATTATGCTTCTCTTGGGTTCTTGTTTGTTTGTTTGGTTGTTTCTCGATCATCTTTGTGGTTCTCTGCCCGTTTGTTGAAATGGAAGAAAGTGGGGGATTTCGGCCAAATGATCTTTGCCTGCTGAAACATGTTCAGGTGAATTGTCATGATGACATTTTTTTCTTCGTTGAGGATTCTTGTGAAAGAAGACTTTCTGGGTGGGTTTCTTCTTTGTTGTTATGCGTATGGAATTAATATCAAATTATCTGACAATTGTCAAATATCTTGATGTATTGGAAATAAAAGCCCCCCCCCGGTCCGTGGCCCTTTTTTTTTCTGTGAATTATGTGTTTTCTTTTGTTTTCCCGATTGGGTATGAAGATTCCAAGGCAATGTAACCAAGGGGAAATATTTGTACATGGTTCTATGTTTTCTCCGTCTCTGCAAGTCGCCTCATGCAGCTTTCTGCAGACAGATCTATACTTTCCAGCATTAACTGACGCGATTAATTATATTGTGATTGCCGCTCCATTGTTATTTTCCTTTATTTGCTGTTGTGGACTGAAATCCCGTCCCGCCCCGTCCAGCCTCCCCCCCCCCCGCCCTTGTTCCCCAACATATCCCCCTTCGCTTCTACTGGTATCCTCGCGTTCTCATTGGTCCCGAGTCTTGATGTTCGGATTGCAATAGTTTCTCAATGAAGTTGGCTCCATGCTTGGTAAGCGGTACGTCGCTAAAACACGGGTTGCACGGTGTCATAATCTCCGTGCACGGTGGTTCGTTTTACTGCGAATGGCCCCGGTTGGAGTTGCAGAGGTGCTCTCTGCCTCCCTTCCTCTCTAGCATTTGATGTAGTTTATGCTTGAGGGAGGCGATGTATTTGAAGCGCAAACCGCAATCATGTAGGCATATGCGGACTCATGATGTGTAGAAATTTCGTATATATATGTGTGTATGAGAAGACATTGGTGTGATATTGAATGTAATAGTATAATTATATTATTAACTTGGTGTGTTTGCATTCTTTTTCGTGCGGCTGTCGCTCTGGGGCCAGTGGCGCTGCTTTGTAAGTTGCCTAAGGAGGTTAGCGAGCAGCCTTTCGGGTCCCGTCGGTTGATCTTGTGCTCGTCAAGGTCTCTGGTTCCTTGGAACGCTTGATTTTGATGCGGTGATGCGGCAGGACAACGAGAGGACTCTTGCTACTCGTAAAGTTTACTTTTTTGGGAAATATTTTATTTCGTAACTAACATAAAATCATGATTACAAAAGGTCTTCGTTATGTGACTTTACTCGTTTGTGGAGTTGTGAGCCGAGTTCACAAAAAGGCTTGCCGATGATCAATTAATATGTCGGTAAGCTAATCTAGAGTCAATTTGCGAATTTGTAGGTGGCTGTGTGAAATAAGTTGTGCGCGGGATTTTAGGTGTGATTGACGAAATATTTCGACTCCCAATGGATGAAATTAAGCGGGGATGGAGGGTCTTGGTTATTGGAGGGACTCGATTACTTTCTATGGAAGTCATGGCGGATGGATTTGTGGGGCCTTATGTTTTACGAGTCCCTCCGACCTCCATGCCTAATTTCCTTTCATTTCCCCCCGCTTACTCAGACGTTGCCACTAGGTTAGAAGAGAGCAAATAAACTTTTTCCGCAATTCCTTCTACTTAATATCTAATGGTCACGTGTTGAGATCCTCTCGAAACAGGCTTCGTAAATGATAAATTTTCAGTAAATGTTTACTGTAAATACCCCATCTCATATTGTGGCAGCATACCATACCTTGTAGTATAGAGCCAATCAATGGATGATAGTGATTCATTTGGCGGAAGGAGATTGCAAATGATGTTATGGTTCAGATGTACCAGACAGGCAGGTGGATCACGCCTCTCCTCGTCCGTGAAGTTTTGTTTGAACTGTCATTTTATTATTTCTCATTTATGCTTCGAAATCACGACCCTTCTATCATACATTAGAACGGCTATCGTTCTGGAGTTTGTGAGGTTGGCTGATCAAAGAAAGGCGTGTTTATTGATTTAAGAGTCTTATAAGTGTGCTCGTTACGATATAGATGTCTGTTGATAGGTTCAATTTGTGTATTTGCTCGTGAGTTGTGATCCATATGTAAGTATGCATTAGTTGATCAAAGGCGGCTGTTGTTCTTTGCGGATTTTGATCATGTTTGTGTGTTGCTGGCAGGGGTGCGTGAGGGGGTTCACTTGTGAGTTGTGATCCTAATCAGCTTTGTCATCTCCTCTCCAACCTTTTTGTTTCAGGTGCGATTTTTGGATTTTAGAAAACCAGGTTTGATTCGTTGTTTTGTAGTCATCCCAAGCTCCTTTTGTTGCCCCATTCCCTCCCATCAAAAGTGGGTTTGGGCTTTCGCACTTGTCTAATGGAAAACCCAACTCTTTTTTTATTTTGCTCGATAACTTTGGTTCTCTTGTTCTTCCTCTTAAGGGAAAAAGTGCAGGAATGTGATGATATCTGGAGTAGCCTTGGTCAGAATGACCTTTTCTCATAGCGGGATTAATAAGCTAGAACTCTGATTAGATGTAACACGACGGTGCAAGTAGATTCAGATGTGGTTGTGGTAATCGGAAAATCTTTCCATTTGACTCGGACCTTGAGCACATGTGGTCCCTTTACAACTGTCAGGATGGCCAATGGCTGCATAGCCTAGTGGAGGCCGGCATCTAGTATGGAGGGATAAATGGTGCTAGGTAGGGTTGGGGTATTTGCCTTCTTGAGTTGTGACACGTGGAACATTGGGTGAATGTTGTTGGGGGCTAAGGCAATTTTCTTGTTAAGATACAACACATGAAACACCGGGTGAAAGAGTCGGTCTGTAGGCAACCAACCTAATACGTTCCAAAATCCGAAATGGGCTGAAGTAATGTGGCTTAAGCTTCTCATGAGGCTGTTGCGCCAGAGACTTCAGTTGATATGACTGGAGCATTGTTCTAATTATGGAGCATTATTTTTTATCTTTTGGATGTGGCTAGTTTTATGCCTTTTCGATGGCATTCTGTTTTGCCTGGTTGTGTCATGCACATGCTTGGTTCTGGTTACTTCTCTGCAATGAGATGTGCTCTTTTTTGCTCGTGAAAGTTGGTGAAAACCTTCATGTAATAGTTAATTTTCCGGTTGTAACTTGGAAAGGTGAACTTTGAAGTTTAGAGTATTGATTTTATGCAGATTTCTCCTCATTTCTATGTACGTTCTCCTCATTAGTGTCTTGTTCTCCTCACTTTTTCACTTAGTTACTGTTCAAACCTTTGGTATCGTGGGTACTGGTTTTTGATGAAGCATGGATTGAAGTTAATTTTTAATCTACTAATGTTTTCTTGTTAAGTTTTAGGTTCATCTTCTGGTGATTCTCCTTTTTCTCCTTAACCTATGTGTGGCATTTTAGAGGTATTAATATGTTTCAACTTGGCTGAGTTATGGCCGCTCTGTGCTCGTGGGATCTAACTAGAACTGACTGACTAACACTGATATTTCGCTTCGAGCATGTTGGAAGGCATCCATCTGCTTTTTTTGAATATTTTTTTTAGTGTATGTCATGAGCGTCTAAATTTCCTAGGATGTGGTAATGATAGGGTTGTGATATTGTTAAAAGTGGCATTTTGCTGAATAGTGTCACTTTTTGTGTACTGTGAGGTAGACCTTTTATACCGGGCACAGGATTGCGGGATACATTCTGAGCACAGTATTTTTGTTAAGACATCATGATTGTTCATATGGGGGAGATCTTATATTGTATTTTCTCGTTGGTTTTAGTTAAATTATCTTGTAAATGGTTGTATGACTATGTTTTTTGGAAATGTTGGAAGGCCAAATGATATTTCAGTGCAAAGTACTTGGCATTTTGTTTAGAGCCGCATGTGGCTGCTTTCGTCCTAACTAGCTTTATTGAGTGAGTTGAACTAATTAATACTTCAGTTATAGTTAGGGTATCCAAGACTAATAATAAATTTTCAATTCTACTCTAGTATAAAAATTTTGACTGGGGAGAAGTGTAACTGTCTCAGATTTTCATTCAGTGTGCTGCTCTTTTAATACTTGGTGGATCCCTCTCTCTTACTAGTGTCTCTCTTATTGTTTTCTTAAAAAGTTGCACCAAATTTTATGGATGTTGAAAAGGAGATATGCATCAGTTATGGCAACAAAGGAAATGAGGTACTCAGCCAAGTGTTCATAGCGACGTTGCTTTTTGATCCTTCGATGTTGGCTCTTCCTATCATTGTGAAGCAGAATTCACAATAGGGATTGTTCACCCACCAATAGGGAACGTGAGCTGGGTTTAGACCGTCGTGAGACAGGTTAGTTTTACCCTACTGATGACCGCGCCGCGATAGTAATTCGACCTAGTACGAGAGGAACCGTCGATTCGCACAATTGGTCATCGTGCTTGGTTGAAAAGCCGGCGGCGCAAAGCTACTGTGCGTCGGATTACAGCTGAACGCCTCTAAGTCGGAATCCCAGCTAGCAGTGGCGCCCTGCCCCGCCGCCCAATTGCCGTCCTGCAGTAGAAGCCCTCGCGGCTCCCACGGGCCCATGTCGGGGGCGCAGTATTCAGTTGAGGATATAAGTGACCATCATACTGATTAATAGAAAGGATGGTATAGAGATTTTACAATAATTGGTTATAGAGATCTATGAATTTTTTTCTTGAAATAAAAGGTTCAGCAAATTCTCATTCATAGAAATTTCGGTTGAGTAATTTGCTTCCTGTGGTGCATACCTTTAGTTTAAACTGGATGTGCATCGCTTTAGTATTAAAGAATGGTGTTGCTGACAAGTTGAAGTGCCTCTCTCTGTGGATTTAGTCACCTCGTTTGTGTTGACGGGATCTGTTGAAAACTCTTCTGACGCTTTTTAATGGCTTAAATTGACTACCGTGTTTTGAACAACTGGTCATACACATTTTAGTTGACAATTTTTTGGTTGTGTGACAAAACGCAAGTGTTGTCTTTTTGTGATTGGGGTGCTTCTTCTGTGACTGTGGAAGTTCATGAATTACCATTTGTTGTCGTATTTTGTTCTCTTTTTATCGTTTAACAGATTATTTGTCCTTTGCGAACTTTAAAAAGAGAAACGTTTGATATCTTTTGATCATTCTACATGATCAAACATAGTTTAAAATGATTTTTTTTATCATTCTATATAATAGTTTCATTTTTTTGTTTAGTATTTTCCTCCTACTTTCCTCTTTATTTGCTTTGTTTCCTTTACAAATATATTTGCTTCATTCTTATCATAAGTAGACTTATTTTTGTTGGTTTTCTTACAAATTTTAGCCTGTTTATCGTTTTACTATATTTTTATTATACTACTTTGTACTTTTAATGCTACCTAAATATCATCGGTTTTTCTTTTATTTATTTTTATATATTGATGTTTATAGTCCCTTGTATTAAATATTTATTTATATTATTTCTCGCTTTCAATTTTTTATCTTTGTAGATTTTATACAAATCAGTGAGTTTTTTTAAGAATTTTCATCGATCTCAATTTAAAACATTTTGTAGATTTGATTTTCACACATGCACGTGTGTGTGAAAATTTTAATAGTCTTTTTCACGATTTTTTTGTTTAACCTTTTTCTAGTATTTTTGATGATTTTGAAACTAATGATCATTATCTGTTTTCAGCTAGTATATATTGTTACAATACTGTTTTAAGGGGTGTTACTCTGACATGATTGCTAATTTGTTAACATTCTTTTCTTTAAGCTTGGCTTTCCCTTTTTCTTCTCTATTACGTTTTTCTGCTTTTTTTAACCTTTTTCATTTATTTGGTATGGGTACTGCTTTGTTGTCTATAGTGACGTCTTGGTGTTTTACTTTTCTCACATTTTATCTTGGAGCCAATCGTTTTGCTCGCATCTTTATCGTTAAGAAATCGTCAAAGGCAGTTCTTTCAGCACGAAGATTTAGTCAGTTGATGGCTACTTCCATAATTCTTTGTCATAAAAGTCCTTTGGAACAAGTTGGAATGACTATTTTGCTTTCTTGGTTTTGTATTTATTTCTCTATCATTATGTGTGCTCTCCCTGGTTGTTGAAATGGAAGAAGGTTGAGAGATCTGGGCCAGATGAATTGACGAAGTCGAATAGCACACTTCTTAGCATAACGTCATTTTTTTCTTTGTTGGGGATTTTTGTGAAAGAAGACTTTGTTGGTTTCTTCCTTTATATTGGCAATTATCATCGAATTGTCTGACATTTGTAAAATTCCTTGATGTATTGGATGTAAAAGAGTCCTTCTGTTGTCCTTTTTGTTAGTTAAATGATTTTTTTTGTTTTCCCGATTTGGTATCAAGATACCGGCTATATATTCTGATATTGTTGGAGGCGTGATTTTCCCTAGATAAATGAACCCAAGCGGGAGTATTGAATATTTGGACATGGTTCTATGTTGTTTTCATTTATCTTCTGTGGGCTGAACAACTCTCACGTTTTGATTGGCTGGAGTCTTGATGTTTGGCTTGCAAAAGTTTCTCAATGAAGCTGTCTCTATACCTTGGAAAGCGTAACACCGTAAAAACATTGGTTGCCGGGTGTCGTAATTTTCCTGCGCGGTGGGCGTGTTTTGTTGCGAATTTCCACGGTTGCGAATTTTTCGCTCGTGGGGGTTGCAGAGGTGCTTGGCCTCCCTCCCTCTCTTACAAATGGTGAAATTTATGTTTGAGAGAGGCATTGTATTGGAAGCGCAATCAGAATGAAGCGTTGGAAATCATTTAGGCACATGTGGACTCACTGATGTGTAGAAAATTCGTATAATTTGTTCCCTGACTTGTTCATGAGATGACGTTGTTGTGATATTCTAAATGTGAAGGTGTAATTATTATTGACTCGCTGTGCGCATGATTTTTCATGCAACGGTCGCTCTGCGGCGAGTGGTGCTGCCTTCGTTAGGTGCCTACGCTAGCGTCCTTTAAGGTTCCCTCAAGTGGATCTTCTGTCCGTCAAGGGCATTATCTAGTTCATCGAAATGCTTGATTTCGAATGGTACGTTTGCCTTTTTCAATGCGATGATGCGTCAGGACGACGAGAGAACTCTTGTTACCCAGTCTTTGATGTCTGTTGGTTTATTCGCTTCTCGTAAAGTTTACTTTTCGGGAAATATTTTCTCTCGTAACTAACATAAAATCATGTTTACGATATGACTTCGTTTGTGCATTGGCAATACGGTTGTGTAGCTTAGTTGTTTGAGGAGTTGTGACGCGAGTTCAAAGAAATGTTTGTGGCTAATCAAAAATATATATATCGGTGAGCTTATCTAGAGACAATGGATGAAATAATTTGTGCGAGATTTTGGGTAATTGACGGAATATTTCAATTGTCAATGGATGAAATTGACCGGGGATGGAGGAGAGGTCTAGGTTATTGGATGGGAACGTGCTCGAATGCTTTCTATGGGAGTCATTTCATCATTACTTTCGCCTAATATTATCACCTTATCCTTAAAGTAGTTTCCGTCTGGGTATTCGTCCTTGGATTGCTGTTGCATATTCAGCTCATGTAGTAGTTGCAACTGCTTTTTTCTTGATCTACCCTACTGGTCAAGGAAGTTTTTCTGATGGTATGCCTCTAGGAATTTCTGGTGCTTTTTCCGCAATGGGCGAAAGCCTGACGGAGCAATGCCGCGTCGAGGTAGAAGGCCCATGGGTCGTGAACTTCTTTTCTCCTAATTTGATTGATTTATTTGTTTCTTTCTTACATGCTAAGGAAAAGGATATTAATTTGGTAGAAAATAAGAGCAGATTTGCTATACCCCTTTTTACCATTCATGAGTTTTCAATATCACAGTGCACTTCCTAGTTATGTCGCGAATCTATTAGATAAACCACCTAAGGAATTAGAAGGCCTAGTGCACTTCGATGTGTGATTTGATCGAAATTATCATTTTACAGATCCGAACTGAGAGACTGTCATCCCATTCAATCTGATTGGGATTCCCCTAGTTTGACGAGAGTCATCAGTTTGAGCCTGATTATCCCTAAACCCAATGTGAGTTCTTCCATTTTGACTTGCTCCCCTAGAGTGATCGAATCTTTCATATCTTTCGAAATCCACCGTACAACATGGGATCAAAAAGCCAAAATAAGTGATTGATTTTTAGTCCTTATAAAAAAACTCTAAAAAGTGTCGGTAGATGGTGTGAGTGGATTGCCCTGTGGTTTTGGTAATCAGGAAATCTTTCCATTTGACTTGGACCTTAAGGACATGTGGTCTCTTAAGAACTATGAGGATGGCCAATGGCTGCATAGCCCAGTGGAGGCCGACATCTACTATGAAGGGATTAATGGTGCTCAGTAGGGCTGAGGCATTCGCCTTCTTGAGTTGTGACTTGCGGAACATTGGGTGAATGTTGTTGGGGTTTGGATATCTTCGTTCTTGAGCTACAACACATGGAACACGAGGTGGATGAATCAGTCCATAGCCAACCGACTTATTACGTTCCAAAATCCGAAATAGGCTGAAGTAATGTGGCTTAAGCTTCTCATAATGCCGTTGTGCTAGAAAATTCAGTTGATATGGTTGAAGCATTATTATTTTGCTTATGGATGTGCCTAGTTTTTTGCTTGTTCGATGGCATTTTGTTTTATGTCTGGTTATGTGTCATGCATGTGCTTGGTTTCTTTCAATTTGTGATTGTTTTCCTTGTGGTCCGTAAATTATGTTTTAAGTTGTAATATGTATTATTCAGGTGTATGCCGATCTTGGGAGCCAATGCTTTGATGAGTGCGGGTATATTTTAACTCGTTGTGCTGAATGCGGGCATATTTTCTGCTTTGATGAGTCCTTTGCAAACTTTCTGGTTACTTCGCTGCTATGAGATGTGCTCGATTTTGGTCTTCAAAATTGGTGAAAACCTTTATGTAATAGTTAGTTTTCCGGTTGTAACTTGGATAGGTGAACTTTATGTAAGTTATCTCCATCTTCTGTATTGTTCTTCTCACTTTTTTACTTAATTACTCTTCAAAGCTTTGGTATCGTGGGTACTGCGTTTTGGTGAATTATGGACTGAAATTAATTTTTAATCTACTAATGTTTTCTGGTTAAGTTTTAAACTCATCTTCAGGTGATTCGCCATTTTCCTCCTTTCCCTACTTGTGCCAGTTTAGAAAGCTATTACTGTGTTTCAACCTGGCTGAGTTGTGGCCGCCTTGTGTACGTGGGACCCAAATTAGAGCTGACTGATTAATGCTAATATTTCATTTGGGGCATGTTGGAATGCATCTCTGTTTATTTTTTTCAATCATTTTCTTTTGTGCATGTGATGAGCGTCTGAATTTTCTAGGATGTAGTAATGTTATGGTTGTGATCTTGTTAAAAGTGGCATTTTGCTGAATAGTGTTAGTTTTTTTTACTGTGCGGTAGACATTTTTTACTTGCTTTTTATCCTCGTTTTATCGTTTATCACAATCTTTTTGTCTTTGACGAATATAGCATACAGAAAAGTTTGATATTTTTTTACTGTACAGTAGCATGATTGGCCGAATAGAATGTACAGAGAGACTATATCTGCAATAATTGCATTTTTGACGAAAGTATTTGTTTCCATTCTTCTCATCATTGGACTTATTTTTTTCATTATTGTTTTTTTACAATTTTTTAGCATTTATTATCTTGTTATTACCTTCTTTTATATTATTTTGTTGTTTTTAAATTGTATTGATATACTTGATGTTTCATTTATTCTTTTTTATATGTTAATTTGTAAGTCACCCGTATTAAATATTTGATTTGATATTATTTATTTGTTTTCAAGTTTTTTATCTTTTTATATTTTCTACTAATTCTTGTGCTTTTTTGAAGAATTTATTTTCACCAATTTCAATTTTCACTTATAACCTTTGTAGATCTTATATTTGAACATACAGTAAAATTTCTTTTGTTTTCTTTCCTCAGTTTCTTGCTCTACGAGCATTGGCTATTGAATGTTTCTTCCAACTTTCTTTTCCTTCTGTACTTTCGTTGGGTTTTTGGAACTAGG
This sequence comes from Spirodela polyrhiza, assembly GCA_024713555.1. NCBI lineage: Eukaryota > Viridiplantae > Streptophyta > Magnoliopsida > Alismatales > Araceae > Spirodela > Spirodela polyrhiza. The sequence goes on along the minus strand of CM046533.1, from coordinate 5,154,764 downwards.
TTATTGTTTTCCTCTGAATTTATTTTTTAAGAGAATAGCTTTCCAGTTTTCATTTTTTAAAATTATATTTGCTTTAGTCGTTTTTACGATTTTTGATGTACCTTTTTCTATTATCTTTGATGATTTTAAAATTAATGATCATTATCTGTTTTCAGCTAGTATATTGTTAACAATACTGTTTTGAGTATTGCCACTCTGACATGGTTATTACAGTGCTAACATCCTTTGTTGGACATCTCTAAGCTTGGCTTTCCATCTTTCTTCTTTTTTACCTGTTCTGCTATTTTTACATTTCATTTATTTGTATCAGCGGTGCTTTGCTTTCTGGTATTTTACCTTTCGCACGTTTTCTCTGTGAATTAATATTTACTTGGAGGCAATCGTTTTACTTGCGTCTTTCCTCTTTAAGAAATCTTCAAAGGCGGTTCTGGCAGCGCAAATATTTTGTCAGTCGGTGTCTACTGCTATAATTCTTTTGGACCCAATCAGTCGAAGATCTCTTCTGTTTCATGGTGTTTTTGTTTGCTTCTCGCCATCTTTGTTCTCTGCCTGGTTGTTGAAACGGAAGGAAGTTGGGACTTAGGCCAGATGATTTGGATACTGAAACATGTAGACGAGTTGACGAAATTGAGTAGTACATATCTTTGCATAATGACATTTTTTTCTTTGTTGGGGGGTTTTTATGAGAGAAGATTTTCTGGGTTATTTTCTTGATGTTATGCGTGTGATCTAACAAGGTCGGTTCTTTTGCTTGCGATAACTCTTCTACGAAGCTACTTGTATGCTCGGCCCCCATCCTTTGGGGTGTGTGACTCATTTATATTCTTGGTGGGTTGTTTTGTTGCCAATTTCCATGCTGGCGTGTGGTTCCAACTGGATTGTTTACATGCTCATCTTGCTTGGGGGAGTTGTGAAGCTTCTTCGCCTCCCTCCCTCTCTGACAAATGATGAAATTTATGTTTGAGAGAGGCAATGTATTATAAGGCGCAATCAGAATGAGTGCAGAAAGTAATTTCTCTGAGTGTAAATGAGAAGATTTTTGTGTGCTATTGAATGAGAAAAGAGTTCTTATTAGTGACTTCTTATGCGCATAATCCCACACCCAGCAGCGCTGCCTTTATTGCTATGCTTATTATTTCATGATCAGATGTTGAGAGGTCATCTTCGAACAAGTTTCTTATATAATGTTTTTTCGGCAAATGTTTAATGCTATTGCGCCGTCTCATGGTGAAATGGCATACCATAAGTGGTAGTTTGGATTCAATCAGTGGGGATGCTGTGGACGATGGTGCAATGAATTTGCTGGGAATAATTTATATGGTTTTACCACGTTTCATTGATGGTTCATATTGGCTTTGGAGTTATGACGTTAGTCGATCGAAGAACGGCGCGTTCATTGATTGAAGAGCCTGTACAAGTGAGCTCGTTGAAAGGCAGATAGATGCGCTCGTGAGTTGTCATTGTGATACTCGCCGCCTCCTCCATGTAAGGAGAGGTGCGCTTGTGAGTTCATGTCCATGCGTTGCCTGCTGGCAGGGGTCTGCGAGGCATTCGCTCGTGAGTTGTGACGATGCTACTCGGCGCCGTCGTCTCCTCCAGATAAAAAAAAAAAGGTGCATATTTTTTTATCAGGTTCGGTTTTATTATTTCGGAGTCGTCCTAAGTTCCTCTTGTCGAGCTGCATCATGGTGGGAATGTCAATTGAGGAAGATACCCAAATGATGTGGACATATGATGACAGTAGGCATATCTTGGGGTTCAATGCCGTTGCAGAGAAACTAAAGAGGGGTGACTCTGGAGATAGTGTGATTCTTGTATTACCCATATAAATATATGCTGACGGATCTAAAGAGTTTTTATTCCTTGGGGGAGGGAACATTCAATAGTGGCGCCAGCTACTCCTTGATGCAGTGCTACCTAAATTAGAATGGTATCAAAAAGTACTCTGACTGCTTTCTTTGCTCCATCTAACTTTGGGGTTCTCTCCTTGTAATACCTTCCATGTTCTCTAAAAAAGTCCCACGGGTTTCCACCCGTTCTTGTGAGCTATACTTGAACGAGCTGTTACTTGGTATCCTTCCTTATTAGTCGGTGATGGACGCTAGCTGCTAACTTATATGAAGAAGATGATCCCGACGGTGACGAAAGCTTAAATCTTTCGTGTAGTGGGCAATTGGTCTTGCCCGACACGCTTTGCCCATTTGCCCTCGATGATTGTGACGATCCTTTCGTTGCCAAAGGATTTTTGGTGGGTAGCTCACTGTCGAGTTTTAAGTCTGTCGCAGCGCGTCTTTTTAGTGTTCTACGGATCCTGAAGGTTCTGCAGGTTAGTGTCCGGGTCACAGATGGGAGTGCTAATCCGTTCATGCTTGATCTAAACTACAAGGAACGGAGGATAGAGGTAACAGCTGAACGGCAGGCCGAGGTTGTGAGATGAGAAGAGAGTTATGGGGAATGGATGCGTGGGGCCTGCGGTTCTCAGAGCTCCTCCACACTTCATGCCCAAGTTCCTTGCGTTGCACCCGTTCACTCCCGTCAGTAGCGGGTCGGGGCCCTCGCCCTCGTCGCCCGTCGCATTTTCCTGCCCCAGAAGAAAACCCAACTCCTCGTGCTCCTTTTGTTCCACTGCCGCCGAGACTCCTCTCGCGTGGTGCCGTTGTCGGACGAGAATGACGACCAGGCACAGCCTTCACTTCTTAGGTGCTCATTGACAACGCCTAATCTTTTGTGCATTCGACGCGATTCTGCTCTTTTTCAACGTGACAGCAGGCGTGGCATTGTATCGTGCCGATCTGATGGAAATGAAGGAGGCCGGTCCTCAGTTTCTTTCAGAGATATCTTGTTTTCCACAGCGCTCCGTATACCGTATTGATCCTATCCTCTTTTTAAGCTGCATTAGTGAGATAATGGGAATTATAATGTACCTTTAAATGATGTGAACGGACCGAAATGATGTGACCATAATGCTCGGCTGATTTTTAAAAAATTCTGCGAGGCATATGTTGGCAGAAGAAATTATACTTCGATACGAACTATCGGACCTATTCTTTCCATCGATGCGTTTGATTATTCTGTTTTCTGTCTAAAGATTACTCTTGAAACAGGTTTCTTATGTGATACTTTTTCAGCAAATGCTTGATGCAAATACGCCATCTCATAGTGCAGTGGCATACCATAATTTGTATCCAATCAGTTGGGGTGTTGTGGATAGTGGTGATTGATTTGGTGGAAATTCAATGTTGAGGAACTTGCAGACAACACTAGCGGGTGGATTGCACTCCTCTCCTCATATGTCAAATCCTATTTGAACTCTTTTCATTCCTTGTGTTAATGTTATTTTATCATGCCTCATTTACGGTTTAAATCCACAAACCTTCTATCATATGGAAAAACGGTTCCACAATGTCATAACGAAAGAGCGCAATTGATTGAATTAATTCGTGGGTTTTTTGCATTGTAGCATATTCGAAGCTCGTTGGATATGATGATTTCTAAAGTCAAAAAGTAGGTCCTGCCCTCAGTTCAAATAATTTGTGTACCAACGTGTTAGGCAATACTATTGTCCTTCTAACAGAGACGAAACACAATAAAATCCACTTCCATATTTGACAGCATCTCATCCGTAAGATTTGTTGGCGAAAATCTTTAAAAGGTACGTGTATTGAGATGTCTGTATTTGAGGAGTTTTTTTCTTGAATAATAATCCAAAAGTTTCTATACTTTCAACCCCAACATGGGTTTTGTGTGCACCTTCAACTCAACTCCAACATGGGCATTAATAAAAGTCACTCCTTAGGTATTCAAGGATAGTTTAGGTATTTGTTACTGGTTTGAAAAGTTACGTGTAAACTTTCAAGCTTCTCTCATTGGTTAAGCAATTTTCAACGGACGGATGGTACATGCAAATACTTTGTATTGGCAACAGTTTTTGTGTTGCTTCCATTGAGTTTCTTTAACTTGTTATCTATAAATTTCTCATTAAATTTTTATTTTACTGCTGTTAATAGCATCTTCTTGGATGATTTCAGGGGGGTACTGCATTCAATGGTGTTGTAGAGGAGTTAAAGAGGGTAAAAACTTGATATTTATCATGATTTCATGCTCAAAATGGAATTTAATTAACCCCACATGACTTCCCTAAAGTCAAGCAACGAACTTCTTATATCTTTTTGAGCTTTGACTGAGTGCTAGGACCCAAGGACATCACATGCCTAGTCAATGCATTTAGAGGGCGCCCAAGGCCTGGTCAAAAGGCAGCACAAATTGTGTAACTGCCCTCCCTTCAAAATTGGGACCCATCCTCCACACTTTTAAGTGTGCCTAAAAATGTGGAGGTGGTTTTTCTTCCATGCCTTCCATATTAAGGGGAGTTAGGATGTGGATCTAAATGAGGAAACAATCAATCATAGCCCTCCATCCACAAGTGTCAATTTAAGAGTGAGACCGAAGCTATTATTTGAAAAATTATATAAACTCTCTTTCTCTATATAAATTCTACCTTTGTTTCTTGCCATAATAATATTTGTCTGAATGAAAAATGAATATTAGAGGTCAATTCTTATTCAAGAGTATATTGGAGAAGAGATGATTGAAGCTGGTTCAAGAGATTAAAGAGTTGTGCACCACTCAGCTTAAGACAAGCATCCAAATGAGGTTTGTGTCATTCTCTCCCTTAACATTTATAGGTTGCATACTCCATAGATTAGGTTATGAATTTACCATCGATTCACACCATCCATCCATACCTTTATCATACTCAAAACCCTTATCCATTTCCACTCATCTACATTCATCCTAATATAATTATCCACTTACATTATTATCCCTATAGGCCTTACTATATCTACTCACACTCTCTTTCTATTTATTCCTGTATATCTTCTAATACCACCTGTAACCCTACCCTCCTCATTCTACCACGAAATTCTTATTATTCATTATATATATTTAATTCTCTCCACAAATATTTATATAAATCCCTAAAATTAATCCTTTTTCTACTCCCTAATTCTTGATTGACCTACCATCATATCTCATTACTCAAACTTCAACATTCCTGTCTTTTTCTAACTTTGACATGCATTTTGTTAACCGAGTTATTACCTTATTTCAGATTTTTGTAGTTGTAGCATTCCACTGATTCGAACAGTTGTAAGTGTGCCGCTATATGCTTGTAGTTGATATCCCTTCTTGCTGTCTCTTTATATTAGTCTTCTCACATGCATATAGTTGACAGATACGAGATTGCATCATCTGTGCATGAAACTTTAAACACCCCTGTTTGTTAGGCGTTTCATCCAAGTATTATTTCATGTTTAGGAATCATCAACTGCAGCACTGCCATCAAGAATAAACCGAGTCTTCTACATGTCAAGTGAGGGCAGCAACTTGCTGCACGAAGTAAATGGGATGGCCGTATCTGCTCTTTTTTCGCGTCACCTCTCTGAGGTTTTATTAATGTGTTCGAATCATATTCTTCTGTTTTATAGCGTGCGTCAGTTCTTACGGTTATTTTATTAAGGAAAATTTCCATTCCAAATATTATTTTTAGTTATAAATCTATACTTGGTTCTGGAGGGTAGTCACAAAGTATTTATGATGAATTGCAGAGAAAAATGTTCCATCTAGCCGTGTATGATTGATATTCTTTTAACTGGTGTCTGATGGAAACATATTGAATTGAGAGGGGGCTGAGTGCACTCATAAGGAATGTGGGATTGGGGTCATGATCAAGTGACAAAAACCAACTCGCCAATGAAATTTCCTGGCTTCCCCAATAAGAATGAAGGGAATTATGAGACTCAAATGTCCTCTGTTAATGAAGACCTGGCAATTATGAGTTATATTAAAGAACACGGAGTGATTCGAGGATCATCATGCCTAATGTTCATATCAGCCTATGCATTAATGTAGTTAACTTGTTGGCGCCTTTTGGGTGATGAATGTAGTGTTCATTTCATCTTTTTATTGGATAATTATTTGCTGGTCACCCGCATATTGGGCTGTTCTTTGTTTGTTCAGGGTTTTAGCCTGGAAATATAATTATTCTCATGCCATTAAATAGGATAGGTAGGATTTTGTATATTTAGGGGGCAAAATAGCTTTATTGGCTCAAAATAGTCATAGAGGACTGGGAAAAAGTTGTAGAAAGTGTTACGCAGAACAAGTCTTCCATATCAGGATTTCTTTTTATTTTTCTTTTTTTATTCTATTTTTAGATGTATTTTCTCTTTTTCGTGTTTCTGTTATTAACCTTTCCGTAAATATCGGAAAGGTTGTTAGACACCAATATAAATACTGGCGTACTACCCTGAGAAGGGTTAAGTCAGTTTTTTCTTTTCCTGCTTCTGCTATATCTTCAAACATGGTATCAGAGCTTTCTCTCTGATCTTGCAAGAAGACTGCTGATGGAAGATCAACCAACCTATGTGAAGGCAGTATCACTAGGTGATTTTCTTTCTTTCTGCAGTACAGAAGAGGGGATGAGAGAGGGTGAGTGAGGGAGGGACTGGTGGTGGTGGTGGCAGCTTACTTGGCAGCAGTAGTGCTGGTGGTGGCGACGTCATGGGGAAGAGGGAGAGGATGCAACGGTGAAGCTCTTCGACAAAAAGTGAGATGGGGGCAGCCAAAAGGTGGGGGGTGGGAGTGGAAGTCGAGAGGGAAGGAGATTTAATATCTCTCCCTTAGGTTGAACCATAGCTGTTGGATGATGGAAAGCCATCATCCAATAGATGGTCAACCATACGGTCATGATCCACCAATCAATTGATGATTGATTGAGGGTTCGAATCGTGATCGTGATCGTCACCATTTTCACTGATCATGATCAGTGGTTGATCATGATCGATGTACCCTACCAAGAGCAATCTTAATGCTCTCTTTCCACACTGAAGTTTGACCCAGTAAGCATGGGAATGAAGTTGATTCTGGTGGAAATATGAGCAGAATGTGAGGTTTCTTGGTCGTAAGCAAACCGGCAGATTCCTTGGAGAGTCATACGCCATCATCATTTTTTGAAGGTGGCAAGACAATTGTGAATATAACATTGTCATTTTCTGACAGTGGTAGACATCTGTGAGTACACCATTCTCGTTTTTTGACAGTAGCAGTCATTCTTAGTTTCTTGAATAGAAACTGTTCTTCGTACTGCATCAGAGAATCTCTATTTGAGATTTTTTCTTTGGCTATTAAAGAACATGGAGACAAAGTCTAGTGAATCTTCCTCCTCTAGCCCAAGATAATCATTCAAAGTAATTAAGGTATGTTCAGACCTACCTAAAATTGCTGAGAGATTCCGATTTGATGGAATCAATTTGCTGCAATGGGCATTGTATGTAGAACTTATTCTATGTGGGAGAAATCTGGATCATCACTTGACGCAATCCTTGCCAAGTATTGACAACCCAAGATATTCTCAATGGAAAGAAGAAGAAGCACTTATTAAATATTAGATGCTGGACAATATTTCATCAAAGATAAGTGATAGATTTGTTTTTCTGAAATCTGTGAAGGAATTATGGGACAAAGTTTGTCGTGTTCACTCTACTAAACATGACGATTCCCAAATTTATAGATTGGTACAGAAATCTCTAACTTTGGTACAAGGAACATTGATTGTTCTGGAATATACTTGTGAATTAGAATCCATATGGAGAGAAATCGATCACTACAGATCAATCAAGAACCCTGATGCTGAAGAAAGAAACTATATCATGAAAGACAAGTTGTATAAGTTTCTGATGGGACTAAATCTAGAGTATGAGACTCTAGTAAATCAGATCCTTGCTCAAGAAGTAGTACCAGATATTAAAGAAGCAATTACATTAGCCAGACAAGAAGAAAATACTAGAAGTTTGAGAAATGATTTAAAGACAGAAAATGTTGCGTTCAGTGCTCTCAAGAGTAAAGATAACTCTATATTTACAAAAGGGAATGGTAAAGTACCATTCATCAAAGGAGATCTCAAGATTGATCCAAAGGCACACCTATTCTGCACATATTGTCAGAAAAATCATCATATTAGAGAAACATGTTGGAAGATCCATGGCAAACTACCGAGTTATGGTAAGTTGCATTTGGCTAATGCTCAAAATGAAGATGGTGTTATCCCAATGATGCAAGCAGAATTAGTCAAGATGGATCGACTTCCTTTCAGCCTTCAGAGATTGGTAAACTTAGAGAAGTAATTAAACAGCTGAAGAGCATGATTAGCTCCACTTCCCTCACACATGTTAGTAAGCATTTTCTAAACGTTTTCCATTATGCTTAAATACATCATCATTAGTATCACCTTCAGCTTTGAAAGTATCTTGGATCATTGATTCTAGAGCTACTAATCATATGACACCATACGCATCACTATTTATGACATATGAGGTTTTTACCAATAATTGAAAGGTTATTATTGCAAGCAGAGATTTATTACCTGTAGCTAACATTAGATCAACTCATCTTGAAAAATTGGGGTTATTAAGATATATTCTTCATGTACCAAGATTGAATACACATCTATTGTCATTGACAAAATTGGGCAAAGACTTGAATTGTCTAATATTATTTGACAATGATTTATGCTTCTTCTATGACAAGACCTTGGGAAGAGGATTGGGCATGTTAGAGCATAGGATGGACTCTATTACATAGGGCATATGGATAAGACATTGTTGACAAATTCTAGTCTGAATATTTCAACTTTTGTGTTTGCTTCTCCCTTGAACAAATTGTTGTTGCTGCATTGTCGTTTAGGATATCCATCCATAAAAGTACTTCAATAATCGTTTCCAAGATTATGTCGTGCAATTGGTGAATCTACTTTCATATGTGAACCTTGTCAAATGGCTAAACAGTGACATATTTCATTTTCCTCCACTAGAAATAAAAGTAAATCCATTTTTTACAGAATACATTGTGATATATGGGGTCCTTCATCCGGTGGTGTTAGGGACTTTAGATGGTTTATCATCTTTGTAGATGATTGTACTAGGTTCACATGGATTTACCTAATGAAAACAAAATCAGAAGCCAGTAGTGTTATTCTAAGGTTTATCAAGCTAATTCTAAATCAATTTAGTATAACCCCTAAGAAATTAAGATTAGATAATGCTAAAGATTTCGTCAATTCTATTGTCTCCAATTTCTTTGTTGAGGAGGGTATTGTTCATAAATCTTCTTGCTCATATACACCCCAGCAAAATGGGGTAGTGGAAAGAAAGATGGGGCAACTGCTAGAAAAAAAAAGGGCTATCATGTTTAAAATCCAAGTGTCAAAGTACTTATGGGGTGAGATAGTACTAACTACCACTCATCTTGTTAATCATCTCCCATCAGAAGCACTATTATTTAAGACCTCCAAAGCCTTATTATAAGGTCACTATCCAACTGTGTAATATGGACCAGATTTACCTCTTTGAGTGTTTAAGAGCATTGTATACATCCACCAATCTCAGAATAGACTATTTAAATTTACTCCAAGAGCCAAAAAGGCCATTTTTTGTGGGCTATTCCAATACTCAAAAAGGGTATAAATTTTATGACCCAAGATTTAGAAAAATTATTGTGACGATTTATGTCACATTTGATGAAAATAGTATATATTTTCAGCAAACAATAGCTCAAGAATCTAGTTGTAGTATTCCTATGCTAGAAAAACACGATTTACATATTAAGATTCTTAAGGAGAATAAAGCTCCTGAAATAATATCAACACCACCACATATTGAGATTCTCAAGGAGAATGAAGATCTTAAAACAATATTAGCACCTCCACCTGCACCTCCCAATCAATTTGGTCAAAATTATTATCAAAGAAAGTCAAAGACAATTAGAGGGAATCATGAACAGGATCTACCTGATTTGGTAGATGCTTATGAAATCCATGAATAGGTCTGGTTGATGCAACAGACGCCCATGAATAGACTCTGCTTGATGTAGTAGATGCTCATGATTCTACTATTGAATGTGACAGATTATTGATTGACCAACAATATGAACATGATCTACTTGATGTAGCAAATGCCCATGAACAGGATCAACAGAACCTTTCTATTGCTTAAGGAAATGAAATCTGCCCTATTGCTCTTCACAAAGGAATTAGAGAATGTACAAAGAAGGTATATCCATCATGTAATTATGTATCATATCATTGTCTATCTCCACAATACAGGTCATTTTTGTCAGCTATTGATAAACATGATATCCCTCAAAATATTGATGAAGCCTTAAGAAGCCCCCTATGGAAAAAGGCAATGGATGATGAGATGCTAGCTTTACAGAAAAATCAAACTTGGGAACTCATGTTGCTTCCTTTAAGGGAAGAAAATAGTGGGTTGCAAATGGGTATATACCATTAAATATAAATTTGATGGGATTGTCGAGCATTTTAAAGCTCGGTTGGTGGCAAAAGGCTTCACCCAATGTTATGATATTGATTATATGGAAACTTCTGCCCCAGTTGCAAAGATGGGAATAATTCGGATATTAATATCATTAGCTGTGCATTATGGATGGTCTTTGTTACGATTTGATGTGAAAAATGCATTATTGCATGGAGAAATCGCAAAAGAAATATATATGGATCTTCCACCAGGGTACAAAGACTTAAATGATACTTTAAAAGTATGCAAACTTAAGAAAGCATTATATGGATTAAAACAGTCACCAAGAGCTTGGTTTGGTTGCTTAACCAAAACAATGCAAGCATTGGGGTTCAAACAAACCAATGGAGATCATACTTTATTTTATAAACGATCAAGTTTAGGAAAAATGACGATCTTACTAATATATGTTGATGACATGATTGTCATTGGAGATGATATGCAAGAAATCACTTCTCTTCAAAAACAACTGATAGTTGTTTTTGATATCAAAGTGTTGGGACAACTAAAATACTTCTTGGGAATTGAGGTAACCTACTCTCATGGAAACATATTATAAATTTACTCAAATATATAGACATGAGTAACTATAAACCAACAAGTACACCAATTGAATCAAAGCACTGTATTGGGGCTTCAAAGGAGAGTGATCAAGTAGACAAGGGGTCTTATCAATAACTAGTGGGAAAATTAATTTATCTATCCCATATTAGACTAGATATTGCTTACTCAGTTGGAGTGCTAAGTCAATATATGTATGACCCTAGGGAAGTGCATCATCAAGCTGCTCAACAAGTCTTAGCCTATCTTAAAGGAACAATTGGCATGAGAATCCTATTTAAAAGAGAAGATTCTCTTATAATAGGCAACTATACTGATGCTGATTATGTTGGTTCAATTGATGATAGGCACTCTACTATTGGGTATTGTTGTCTCATTGGAGGAAATTTGGTTACTTGGCGAAGCCAAAAATAGAGAGTTGTAGCTCGTTCAAGTGCCAAAGTGGAATTTAGGGCTATGGCTCTTGGGATTTGTGAAGGCATTTGGATAAAGAGTATACTAAATGACTTACAAATACCAATAGAAGGTTCAATTACCTTGTACTGTGACAATCAGTCCACAATAAGTATTGCACATGACCCTGTTCAGCATAACAAGGCCAAACACATTGAAGTAGACAGACATTTTATTAAAGAGAAACTTGAATCAAGAATGTTTTGCACAGAGTATGTCTCATCTACAAGTCAATTGGCTGATATATTAACAAAGGGTATCTCTGCAACAGAGTTCTGCAAATAAAGGAGCATGTTGGGCATGAATGATATCCACGCACCAATTTGAGGGGGAGTGTTACATAGAACAAGTCTTCCATATCAGGATTTCCTTTTATTTTTCTTTTTCTATTCTATTTTTAGATGTATTTTCTCTTTTTCGTGTTTCTCTTATTAACCTTTCCGTAAATACTGGAAAGGTTGTTAGACACCAATATAAATACTGGCGTACTGCCCTGAGAAGGGTTAGGTCAGTTTTTTCTTTTCCTGCTTCTGCTGTATCTTGAAACAGAAAGAAAACTATGCTTGAAGCTTAATATAGATTCATTGCACTACTAAGCAATGTAAATAATTTCTTCTGTTGTTTTATTTTAGTATGCTTGACTACTATATCAAAGTTACTATGTGTTATTTTCCTTATTTGTTTTCACTTGCGACTATCTATTGCTGACTATGGCTTATAGGTTTTCCCTGTAGCCAACTTTATTGTCCACGAGCAGTTGAGTAAAGTCGATGTGTATGCTATGGGTTCTCTTTTTACCTCCATCTGCCTATCATTGGTTAATGTCCTTTTTGACCCTAAAACATGACGAATTGGATTCTTGGATATATTCTTTCAGTTTTTTGGTGTCTTTGTGCGTCCAAACAATTGAGGCTGTTATTATTGAAGTAAAATGCTTTAGAATGGTGTATGTGGAACCTGATTTCGAACCCAAACTTTATGACATCTGGAAACCATGAATGTGATTTTTTGGTATGCACGATGGATTCATTTGGGATTAGAATGGTGAGCTGTCCATCAAAATAACCACAAATGGGCCCCTAAATACTCGAAATAATATAGAATGTTGTTTATTTGCAATCTGGCAACATATGTGGAGATCCTATCTCTGGGATCGAGAATTGTAGGTATGGAGGCTTAGACCATTTACAATTTTTTTTTGCAGGTAAACAATTGAGCAATAGATCTTTTAAGACAAATGTGTCCTTAATGAAAACCTATGGGGCATGATTTTTTTCTACCTTGTTACTTTGGGTCCTAGATTCTTGTAAATGAACTTAATTATGAATGCAAGGTGCTACTTGCGTGTGATGTTGATACGATCCTTGTGGAATATGAGAAAAGAGAGGTAAGAGAAAGGGAAATACTTTGCAGAATGAGTCTTTGCAGGAGCTCAGCCTCATTCCTTGTGTTGGGAATTAACGTCTACTGCAAGGTGGGAGAGAAAGGTTAGAGGGAGAGCAGGGGAAGAGAGAGATATGTGCTTGAGAATACTCACTACTGTCAGGCCACCTCTCAAAGAGAGTGTCTTTCCCTTTTATAGCAGTGCCTTGGTTATTGGGTTTCGCAAAGTTGGGCCATTGCTGTTCATACACTTGGGCCCATATCGCATCAGATGTTAGTTCAAATTGAAATGGATGATGAGAAAGTGACTATCTGGATAGTGCTATGAATCTGCAATACCCTTAAACATCAGAGATACGATTGATGATATGTGATGACGAATGTCATGCAGTATGAAATTCCAAGGCTGAGCTACTCCTAATGGTTGAACATGAGACAAAGAAGATAATGCGAAATGTAGATCTATTGCAAAAATAGTGTTCAGTGTTCATTGCCGTGTAAAAATTATGAGAATAATTGATGTATAGTTTGGTGGATGGTAGACTTTTAAGAGTAACTACGTGATTTTCTTCTATCACAGTGTAGTGTTTGTGTTGTTTTCTTCATTTTCTTTTCTGTTGCAGAGTTAGATTAGTTATTTTAATAAAACAGTGACCTATGCAAAATAATGTATTTGTTGGTCAGCTATTATCGTTAGAGGCTAGGGTGCTTCAAGATATAGGAAAACTAAGTGAAATGTTCGATTTTTTTGAATGTGAAACGTAGCACAAGCTAAGCGACAGGGAAAATGTAAGATGTAGTCATACTTAAGATGTACTTAAGAAACCTGGCACCCACTGATGTGTTTATTTGCAAAAAGATAGCATAATGATCGTACTAAGATATGCATCATAGGTAAATCTCCGAGCATTCCTTGTTTTGGTGTGTTGATGTCCGGGAAGAGGAAAGATGATAGTAATAGTGAGGAAGCGATAAGGTATTTATCATTGTTGATGCAGGTAAAGTCGGTAGGTCATTGTATTAACAGTCGGAAGTATCCATGGAACTGGCTGTTTGCAGCAAATAATCATGAAGGGTTAAATTGTTTTTTCTAACACAGGAGTCAAAGGAAATGCATAATATCCTTGCGCATGCGAGCTGTTGATTAAAACCGAGTGGATGTAAATTGGAAACAAATGACAATATTGGATTGTTATCTTTTCAATTCAGATCGTGATGTATTGCCGGAATGTTGATCGTTGACCTTATTTGTTACGGATGTCGAAATCTCGTGAAAACAAAATTGACGAGAAATACTGAAATTGGACGCCAGGTAAACATAGTTTAGTTTCCTTGGTTTCCAATGGCGCTTCAGCTTGCGTATTGTATCCTAAAACTGTCTATTATCCTTTTAGACTTTTAGTTTTCATTGTCGATTCCAAGAGCAGTTAAACAGTTTGTATATGGTGAAATGTATCTATGACGTCCTAGTGAATTTCATATTTTTTCTGGTAATCTCCTTTATAAAGTCAAGTTTTTCTTTTTAAGTTTTTGAATTTTGTTATAGAGGCTTCATTTTAATTTCCACCTGGTTAATAAGAGCATCTTGAATTGATTTTCCGTCAGATAATGCACAACTATTTTGATTGTTGATATGGCATCAAATTTACTTGACAGCTAATGTTGTTCTGCTTACATTTATTTAGTTATTTTTATTTTTTTTCTTTGTTTACTTAGTTTTTAAGGATCAATCTTTCGCTTACATTTAGTGATTTAAGGTATTGTTTGGCATCGGTGAGATTATTTCATCACGTTCTATTCCGAAGGTATTATTTTTTAATGTTGAAACTTTAATTGGTTTTATTTTAGTTTTATTTTCCTTTTTAATTTAGTTTTATTTTCCGGGGATTTGTTCCTTATTTTGGTGTTTGCTTGAACATTGTATTATAATTGCTTGATTGGAACAGTTGAGACATGTCCATAGTGAACACACAAATTGTGTCCAAGACGAATTGCTTTCAAAGTGCTCTGGGCTCCTATCTACTTGCCCTTGCCGAATTCGTTCATATGACTTAATTGTCCTTCCTGTTTACTTTCCTTAAATATAGGACGTCATGCCTTAACTGCGGGGCTGTTTGTATCATTGTAGCCCTACTGATTTCGTTTTCTTTTCAAGAACAACTCTCACCAGTATAAAATGGAATGGAAACTAATATGTAGAAGTGACTAAATATGAGAGACAATTGTCTGAATGGCATATCGTAGATTAGTTACCTAGGACCTAGGTGGCTCCTTTCGACTAAGTTAACTGCAAATTTTTCAAATAACTGCTGCGTGGGAAGACTTGAACTAATGTCAGCTAAGGTATCCAGAATAAGACGGTGATTTCCCAGAGTTGAACCTTTGTTTGTGTGATTCCATGCAGAACATGGCGAAGTCTAAAAAGGTTCATGGGAGGGATTTCTACTGTTCATAGGAATATATGCTATCTAGTCCTCTTACCTGGTATCAGCGAAAGAATATCTTTTTACCTATAATTGCCAACTATTCTGCGGAGCAAATCCCTTGTTCATTAATTAACTGGCCAATATTTTTTGTAGGCTCTCCTATTAAACGGGAAACTTCTGGTATGCCAGCATCCGACTTTGTAACTGCCATTGAGGATGCTCCAGACAACTTATGGGGACCCCCAGAAAAGATTAAAGAAACTTGTAAGTGTACGAGTGCCATGGATTCAGTGCGGCTTCTGATCTGGGGTATCTTCTTGTTGTTTTGTCTCTTAATTTTTATTTGTTATTTGTTGCTCTCAATGATAAGGAGACCTATAAAGCTTAATGGAAATGCTCATCATTATCTTGTTCATCTTCCATTTTCTTTGATTGGCGCTTCGGCACTAGAATATTTGGTGTTATATCTGTCACATTTCAATGAGTAACTGTAATTCTGTCCTTTGCTCATGAACAGCCTGGTGAATACATGAATGCATATTGTTGGTGCCAAGAGGTGGTCAAGTGCCCGTAGATACTGTGTGTTTAGCTGATCAGGTAATTTTTCATGTGGTACTGGCCAAATTTCCATTTCTTTAGTGCATTGCATAATTACCCTTGTTTGATCCCTTGCATGACGAACATGCAGCCACCTGGAAAGATAATTCTAGTTAATCGGTTCAAATACAACTGCTCCGTAGCTGGTTGGGTAAAATATACATCAATTTGATGAAACGTACTTTTTCATTATGGAATTACGATGGATGCGTTCTGGTTTGATGATCATATCTTCTAGACCTTCAACATTAAATTTCTACGTTCCAAGACACATTTGGTTTGATTCATTTAAGTCGAATCCTGCGTGTTTAGTTGGGTTTACAAAAGTCCTGACGATTATTTCTCCATGCAGGTCACCGTCGACTCTGTCCTGGACCCAAAGTTGGGAGTAGTATTTGATCCAAAGAGCGTGGTTGAAGCCCTCACCAATCTGATCAGAGACCAAAAATACTCAAGATTGAGATAGATTTACCTTCAAAATGTCTCAGAGTACCCTTGTTCCCCGGGCCCTCAGCATCTGAAGAGGAGCAGAGGACAATCGCTGTTCTCTTCCGAATCCAGTCTTTTCTCCGACCTTGAAGAACAGCCGTGCAGGGGAGCGGGGCTGCTCGCCGTTTATCATCTCCATGCGGAGAAGTCGTGCTGAGGAAGATGGCAGCGGTCGGAGGAACCCACTGCCTATTCTTCTCTGTATTCATAAAAGTCCAGATTGCCTGCTCCAATCTGGACTCCTTTCCATGGATGCCCGGAAGATCTTCTCCTCCATGCATCTTTTGGGTTCATCATTGAAATGATCCTTCCATCCTTCTTATCTGTAGGAAGCGTTTGTAGTTCGACCGACAGGGATAATTTTGTATCAAACGACTGCAGGAGAAGGCCCCAAAACTCCAAATTTTTTAAGCAGAACCCGCTGTTCTCATTCTGATAAGTAAGGAATCCCCCCAAGCCCTCCCCTTCTCTCATTCCAGTGGATGGGAGCGAAAGCAAAGGGATTGATTCTAAAGAAAAGGAGAGGGGTCCAGTTCTATTATACCGGTCATTCTTAGGGGAGCTCGGGAGTCCATAAAAGAAAAATGTGTTGACCAGAAAGCAGAGCAGCAGAGCGGACGCTGATCGATGCGAAAGGATGACACGGAGGCCCTTCGGGTATGATCCTTGGTGCATCATCGATATAAGAAAGGAAAGTGAGAGTCGAGCAAGATCGGCGCTGGATTGCATTCCCGAGGTGGGGACAGCCCAAATAGCAACAGTCGTTGACTCGCGTCTTGCGTCTGAAAGTTCAGGAGGGTCAAAGTAAAATTAGTCAAATGTTTCTATGGAATGAAAAAGACGGAGAACTTACGTTATACAGCATGGGGGTCAACTCGGAGTTTCGTCGTAGAACTGATGGTCTCGTGTCTGTCAAAAGGATACGAACTTTTCTTCGGAAACTTTGTTTTTTTTTTCCTTTTCTGATCTGTTGGAGAAGACAAATATTTTGAACTTAGAATGCGGGTATTTTTCAGACCCAAGAATTAGGCCAGTCCCTGTCTGGGTCAGTCCCCCACTTAAAATATGGTCAAATTAGGAGTGTTTCCATCAGCCAGGTGTCTGCTCTCTCTCTCTCTCTCTCTCTCTCGTTCTCATAGTGACTGTATGGATGGAACCAGGCTTTCATAATGGTTCAGCCCTTGATCTTTTCTCCGCGTTTCTCTTCGAGTCGGAATCAGGTCTTTAATATTTTTCCACCCGGTCCTATTCTTAAACGCTGAAGGCACATAGATGGGAACCAATTATGGGTAAATTTTATAAATAATAACTTATTTTCATCAATTCTTGCTTGCGTTCACACCCAAATGACCCCACCCACTCGTGGATCAATAATCCCCTGCGCCTCGCTGTACCACCTCTTCCTTGCCAGTTGCGCTTTTCAATGTGCGGATCATCACTCAGAGGTCCACCCCCAGACATCCCCATCGCTTCTGCGGGTTGACAGCAAGTTGACGTTAGGAGGGACGAACTGGCGTCATTTATATTCAATACAATAATGGCCTCGACCTATCGACGCCGAATCTCATCACATGAAAACGTGATGCTCTCTAAGACTATGTGCCAAGCTCAGACCCAAGGCTCTTACGGGTATCTTTCCATTAGGCCGAATCTCGCTAAGAAAAGTTCAGAAAATGGGCGAGTGAGATAGTGGGAACAATGGACGAAGCTTGACGTGGGTGTTCTTATGAGAGAGACTGTTAACTACGCAACTTTGGGCCTAATGGAAGCCACCACTGTTTGACCTGTGGAGCAGGCCAAAGCGTTGAGACCCCCGGATGGGGGGGGTTCAATAATATGGTTTGCCGCATTAAAAACCAATTAGAAGAGGGTACTTTTATATTTCCATTTATACCAGTTTGAATCATTCTTTTTCTTGTCGTAAGTTTTGTCCAACGGTTGGTAGGTTCAACAAACCTACCTCGATTTGTAGAGCGGGGGACCCAGGAGAGATCGAAAGGATGGAATACTACAGATTATAATGGATTGGCCGCACTACCGATAAATGGAGGCCATCCACACTACCCCACTCCCCTCCATGTTTCACTCACACTCGGGACCCCTCGCACTTTGATATCTCAATCGCAGAGCGCTCCTCCGGCGGCTAAGCTTCCGGCTTTGATCAGCTTGCTTCCCGGCGCTGCCTTCACGGAAATGGTCCCGGCTGTCCCCCGGTCCCTCCTCGAGCATGTTCTAGGAGACGTGCAGAGGGTTTCCATCTATCTTCTGGGCTTGGGTTTGGGAGGGGCAGGCGACAGGGACGTCTCCCCATCGTCTGGCTCGGAAAACTAGCCGACAGGTTGGAGGGGAGGGCAAGCTCCATGTGAGCTGCGCCGGAGAAGGCACAGCCAAAGAAGATGCCCATGGGGGCGGGTCGAGGCCGGCGCGCCAGCGTCCAAAACGGTGCACTTCAATCGTTGACCTGTTTTCGTTCACTTCAGAGTTAGAAGAGGGTTGTCCGCCAACGAGAACGATGCCCTTCAGTCCGAGGGGAAGAAAAGTCTTCGCATATCACGTTTATTGCCGCTCCACGCTTGGCCTGTTCATCCGATAGCGTACAAACGAATAGAGAAACAGTGTCTTCCATCTATAAGACGTATCCGACGGGGATTCCCACCCGTGGGAGAATGCAGTGCGGCCTGAGGTGGGCCACGAAGGGAACCAGGCCAGGTTCAGTTGATAATGCTGTGCACCTACCGTAGACTCCGTAATGGGCAAGGGAGGGGGTCCTCTCACGCTTCCAATAGCCCCACACCCGGACTGATGCCGTCCAGCTAGCCAGCCAGTAGGGGGCACTCTCCAACTTAACCAGGTCCCCCAGCTTCAGTCCCACAACATCTTAAACACGTCGCTGAGCTAGCTGGCGCAAAACGTCGATATATCTTAATTTCAAGAACCAGAAGCCGATTCCCGGCGTTACATTTAGTCACTGACCAAGGGGGGCGATCATGGTGGGGTATGCCTGCCCCCTGCATCCCCCTTCACTCGGCACCAGTCCTTCCCCTCCTCCACGGTTTCCCCAGGTAGCAACTCCCCCGAGTCTCTCCTACAACCACTGTCGGCTAGGTCCGACAGTCATACGAGTCACGGTCCTCGGAACCCTCTCTCTGGATTTTTCTCAACCAAGGGCTGACGACATCAATGACTCGCAAAATTTACCGGACTTGACGCGTTGACTCCCCGTTGAAAACATCGGGCCAGTTATACAATGCGCGCGACGGCGGGGTTGGCGACGAGTGGAAGAAGACAACGGTAGAGCTGATGAAAGCTTCACGTCTCTCTGGGGTTGACAGGTTGGATCCACACGTGAGGATCAGGCCCCTGTCACGGACGGGATGCACCGTCGGTGGGCTTTCTTTATTTTTACTCAAAGACTCCACCTTTATCAGCGTCCGGTGGGAGATCCGGGGGAAATTGCAAAATGGCCTAAAGCTTGACCGGTGGGCGATCCGGCACAGGACAGGGACTGTGGTGAATGATTCGGGTTTTCCATCTGAGTGAATGGGCATCCCCCACGGGGTTTCTTCCTCGCTTACGGTCTGGCCCACCGGCAGGCGTGCTAGCTAGCTAGTCTCCCCCTCCCACCGTGGGGTCCCCCCGCCGAGCACGGACGACGCCCGTGCTCAAGTCTGCATTGCGCCGTCCTTCATTTATCATTATAGAACTCTCGCTTTCTTTTATTGGTATCCCGTCTCCGTCACTGGAGGGACGGGAAAATCCAGAGATCGGAGTGCTGCTGCTGCTACTGCTCTCTCTCTCTCTCTCTCTCTCTCTCTCCGGGGAAGGCGTCACAGGTGTCACCCAAGATATCCTCCGTTCGGCATTCTGGAAGCGCAGCATCAGTGAGAGAAACTCGTGGATAGCAGGGGGGTTCTCCTTCTAACACGTACAAGTCTCCACCTTCCGTCTTCTTAAAGCCCGGCTTTGCCCGAGGAATAGTTGGATCCTCCTCCCCGCCCTTCCTCCACAGCCCTCGTCTCTGATGGGGGCTCCCCGTGGAGGGCAAGGGCCTTGCCTTGTTCGCCTGGTGGTGCTGCTGTTGGCTGTCCAACTCGGCGCTGTTGCGGGGGCTTCCCATGGCTACGAACATAACTACAACCTGACGCGGTGGAGGGGGAGGGGAAGCGCGCAGAGCTGCAACCTGTTCCGGGGGAGCTGGGTGCCCGACGACTCCTATCCTCTCTACGACTCCTCCAGCTGCCCATTCCTCGACCCGGAATTCGACTGCCAGAAGTACGGCAGGCCCGACAAGCTCTACCTCAAGTACCGGTGGAAGCCAGACTCCTGCGACCTCCCCAAGTAATGAGTAGCACGCCGTCCCTTGGGCGGCGGCGCAGTTCTCTCTTCCCCATCACCTCGTTGAATGTCGTTTCGCCGTCCCATCGGCATTACTAAGAGGGAGAATTCCGGGGAATTTGGGCAGGTTCAATGGCGCCGACTTCCTGTGGAGGTTCAAGGGGAAGAAGATCATGTTCGTTGGGGACTCCATCAGCCTGAACCAGTGGCAGTCGCTCAACTGCATGCTCCATGCGGCGGTGCCCAATGCCAAGACTTCCTTCATCCGGAGGAACTCCCTCTCCTCCCTCCGCTTCGAGGTGGGCTCCCCTCTAATTTCTTTTCTATTATTCTCTTTCGTCGCCGTCCGATGGGGAGGAACCGAGTGGGTGAATTTCTTCTCCTGGTCGGTGGCGCCACCGCCGTGTCGGAAGCACCTCGAGCTGAAGCCACACCCATAACTCCATAACTCCCCCACTGCTTCGCCTCCCTCGTTGACCCCGGAGAATCCCCGTGCCTTCCAAGTTATCGCCCTTCGGATTATTCAACCTCGACCGCTGGGTTTCAATGTTCGTCAATCAAAAACATTACCGATCGAAAGCTCCTTCTTCGTGTGCTGCCCGGAATAGCGGCTCCCCTCAGACTTCTTCGTCTTCCGGAAATGCAGGACTTCGGGGTTTCCGTGATGTACTATCGGACCACTTTCCTGGTGGATATTGTCAGCGAGAAGATCGGCAGGGTGCTGAAGCTGGACTCCATAGAGGGCGGCAGCGCATGGCTTGGCGTTGACCTGCTCATCTTCAACACATGGCACTGGTGGCTCCACCGGGGCAACAGCCAGCCGTGAGACTCGAAGCCCCTCAAATTTCTGCCCACCTTCCTCCCCATCTCCCACAGCGCTGACCGACCGAGCCGCCGATCTGCGCGCAGGTGGGACTACCTCCAGGAAGGCACCGCCGTCTACAAGGACATGGACCGACTGACCGCCTTCTCCAAGGGCCTCTCCACATGGGCGAGATGGGTCGACGCCAACGTCGACCCCTCCACCACCAAGGTCTTCTTCCAGGGCATCTCCCCCACCCACTACAAGTAAGCTCCGACCCACTGCGCACAACTTAGATAATCCAAAGTGGAACATAAAGTCTTCCCTGAATTGGGGCTAACAATAGAATGTGCTCCCTGTTGGGGGGGATGCAGTGGGCGAGACTGGGGAGATGCGAGAGCCAGCTGCAGCAGGCAGACGGAGCCGGTCAGCGGATCGACATACCCGGCGGGTTCGCTGCCGGAGGACGCCGTGGTAAAGAGGGTACTTAGCACCATCTCCAAGCCCGTTTACTTGCTGGACGTGACGCTGCTGTCGCAGTTGAGGAAGGACGGCCACCCCTCCGCCTACAGCGGAGACCACTCCGGCATGGACTGCAGCCACTGGTGCGTCGCCGGCGTCCCCGATACTTGGAACGAGCTCCTGTACGCGATGCTGGCGCTCTGACTGCCGCAGGGAGAGCTGCCCCGAGAGCTCCATTGATTCCTGCAGATAGCTCCGTCTCCATTTCTTTGCTTGAACCGCTTTACTCGTGATTTCTCATTGGGGGGGAGGCATCAATAATCATCATTAAACTGTAAGAGAAGCCTTGGATCACCTCTAAAGGTTCAGGTGATCCATCTACAAGCATCCCGTGGACCATCTGAATGTTGCAAGAAACGTGACATTTCTACGGAAGAAAGCTAGTAACCGACGTAAACAGCAGCGTTGACCACATAGCAGTCGTCGTTCTTATCTCCCATGGCCTCCAGGCAGACGCCACTGGAGCATATCAGCCCCCCATCCACGACCTCGATACTGATAATTTGCCCACTGCAGATCACAAACGAACGAATGGTAGAGGGTGATGCCAATTTGCAGATTTCAGAGTTCCTACCAGAGAAACAGATTATAGTGCTCAATAAAATAGGGAAGAAAGGCAGAGTTAATCAGCAAAAATCTGGTGCTGGGGACTTTCAAGAAGGCTTAAAATGAGGGCCTTCCAGTGAGAAAAGGCTCCGCGACGACAATCATCGGCTGAATGATTCTCAAGAATGAACTGCTGACAGGAGGCGCGTTGGACCAGGAGATCATGAGAAATTCTGTGGAGCAGGGATACCAAAAAACATCTACCTCGAGGGAAGAAACATTGATGAGAAGAGTGATGATGAAATGAACCGTCCCTCAGCCCAAGGTCTGCTGAATGAACACATATCGTCAAATTAAACTTCTCTCTCTTCTCTCTTATTGATCCAAAACCCTACCAAAAGCTGCTTCCTAGACGCATGAAGTTAGAACTCTGCACCAAACAAGGAGCATTCTAGCGAAAATTCTGAGCAATCTGTTGGACCTTTTGCGTGATCCAGATGACAGAAAACTGAAAGCAAATCACTTATGGCAAAGACGATGAGGGTGGTAAGCACACCAAACAAATTAAAGAGGAAAAAAAGAGAAGCCTGGCGCAGAGGGCGTTGCTGCGAACATCTTGTATTTTCCGGCGCGTCCTTTGTACCATCTTAAATGCTAGGCAGATGCGTAAAACACTCTATATAAAAATAATAAACAAGAACAGAAACTGAAGGAAATAGTTGTGAAAGCGTGTGAGGAAGTATTCAACGCACACTATGCAAAAACACGCGACAAAATTCAAGATCGCTTAGCCAGTAACTAATTATGACCGCTATGACCAGGGCATCGATTACCCTTTAAATAGAAAGCGACAGATTTTAGAAAATACTTGATATCTCAGGAAAGAGTGACTAAGAAGGAAATAATGAATACACCAATATCCCAGGAAAAAATCAATGGCTCTGAGAAATAAATGGGAATACATCGGAACAGTGTGAAGCAGAGAGCCGGGGATAGGTGACCTTTTTCTATTTCATGGATATTGATTGCAGGATGACCTAGCTACTCTGCATTCATTTAGCCGTTATGAAGAATTGAGTTCTAGTTTGCCATCTTTGGTTCTGTGGATTTTCAAAGAAACAAGAAGTGAAAGAAGGAGGCGGCGCAGTGACACTTCCTGGCACTTTTAATGGCAATGGTGACTAACTGAGCCCCCCATCTTTCTGTGCTTCTCTCTCATCTTCTTCACTCATTTGCACTTCTGCTCATTCGTATAGGCTGGGAAACTAGAACCCAGCTAGAAAATCAGATTTGCCAAGGTCCTATCTTTATTTGATCAATTGATTTCAAGGAGCAAGCTCATCATCGAAGCAAATTCGAGAGGTATAGGGTGGAATTTTTCAAGATGGGAGCATATTGCCACGTTAAAAATCAACCAACTCTCAACACTCGAAAGGAAAAGAAGGTCAACTGGTTGATGAAAACTCACTATGGAAACACCGACTTCACCCTCTCGATATCCAAAAACTGCTGGGTTGGTCGAGGGACCCCTAACTTGATCTGAAGTTTCATGTGGTCCGAGTTCACACCTGGTATTGATCCTGCACAGACAAGACGCAACTAGCTCATACACCAGCTTTTTCGCCCAAAAATAATAAAAGGGGAAGGCAAAAATTTCAGGATCATGCCAACGAATCCACGAATCATAACTTCAAACTCCAAGGAAAGTTTCCAAAATCCGTCACACAGAACCAGATGAAATAAGGAGAAACGGGTGTTAGGGAGAATGATACGGAAATGGACCGGTATGATTTTCCAGACTCGTTTTTTAAGAAAAAGGCATGTAAAGCCACTCAATCACTGGATTTTTTTCCCTCCCGCAGAACAAAACGAAGCATACTTAGGTAAGCCCTTAGAGAAAGATCATACAGCGTATGAGGCAATAAGCAGTGAAATCGACACAGAAGTGATATTATGATCAAGTAGAGGAGCGGATCGGCACCTCGCCGGAAAGCCGGAATCGAATTGGAGGAGATGGCATCCCTGCAGGCCCGCATAGCCGCCACCGTGATATCCTGGCTGCGGGGAGAAAAACAAGGAATCGTGGGTAGGATCATGCAAGAACGAGATGGAGAGGATCCGGTGAGAAATGTAGAGGGGCCAGAGGCGCCCACCCATGCTGGTCGTAGCCAACCCCCATCTCGACGAACAGCAGCTTCATCGGCGGCTCTTGCCCTCCTCCGCTCTCTTGGCCTTCCATAGCGAGGGTTTGCCCGGTACGGGATGTCCGCAGGGGAAGTGGCAGGCGAGGATGGGCCGCGGGGCGACGTAGTCTGACGTAGCAGCCGAGTCTGTCGATCTCGCCGCTCCAAGTACCTCTTCGACTGGTGGCGAGCCGACCCGCCAGCGTCTTCTCTGTGTGAGCGGAGAGTAGGAGAGATTGGGCGAGGACGAGCATCTTGACCGGAGACCGAAGAGGGAGAGGTCAGCCTCAGATTCGAGCATTCCAACACTCTCAAGTCAAAGAATATGTCCAAAACTCTTCCTTTTAGCATATAGATTGAAAAAATAGATCTCCGATCACGGTAGAACTTGATTCTAATGCGTTCCATTTTTCAGGCTACTATTATATATTAAAAATGAGCATTATTCTTTAATTTGGTAAGCTGCGTTGGGATCTCATTTACAACGTATGATTATAGGCCCATTTGACAGAAGATTAGACCCTATTAATCAGCCATTAGGCAGGCAGTAATCTCAAGCGGTCTTTAGTAGATTGATTAAGGACGCGACACCATTTTCGCGTCGTGGGACGACAATCGGCCATACAGAGTTCATCCGATTCCAATAAGGTACGATCATCGGGCATATTATTTCGACCCATGCAAATATTTCGTTCCATTTTAATGGGTTGAATGTGAGCAAATTTACATCAAGAACAATACAACAGAAAACGAACTGTTTTGCATGAGCATCTCACGGCCGCTATCTAGACGTTGACCGGCAGACGGTCTTCAGCTGGTGGTGAGAGTCGCTCTGGTTTTCCTTCATCAGGCAGCCGCGGGCTTTGTCCTTGAATTCCTGGAAGACCCGCATGGTTTCCACGTCGAAACCACCTGCAAACTGGATTTTTTTTTTTTTTTTTGTTCAGAGGGGGAAGGTAAGGTGAATAGAACGGATCTACATATGATTTGTTTTTGTCTGAATGATCAGATTCAGGAAACTGACGTCAGGTGCCAGGAAGACGTAGTACCTGGTGCACTCTGAAGGCAAATCTGACCCCCTGGAGCATGAGCTCCTCATCCTCCTGCGCCCCGCCCATAGCTTCCAGTTCTGCGGCTATTCTTTTCATGTACTTCATAGCCAACTTCACGGATGCGAGCTTGATCTGGAAGAGACAAGCAAGATTTCGAGTCTGAAATCAGAAAGTCTAAAAGAAAATAGGGCCCAATCATTCGCTTTCTCACGGACAAGAAGCAATGAACAAAGGGATTTTCAGTCCCCTGGTAGAAAGAGCTCTCAACCATCATGTTCCTCGTCCATGATGGGAACTTGCATGATCTTATCGTGACAAATCAGCATATAAAATGTGAGATCTTCGCGTTATCTTGTTCACAATTTTGACACAAACCCACTACAGTAGTAGCGTAAACCTGCCAGGCTTAGACTGGGTAGAGAGACAGAAATATTAATGATCAATAATTGTTTCTTAAAACGTATCAAACTGACATAGGCTTAAAACGAATTTTAAAATACAAAGACTTCGCTGCTAAATCTCCCCGGCTTCATGAACAAAAGAGCAGCGAAGCCAAGCTTTGTTGTTTCTTTGAAGTGTTTGGTTTTCTCGTGGTATAAAAGTTGGAGCAGGTGAGTGGAAAATATTGGGCAGGTGGAGACAAATCATCAGACTAGGGGGAAAAGAGAGCCACAGTGAGAGCCGCGGAAAGCTGAAGCTGTTGACGTTCATGCGAGGGAAGATAGAGAGATGAATCAAAAGGATGTCAAGAGGAGTTAAACCAAGAGGTGCAAACAAACGAGTGAAACGAGATGGACCCCGGGTTTCATTATTGACTTAGACTGCGACGGGCAGCGGAAGAGAAGACAAAAGAAACAGCCAGAACTGCGAGTTCTTGCCGAGACCAATCCATGGGCGCCAGAAACGGAGGCGAGGACCCCCATGCGCGGTAGACCCCAATCACCAATTTTATAATGACGGGTGGAAGGCGAGTCCAGGACAGCGTCTTTAGGCTGTGCAGTACTCTGCGGCCCCATGGTTAAATAATCGCAGCAAATAATAGAAATCGGGCGAAACTATAGACAAATCTAGGCCCCATTCTCCATGGCACCCAGAGATTCTCCAACCATCTCACGTGCCCAGGGGGACCAAGGGGCCCAAGTCCCCCACGTTCCCCGCAACACTCGGGTTCCACATCACAGCCATGCCGGGAAATCTGTAGGGGGATTTGCAGTGAAAGGAATCCGAGAGGCAGAAATTCACAAGTTCTTGAGAGGGGGGTGCACCTGAGTGATGAAGCCGGTTTCCTGCATCCAAACCCAGGGGATCTGAAAGGCGGTGTACCGTTTGATCGCAGCCTCTCTGACACGCGATAAGTTGTACACCCCGTGCTCCAGCCTGATGAACAACGTGTGGGAACAGGAAAATAAGATCGGCCTCGACAGGGGTCGGCGGGATAGTTGTCTACTGGCCGGAAGACAGTAATAACTAATCTGCCGATGCTTGATCCGGGTTTTTTTTTAATCTTTGCCGCGTAGCAGGAGGAGAATCCGAGAGAGCGTGTTCTAATTAACCAGTCCATTAACTTGGAAAGGATAGTACGTACTTTTCCAACAAGGCTTGCATCTTCTTGAGAGCCGAGGAGCAGGGCTGGCGGGGGTCGTCCCGGAAGGACGAGGCGTCCGACTCGAGCTTCTTCAGATCGCTGTACCCGAAGGCGGCCTCCCGCATGGCGTCCGCCTTGTGCTCCGGCCAGCTGAAGTGCTTCAGCACCGCCCGCTCGTCCACCTGCGCAAAGACGGGATTAATGAAAACTAGATTGGAAGGGTAGATTTGACCTTAGATACACACTCTAAAGCATAATACCAGGAAGGAGAGCTCGTCATCGAGCCATTTGACGAAGGTGACCACATCTTCGATGTTGGTGAAGGCGGCGTTCTCAACCTCCCTGATGAGGAACCGTATGAAGTCGCCCTGGGTCTCCACGTCGGTCTTGATCTGCATCGGAGGAGCACGCTAAGCTTTAAGGAAATTAATGGCGAAAGAAGGCTTATCGAAGGCGTCACCCTGGCACATGCCTCCGCGCCTCTGCAATAAATTCGGCTGTGGGTCATGATATCAGACATCTGCCCAACTGTTCATCGCTTCAAGACCCTAAGCCCCGAGGTGAAGCAGTAGATGGCACCGTAAAGTAAAGTAAAGAAGGGCGGATTTCCGAGGACTCTGGTTTGAATTCTGAGGACATTTTGGGGCTACTGCGTAGTTCTACGCTGAGAAGGAGAGCGATCTGAGTGACGAGAGAGGTGGGGTCCGTCGTTCCTAACTCGAAGGAAAGGGACTTCAGAGAGCTGGGGGGTGGGTGGCGGTCGGGGGAGAGAGAGAGAGAGAGAAGATGATGACAGAACTTACAGCGAGGAGGTGGGAGGATCGATTCTCGATCTCCCCAATCATGTTCTTCGCGTTTACTGCAGTAGGGGCCTCCGACGTGCCGCTGCCGGACTCCCTCTTCGAGTCCCTTCTCATCAGCGAGTGGTAGAACTCCACCACCTCCGGGACGCGGTGAACCCTGGCCGCTGACCTGAAGCCCTTAACCGGCGGCGGTGGAGGCGGCGGCGGCGGACCACGTACTCCGGCTCCACGGGCAGCCACCACCGTGGAAGGCGGCCGAGGCGGCGGCGGTGCTGGAGGCGCCGGAGGTACTGGAGGTGCCCGAGGTGCCGGAGGTAGCGCCTTCGGTTTCTGTTCCGCTGTGTTAGAGACGTCCACGGTCTCGGATGATGCGGAAGATGAACAGGGAGAAGACGAAAAAGAGGACGCTAAAGAAGATGATGAACAGCTAGGCGTCGGCGGAGGTTTTGGAACCCGAGGAACTCGCGACTTGGTCATTGAAACGGCAGATTCCACGATGCACTGGAGCGCCTTCTCCGTCTCCCCTTCCTCGACCTTAAGATCTGAAGTCTCAATCGGCTTGGAAGTTTCCTGGCCGCAAGCAATGCCGAGCGATTTCGAACACTTGAGCAGATTCATTTGAAGATTCGAGCTAGATGGGATGTCGACCAGAGCCTGAATATCTCGCGAGGCAAAGCATTCCTCGGATTTCTCCTTCTCGTTGCAGACCGGCGGGTGCTTCACTTCTTCTCTCCTCTGCTTCTCCGAGAATAGCCTCCTCATCTCATCTATCTCTGCTTCCATATTCATAATCTTCTTCTCCATCTCCGTCTCCCTCGTGTCCTCCAACGTGGAGATTTCGGCGCGCAAGCTCTCGAGCTCGAACCGGAGGCTTTCGTTCTCTTCCTCGAGGGCCTCGATTCTCCTCCTGGAACGATCCAGCTCATCGTTCTTAGAGGCGATTTCCTCTTCGAGGAAGGGGACAATGGCGACAGTCTCCTTGAGAATCTTCTGCTCCAGCAGCTCGGTACGAAGTCGGGATTCCCTCTCCTGCAGCTCCTCCACAAGCCGCAGAAGCTCGACATCAGGCGGCCGCGGTTGCACCTGCGCGGAGGACCGAGGGAAGTAACCGCCGAAGGAGCGGGGCAGTCCCGCCCCGCTGGACTTCTGCTGGGATCCCCCCGCCTTCTGCGAGCCCGGCGACGTAAAGCTCCTCGGCGCTTCCTGCTTCGGCGTCGACGGGCTCCTCTGGAACCCTATCGCCGCCTTCACCTTACCCGCCACCATGGCAAAACCCCCCCCAAACTCGCCCTCCCCACTACAGCAGCAGGACGGGGCACAAACTCGCAGGCATCCCGACAATGCAGGAAGAGGAGGGGGAGAAGCAGCAGATCTCAGAGGAAGAGCGAGCGAGAGCGGAGATGGCGACCACAAAAGGGGCGAGGAGGACGAAGGGGCGCGGACCCCGAGGAACGGTCTGCCCCTCCCCCGCCTCCCCGTGGGAGTAATATTGAATTCGGAATCTCGTTTCCAAAACCCGAAAG
Organism: Spirodela polyrhiza; assembly: GCA_024713555.1. NCBI lineage: Eukaryota > Viridiplantae > Streptophyta > Magnoliopsida > Alismatales > Araceae > Spirodela > Spirodela polyrhiza. The sequence goes on along the minus strand of CM046533.1, from coordinate 5,125,131 downwards.
GAGCGCGCTTCTGGTGCTCCGCGAGTCACCGGAACACCAGAATTCAGCCACCGGGTTCAAAAGTTTGCCTGCCCGCGCGTCAGCTAGCCGTTGTCGGAGACCGCTCGCTGCGCAGGTCCGCCCATTAATGGCGGCGCTGCCAGAGGTCAGCGCCGCACAGGCCCCCGCCGGCTCGCGGCGCTCACGTGACCGCGGTCGGTAGCCGTAGGCGCCGCTGGGGAAGGGCGGCTGCCCTCGGGGAGACGGCACGTCGGATTTCCGACCCACCGGGGGTGTCTTAAAAACCAGGGCAAGCGTCCCGGAAGGTCAGCCCTTCCCTTCCTATCCGTCTATCTACTTGCTATCTCACGCTCACGCTCCCCTTGTGATCCCTGAGAGAGAGAGAGAGAGAGCTGGCGAGATGGAGACGGGAGTGGCCCCAGGGTGACGGGTCTCTGGCAAGGAACACTGGGGTTGACCGGCCACTGAGATTACGTTGTCTGGAAACAAGGGTTTCGCTGGAACCGCCTCGCATGGGTTGGAGGGTACTGCCCGAGCGGGGCCGGAGCTCCGTCCCCCCGCCCGTGGCAGCATTCGTAACTTCGCATTCGTCCTACAGCGACTCTTTTGCTCATCAGAACCTTCCGACTGAGGACCAGGTAGAAGAACCACACACCCCTTCTCTAAGCCCTTTACAGGCATCTGGAGGCGCCCCCCCCTTCTCTCTCTCTCTCTGTCCTTTTACATACGGGGAAAGCTTTTATCAAAAGGAAAGCCCATTCTTCCTGTGGTATCGTTCTGTATAATCGGCGTATCCAACTCAAAAATAACCCGATGAAGTATTCTCCCGGTACGAGTATGTGGCAAGTGTCAGTTACGGCGCATCGCCATTACATTGAAATAGGGAGCTCTGATATAAAAGTCAAATACATACAATTCAGCGAGCAGCTGTTCCGTTTACAGGTGAAGTCAAGGCTGCCGCATCATGGTGGGAACTGCCCTCCCATGGTTCATTCAGCAAGCTTCTCTCGAGAATAAAAGGAAGGATAGTAGGAAATGAGATAGAATTTCGATGTTTATATATAAATTATTTTCCGATTATTCATCTGTTCATCTGCCCCTCCTGGGTCTTGGTAAACCTGCGTCTCTGGGGAAAGCGCAGCATGCTACGCCATCCGTCTCCACCTGTCATGTCATGGCGAAAAAGGGTGATCTTCCACCGGAAGGAAGGCCCCGAACAGTATACCGAGCTTCTGAAGCGTCATGGAAAGCAGCGAAAGGACCCGAAGACAACGTAGCTCTCGCAGGGCAACCACCAGCGCCCGTAACCTTCTTTACCAAACAAAGCAAAGGGGAGAGGGCAGAGAGAGAGAGAGAGAGAGAGAGAGAGAGAGAGAGAGAGAGAGAAGGCACTTCAGCGTTGCTTTGTTGCGAAGCCTGTGGCCTCGACTATCAAGGAACATGAACACCCAGCATAAGCGTGCTCAACGATGTTGGATGCTCATTGTAATACCTAAACTTGGCATTACATTTGAGAAATGAGTGGGCTATCGATCAGACAGGTAGAGAGAGAGAGAGAGAGAGAGAGAGAGAGAGAGAGAGAGAGAGAGAGAGAGAGAGAGAGAGAGAGAGGGAGAGAGAGGGAGAGAGAGAGGGAGAGGGAGAGAGAGAGGGAGAGGGAGAGAGGAGAGGGAGAGGGAGAGGGAGAGAGGGGGAGGGAGAGAGCGAGAGAGAGGGAGAGGGAGGGGGAGGGAGAGAGGGAGGGAGGGAGAAAGGGAGGGAGGGGGAGGGAGAGAGGGAGGGAGGGAGGGAGAGAGGGAGAGAGAGAGGGAGAGGGAGAGGGAGAGAGGGGGAGGGAGAGAGCGAGAGAGAGGGAGAGGGAGGGGGAGGGAGAGAGGGAGGGAGGGAGAAAGGGAGGGAGGGAGGGAGAAAGGGAGGGAGAGAGGGAGAGAGAGAGAGAGAGAGAGAGAGAGAGAGAGAGAGAGAGAGAGAGAGAGAGAGAGAGAGGGAGGGAAGGAGAGAAAGAGAGAGAGAGGGAGAGAGAGAGACAGAGAGACAGAGAGAGACAGGGAGAGAGAGAGAGAGAGAGAGAGAGAGAGAGAGACTCAGAGAGAGAGAGAGAGAGATGATGCCCAAACTGGCCCAAATGGACACTGGGTCGGCCCGAACTGAGCCCACTTGTATTGTAAGACGGGATTTCGGCACTATTTATGAAAAAAATAGAGTCCGAGTTATTATCTAAAATTCGATTCAGATATATTAGACTGGACCGGAAATGATTTAGTATACATAATACATATTGACTTCTTGAAGATTATTTAGTGTTGTCTTTAGGGGAAGGACTGGGGCTCTTCATTTGTTCTGGTGTCCCCGTCAATGGTTTCGACTAGATAAAGCCTGTTGCCTTGCCATGGAGATAGTTGCCATGGAGATATTCTGAGGGAATAAATTTGCCATAGAGAGGGGATTACATTTTATTTCTCCGAGCTAGATATTTCACCCGAAGGGTGTAGGGGCGCTTCCACTCGGAGCTGGCACGCAATCATATCTCCCTCTCTGCCTGCCCGTGGAAGGGAACTCTTCTCTCTCTCTCTCTCATGCTCCCGGAGTGTTGTTTGTTTAAGAGACCTTCATAAGCCTTGCACGTTTTCGATATCCAGATCACTGAGACCAGAAATCCTTGCTTAGTGAGAGGGAAGGGCGGACTTGGTTCATCTCGCACGTCAAGCAAGAGCGGATGCCGTATAGATGCTTGATGCCTAGTTTAGTTAACTTTTCTCAAGTGGGATACAGTTGACTGCACTTCAGAATCGCCGCTGCGCACAGTTTATCGCAAGGCGTTGCTTCTTTCGTACAGGCTCCCCAAAATTCTGAGCTCGGTTTGTGGTGTAGGGAAGCCACAAAATTCTCTTGCCGGGGTCCCTCAAATGGTGGATACCACCAAGTACCGCGCAGCGTCCACGCAACAAGCAAATAGGTTCCAACAATACATATAGGCCCATAGAACAAACCCGAATGATGCTGGAGAGAGAAGACCAAGCTGAGAGAACGGAAACCCTGAGGTCACAGATGCTAGGGGACATAGCCAATAGATGGAGAGAGATCCAAGGCAAAGATCAGTGGAAAGGCCTCTTAGATCCCCTAGACATGGACCTCCGGCGCAGCATACTTCTCTACGGCGAGATGGCTCAGGCAACCTACGATGGCTTCAACAGACAGAAGGCGTCCAGGTTTGCCGGCAGCTGCCGGTACGGCCGGCGGGATCTGTTCGACAAGGTAGGCTTGACGGCCAATAACCCGTACAAATACCAGGTGACCAAGTTCCTTTATGCGACGTCTACCATCCCCGTCCCCGAAGCTTTCATCATCAAGTCCCTCTCCAGAGAGGCGTGGAGCAAAGAGTCCAATTGGATGGGATACGTCGCGGTGGTCACCGATGAAGCCAAGGCGTTGGTGGGTAGAAGGGACATCGTTGTAGCTTGGAGGGGAACCATCCAGACTCTGGAATGGATCGTCGACTTCGACTCCGTCCTGGCTCCTGCCACGAAGTTATTGGGTCTGGCTCCTGGAGCCGATGACGCCGTCGGGCCACAGGTGCACCGGGGATGGTTGTCCATCTACACCTCTGATGATTCCCGGTCTCCCTTCAACAAGTCCAGCGCCAGAGATCAGGTGTTGATTCCTTTCCTCATCTTCTTTCTAGCGGGAGAGCTCTCAAGGATCTCGCTTGTGTCTTTCTTATTCGCTGAGAAGCTTCGTAGGTCATGAGCGAGATCAGGAGGCTCGTTGAGAAGTACAAGGACGAGGAGCTGAGCATAACAATAACAGGGCACAGCTTAGGAGCTGCTATCTCAACACTAAACGCACTCGACATCGTAGTCAGCGGTGCAAACAAGCCCAGGGACCGCCCCGACAAGGACTGCCCGGTCACAGCAGTCGTCTTTGCCTCCCCCCGCGCAGGAGACGCAAAATTCCGGTCCGTTTTCTCGGCGTTGCCAAACTTGCGGCTACTGCGAGTGCGAAACGCCAGCGACTTAGTCCCGACCTACCCGTTGGTCGGCTACGCCGACGTCGGCGTGGAACTGGGCATCGACAACCTCAAGTCTCCATACCTGAAGTGGCCCGGCGATGTCGTGACCTGGCATAGCTTGGAGTGCTACCTCCATGGTGTCGCAGGGACGCAGGGGAGAAGAGGGGATTTCAAGCTGGTCATCACCCGTGACATTGCTCTCATGAACAAGTACCTAGACGTTCTGAAGGACGAATATCGCGTGCCGGCGTCGTGGTGGGTCGAGAAGAACAAGGGGATGGTACAGGGTGCCGATGGTCGGTGGCGGCTGATGGACCACGAAGAAGAACTCATGATAGAATAATGGATAAATATTTGACTCGGATCGAAGATGTGAGGTAGGAAATGATAATTCTGTAACTTGCATTTCCTTTTATTATCCAAGTCGAAATAATGGATTCTTCCTAGATAACTTCTCAGTTGAGGCGTGTCAACATCATTTTATGCATTAATAGTCCTGCAGATACGTGCCGTCTTTCGTGTTTAAAGGATTGACGTGAGATATCTCGTGTTGTCATAACGCTGTTTCATTTGTCTGTACCTGCTGTCCTATAAGTAAAAACGTGATTTATGAAACTGATGGAAAGTGTTTATACAAATTGCCTCTTTTTAGTTGAGTATAATGTCAGCGGTCCCCACAATTAATATTCTTACGGGCCCTCTAATCCGTCATGATTATTGAACAGCATTCAAGTACGGCGATCAAAAGAATCATCACGATTAAATACATAATAAGATGATGCCAGCATTTCGGAAGACGTGCCAAAGGGAAATTGCAGGGATGAGCTCAAAGAAATTGGAACTCAGTGATATTATTGTATATGAGGACTGAATCCCTCGTGGTTATGTTTTTCCTGACATGTGACCGTGTGACCGGTGGGGAAGACGGAAAGAGAGTTTCATTTCAGATGCGAGCACTGCATACGAGCCTCTCTCGCAAATGTCTGTGGCGTTTAGATAGGACAGACTGAAATGATAGGAACCATCCGGAAGGTCACCTAAGAACGACGATATTACACTCGTCATACAGAATTGAGGCGTGAGAAAATAAACCGAGAATGACGTGAAGGCTAAGATGGGACAGTAGTGTTGTGGGCGGATTTCACACTGACTGAACATGGAGAAGGTATTCTTTGACATGGAGAGCACCATTTCCATAACATTGCGGACAAATCCGAATGTATCAGATTTTTAGATCAACATCAGAATCCCTCGTGACCTTCGTTCGATATCATTAACGGTCTATTTGAATATTGACATTTTATGTTATCATAAAAAGTAGATTACGAGATGTTCGATGTAGGAAATTCAAATCTAGAATGCCACAAGATGAATATCTCAAGAGCATGGCATAGGATCTAAATGAGACGATCCTAGTAAGCCTGAACGATGTCAAACTTTCATAAGCTGAATCAACTGCGCAGACAACTGAAACTCTTGAAAATGGCTCGTAACTATATGGGAGGTTCATTACTTCAATTTCAATTGGGATAATGCAAAATCATTTTATTTTTTAGTCGGAACCTTAGGGACCGTCTTATGTGTAAGATCATACGGTATATAAAAAATCAATTTAATCGTCAAGAATCACGACTAATAATTTGTTTCATTCGTAGAAAGTTTTTCCTCGTTATAGAATACTAACCGATGTTTATGCTAAGGACATCGCTCATCAACTCCGTTCTTTTGACGTCATTGAGTTTGTTCTTTGACCGTTGCATACAAAGACAAGAAGCCGTCTGAAGTCAAAGGCTATTGTGCCAATTTCACTTTTCAATAGTCGTAAAACATGTTGATCGTAGTCTAAGGCATAGAACCGGTCATCCCAAAACAACTCTAGAGCACAGTTATAGGACAAACCGCTCCGCTAAAAGATAATCTTGCGAGATACTCGAACAGGCAGCATTTGTAAGATGAGGGATGATCCTTCTAATCACCACCATAAAAAAAAACTGCCTTTCTTAATAGAGTGCATAATATAATGATTTGAAACGAAAAACTCTATCATGGCGTTGTGCGGATGAAAATAGTTGTCTCCTCGATACTGAAAAAGACAAAAGATCTATTGGAACGGTGACCATCCCTTTCTTTGCTTCACTGGCTCAACTATAAACACGATGATCTCTCTCTCTCTCTCTCTCTATCTATCTATCTATCTATCTCTCTCTCTCTCTCCCCATCCCCCTTCCGCTCTATTTTTGACAATCCTTACAGTCATTTTCGTATTATCTTATCCATCATGAATAGTTAAACCATTATGAGCGCAACAACCGTGAACCTGGACATAACAAGGTTTTTAAGCTGTCGTGGAGTTTTGGTTAAGATAAATACATATTTTAATTTATTCACTGCTCTCATTTAGATCAACGATGCCAACCAATCTTCTGACTCTTGGTTCCACCAGCTATGTGTTAGGGATCTGGGTCTCCTCATTTCCCCTTGTAATGGGAAATCTAATGTAAAATGTAGCATGAGAGTGGGAGAAGGAGAAAGTGACAAAAATAGGAAACAAACTGGATTTATGTGATTAGGAAGAACCTCTTATGTTGGGGTCATACATAGATCAAGGTTCCTTCAAACGGATTATCTCTTACTAGCCTTTGATAGTAACACACTTTTGCATGCCCTAACATACCAAAAAATGTTAGGATCCAATAGGATCAAATAGGATTAAGAAAAAAACTCCAATAGGATCCAATATAACCTATTAGAGCCCAATTGGGTCCAATAGGATATCAATCTCCAAAACACTAGTACGTGTCTTCTCTTATGTTCATCGACTTTTGGACTTTGCCTAGTAAAAAATTCATTTATGACGTTTACACTAAGAAAGTAGCAGCACACTTTTACATGTGTTAACACATTTATATGACAACATTTCCTCATCTTAACACAAGATTAAGAAAAAACACTCAACAAGCCCTAATAAAAAAATTATTACCCAATAGGGTCCAAAAGGAGATCAATCTCTAAAACTCCAATGTATGTTTCTCCTCTCATGTTGGTCAACATTTTTAGACTTGGTCAAGTAAACAGTTTATATATGGTGTATACAATAAAAAAATAATTGATAACACTTATAACATAAAATTATTTTCCCTCCAACTCAAAAACTAATTTCTACATTGAATGTCCTTCAAACTGAAAGCTTATTGATGATGAGTATACCAAAGTGCCACTATTCCAAATAGCTAGAGGTGAGATAGAATTTTGGCTCAATCCCTTCAAATAAAATTACTTGTAAATATATAATAAATATCATGTGTATAGTTTATAGAGCATTTCCTGTTTTTTGAGTTTTTTTAATCCTATCAAAATTTGGCACAACTTGACTAGTGTTCCCTATTGGAGACTTTTGTTTATGCAATTATGACTACTATTCTTTGTGGATAAGATTAACAAAAGCCCTAATGAAGTGGCCAATTCACATAAATGAGATGGCATGTCTTTGCACATACACATATAATAAGGTCATTTTGATGCAACCCTAAATCGTCATTAGAATCATCAACCAATTTTAATAATTTATAAAACTAGATTCACTAAAAATAATTTTAAATAGGTATAGTGGTGAGCTAAGTCGTTTCCTTGGAGAAGGTTTTTAAATATATTTTTATTCTCTAATTTAAAGGATCATGAAATTGGTTGGAAAATTTATATAGATATTTAGGGAAATAAAGAAATAAAATGGAAAATAAATGTAAACACGAATTTAAAGTATAAATAAATTAAAAATAATGACTGAAATATGATTTGGAATGTTAAAAATAGTAGAGAAACAAGTTAAAAAATGAGTAAATATAAGAAAATAAATATATTTCATAGATCTAACAAGAAAATAATGAAAACTCTATTAAAAATCAAACCTACAACCCTTAGAATGCATGACTTGATGTTGACCTCTAGGTAACACTTCCTAATCATGCCTCCAATTTAATAGAATAAATTTAAGGTGAAAAGGTAGAGGAGAATGATCAAAATCAATGATACACTTTTTAGATTTTTATTTTTCCATGAAGAAAGAATAATAATGTTTCTACCCTAGAATAACCTCAAGAAAAACTCAAAAAGAAAATTTCTCTCTCCTCTTCCTCCTTTTTGTTTCATAGATCTGTAAGTTATTTTTTTATTTCGACTTTCTATTTTCTGTTATATTTTTTTAATTTATTTTTATTTTTTTGATATTTTTTCCTCCTCTTACACAATTATAATTGATATTGTCTATTTTACTAGATGATAATCAATATTTATAGATATACCCCCCCTGTGTATACAAGAATAATCGATATCTCTACTTTAGTAAAGAATAATAGCTATTTGTGTATATATCCTCTAATATGTGACTCGATGAAGGCCGTTGGATCCTCGTGCCATTATTTTATTATGAAAAGGAGTGATGTGGCTGAATATTTGTCATCATATGCTGGTTGCCACTCCCTCCTTTTGTGCATGCTTTATTAGGATCTATGAGCATGCTAGAACATGTGGTAGCAATTGGTGATGTGTCTATCTCTACTGCGCTAGATATGGCAAGGGCCACTGTTGGATCTAGTGCTACTTTTCATACAAATGGCAGCTGCAGTGTAACATCTTCTAGTTCGTCGGATGCAACTATAGCCATTGTTGGATCCAATGGCTACTTTTCATTGTGATAGCGGGCTGCGATGTGACGTCATCTAGTGCATCAGATCTAGCTGCTATTGCAACGCTACTACTAAACTTGAAAAAGAGGATGAAAGGCCTTTTAGTCCCTATAGTCAGAGGTATCTCTAAAGGGTTGATTTAGGTTCTATCCTTGACTCCCAATAGGCCACAAAGATGAGCCTATAGTGGCCCAAACCTAGCTCCTATGATCTATGACTCACTTTACATGGGTTGCGAGGTGGTGTGCCTCTAGGCCGCTTATAGACGTGACGTGCCCTTTGGCCCACGTTGGGCCTATTAAGTGGTGTGCTTCTAGCCCACTAGTAGTGTGTCCAATAATTACTTTTTTCTAATGTATTCATTTTGATGCCTATAAATTTCAAAAAGAAATTGTAGAAAATATTTCAATTAATCATAAAAATTTAACACAATAAGATTTTATTTAATAACATAATAAATAAGAATTAAGCCTCTAGTTATGAAATGAATTCTCATAAACTTTATTTTTATTCATAAAATATTAATTTAAATCAAGATTTAGAGAAGTTCATTTAAATAACACATAAAATAATTAATATGATAACTTGTGAAATACTTCTCAAATATATATTATTCTCCCAAATATGATGGTCAATTATCATGTAATTTGTCATGACTCCCCTTTTCTCCCTTATGACTCACTTCAACTTAGTTTCCTTAGCTATGTACTCATCTCCATCTTCACAATGGCTGATTTGGCAATGCGACACAATACTTCCGTCATCAACTTTTGGGACTTGATGACAAATAAAGAAAAAATTTTGATCACTGAGTCAAAGACCAACTTATGTGATGACAAGATCTCTCCCTTGGAAAAACAAACTTTGGATGTCTAACAGGCTGGTTCTCTGATGAACACCTTGTATGCAGTGCAACATTCTCTATTTTTCCTCATCATATCAAGACTTGATTACTATAGGTGATAACAAAATATTATGTGTTTTTTGTTGAAATGGTGGATATTGTTTTCTTCTCATGTTTATTAGACTCTAATTATCTCTTATTTATCCTTGGTCCAATGGGCTTTTACCTTATCTTCTGCTAATGAGGAGAGACACTACTATGTACAGAAATTTTGGCATCGTAGGGCTGTAAGAGACAATCTCTGGAAGGAAATTTGAATTGTGTGCACAACCGTCAACAAAAGAGGTTTCTATGGATCACATACTTCAGGTAAGTTTCTATGTTATTACCATTATCTCTTCCCTATCTTTCTCTGATGTATTTTTTTGCATCAAATGTCTGCTGTGCAAAAAGGGGGAAAATAAGATGCTCTCACCTACAATTTTATTGTTTTAGCTCATGCTTTTGGACTACTGAATCCTCTACCATAAAAAGATGACATAATTTTGCATTTTGCCTTCCTTGTTGAAGGGATAATGCATAACTCTATTAACTACTTCTCATGGCAACTTCCGCTCCCCACAACAGTCCTTATAAGTTATATGGCATATATCCTTTTCCTTTTATCATATTCAGTATCCAACAGTCTTTGTCATAAGGATATTTTAGATTTAGGATGGATATTAAAATGATAAATATCATTATTTTTTTATAAAATTCCTTTAAATTATATTTATTTTTGCATCAGTGGTGCAGTCCTTTTCATGAAATACTCTGAATCAATTAAAGATCTAAGATGGAGTTCAAATCTATCCTGCTTGATTTCGCTTAAAATCAAGTAGATTGGATCAATATTTTTCTTCCATATTTTTCATCAGTCATGAATGATTACCTCTGATCTTTATCTACTAGCGCATTGTCACCAGGCAATGTCTTCTTTCAAATGTCACTTCACTCAGTGTTTTCTTTCATTCTCAAGGTCACAATTCACAATTGTGTTGGCACTTTCACCCAAGGATTTCATCTTCACTTCAGCTTAATAGAGATATTGATCTTGAAAACTCATGCTAGATATTCATCTTATTAAATTTAAAACCTGACATATTTCTTATCTCAAGAGTTAATATTTTTAGATTGTTTTGAAGTTTGGAGTATAACAAATATTTTTGTGGAAGGATGATTGATGATAGCTCAAAACTCATAAAGGAAGACATGAACAAGGATAATTTCTTATACTAAATATGACATATGGTCATGCCAATTAGGTAATTTAGGATGAAAGGTACAGTGTGTGGTGAGCTAGTATCATGTTCATTGAGAATACCACGTTTTGAATTGATCTCATTACTGTTCCTTATGATAACAATGCTCATGATCTTGATGGTCAGTTTGGGTCATTTGCCTTGAGTGAATTTACGTATCTTAGGATAGGGTGCAAGACCATGAATGTAGACCAAGAAATCTGGGATGTACAGAGCGTGATCCTTGCTAGAAGGAACAATGAAACTAAGGTAATATCTAAAGAAATTTAACAGCGATGCGCCAATGTAATGCTCTAGAGAGCACGATAGATGTATTAGATGAATGCCGTATGTGAGCTGTGTAATCTTTTGGCATTTGGTCCTTATAATCTGGTTCAAGCCATAGTTTATTATCTCCTTATTACATGCAAAATTGAGGCTCAAAAATATGTCAAAATAGTTTAGTAAATAAGATCTTGAAAGAATTTTTACATTTCGAACTCACAATGTGAAGAAAATGTGGGGAACATATACTCAAAAAAGGTTTTCTTCAGTTAGAACAATCACATTTAGTGAACTTAGTCCATGTTTGACCTTTTTGGGGCAATGCAATGGGTCTTCTTGCTAGCTTACCTACCTGAGCTTGCCGCTGGCACCCTGGGCCGCCGTTGGGTTTGCTGCCGCCCGTTAGGCTTACTGTGCTCTCGCGCACCCTGCGCTCGCGTCTATGCGGCTGTTCAACCCTCGTACACGGACTACCGGATGCTAACTACGCACACGGTCATATTCAGCCAATTTTTTGCAGTTTTCTTAAACGTTTTCGTAGTCGGATGATGTGAGCAAACTGGCACGCTGTGAAAATGGGCCGCCCTTTTGGAACGGGTCTCTCCCTTCTTAAAAAAAGTGGAGGGGCGGAGGTAGATATCGCCCATAGCGAGAATGGCTCTATCTTATTTCCGTCTTCATGTCCACTGTTTGTTTTCCTTTCTTCCCTTTTCTTGATTTCATTAAATGTTTTCATGCTAGACAATTTATTTCCGAATTAATTGATCACAATTATAATCTTGTCATGTAGAAATATCGAGCACTGAGTTCTGTTTAAGCTTAGGGAGTTATCCAAACTGCGTTTGGTTCCCTGAAGATTCGTTGAATAGCTTGCGATATCCAATCCGCGGATACAACGTATTGGGAGTAGACCTCAACGTAGAGGATATGGGGAAGCAACCAAAGACAGAGTTTGCTGGCATCAGGAGCTACCATCAGAGATTATCCTGGGTTAATCTCTGATGAAATGTAATCAATTCTTCAAAAAACTGTGTGGGAGAAGATAGAGAATGACTGCAAGACCATCACGTAAGAAGCTGCCGAGTCACACCTGTTGTCGGCGGCTCCTATGCGTCTTCTCGGCGAAAGACATGGTGACTGACCTCGGAGAGCAAAGAATCAACCTGGTTGCATCGGAGTTTTTATCTTCTTGGCTCTTCGTGGTGACCATCGTGACGACAATCCAACATCATCAAGCGTACAATTTAATAAAAACTGCATATGTCATGTCTTAGCTATGGCATCAGAAGAATCAATGCACTGGACACGTACGGGTGGAGTAGTCAAGGGCAGAAAGTCACATGCCGAATATCTTAAGAGCTAATGGCGTAGAATCTAAACGATCATTATCCCCCGCAGCTGTGCAGAAGGCCAGACATATTTTAAGCTAATAGTATGCCCGACATGCGTAGCATTAGAGACCTAGTTTTGAGGATACTCAGGGCAAGAGGACATCACAGACTACGTTGTGTTTAAGATTATGGGCTCGAGTACAAATCATTGAGTAAATAATTACACCTTTTACCTTCCTATTCAGTAGAGGTTTTTTTGCCTCGTTATAATGTACTAAAAGGTAAGAAATAACCCAGTGAAAAAGCAATTCAAGGTCTTACATTAGATAAATTTTCAAGAGTTGAATATCAATAAACTTTGTCGTGTTTTCTCGTCGGTCACCGGAGCCATGGCAGCGATGCTGAATTTTCCGATTTCTTGCTCTATTCGACGTCAGTGGGGAAAATGATCTAGAGCAATCGTCATCAGGAATTTGACAAAATAAACAATATTGATTCTTGTATCAAAGATGAAACAGAGGATTTATGCATTGTTTGGAACTAAAACAATCCGTTGTCTGTCGTATTAAGCTAAAAAATCCGTTACTATCATTTTATGCTCTCTTTGATAGTGGCACCGACATACCGAAAGCCCTAAAAATGTTGAGGTTTACTCATTGCAATTCTTCGGATGTATAACAATCTATAACGTCATTGAATGTGTTCTTTGACGGGAGCATCAACAAACAACAAAAAAGAATCAAACAAATGAAACGGTACAACTGTTTTCGTTGCATTGACTGGAAATTCTGCAGCCAAAAGTTTAGGCGATGGTAGCAATTTCAGAGATGAGTTCTTCATATGTGCCTTTTTTTCATTTGATCTCGCGGAGTTTCGACAGGCAAGAAGCTGAAAAATATGAAACGGTGTTATGTAATGTTACTCAGGAAACAACATTGGGACACGACTTTCATGTGGTTGGACGACGAAAAGTGAACGCCGAGAATGACAGCAATGCTCAGAACATGAAATCACCATAGCGTTTCAATGGATATAAGCAGCAAACGGTAGGATCAAAGGGTCACGGATTAGAACAGCTTAATGGCTTAGATGGAACGACTAGGTCTTCGCCAGCCTTCATAATGACAAAGTGGAGACTGTTTGGCGAATCTGATTGGATCAAATTTTCATGGTCATGATAATGACGTTTATCAGACATCATTAGCAGCTCATTTCTAAGAAATAGCAAACGTTGTTATCTGAACGTACGGTACGAGAGTGCTCCATGGAGTGGAGACGTATGCGCTACGCGTGGAACATTTTAAGTTCGAAAATGAAAATATGAATTTTCGAAGAGTTATGCCCTGAGATCTGTGTAGTCAAAAGGTCTAATGAAGTGGAGTTGGTGGAATATAATCATGTCCAATGTGTAACACCTGGAGATGGTTGTTTAGGTGTGCTTGGGGCGGAGTGGTCGCTCAGTAGGTTGCGCATAACTTTAATTACTACTGCTTCAGTCGTCGATAATTGCACCTCAAACCATTCGTTTTCTCTTTAGTGGGATTTTCCTCAATTATTGGAGTTATATTAAGCCAAAAGTTGAGTCAACGGTGCATTTGGTCAACTTGTCGGCCGCCGCCGCGGTCTTAATACCAAGTTTGAATTTCCCACTTTCCTGATCTATCGGGCAAATAGCCGCCGCCCGGGGGGGGGGGGGGTCATGCCAGCGTAGAACAGTCGTCATAAAAAATTTCCCCCCACTAAACCTTACTGAGCGTCATGTAAGCGAAGAAATAGAGGGTTTGTGCATAGCCTAGGATTCGTCGGACCCGCTATTCGTCAGGCTATGCTACCATGGGGGCGGCGACAAACCTGATACTGGCAAAGCTTCAGGTTTATTAATTCCCTTCGGCATTTTGGGAGAAAACGACAGCTCAAGGGCGGGAGAACGACAGTTTTGGTCAAAGGTTATACCTCTAAACACATGGGTACACAGCATTGGTCAGCTGCCGCCAGCGAACATGCTCCACTTATATATCCTGTACTAATCGACGTCATTCTAGGTATACGTGGACAGAAATTTCTGGCTCGTCGATGCTGGGACGGCCGTCCTTAGGAAGCGTGTACGCCTTCCAGTTCGCCTCCTCGAATCGGCTATAAGAAAACTCCCACCTTATCTATTTCGTCCAGTTAACTCGCCCCCTCTCCAGTCTCTCCTTTCTCCATAAAGTTCGTTTCTCGGATCTCTCATAGAGAAGTACTGCTCCCAGAATGGAAAGTCTATATGAGGAAAGAACGCGGTTCTCAAGCTGTCGCGGTGTTTCTTTTGAGATCAGAGCGCATGCCAGTTTCTTCACTGGCCCCGCTGGGACCAACAACAACGACCGACCTTCCGGCCGCTGGCTACAGTTGCCATGGAGACTGGGAAACTCAGCGGAGGTATTCCCAGAGCCGGTTCATAATCTAAGATCACTCAGCCGTTCGAGCAGTCACTTTTGTGACGTCGAAAGCCATGATGAAGACAAGAAGCATGGGCCTATGCCTCTCTTCCAAGAGGTTTCTGACGACCTCGAGAAGCAACAGCCCGGACAAGTACTTGCGCAGCACGAGCAGCACACAGGTGACAAGGGGGGACGTTCCATCACACCCGTGAAGAGCAACGAATCGAGGTTGTCGATAATACTTCTCGATCAGGGTCTCTTCACCGTATACAAGAGGCTCTTCGCCGTATTCTTTACCGTCAACATGGTTGCCCTCGTTCTGGTGATCACCGGGAACTTCTCCTACGCCGAACGGAAGGCTGCCACGTTCGCCATCTACAACGTGCTCGTCCTCACTCTGTGCCGGAGCGAGGCCTTCCTCCGGCTCGTTTTCTGGTGCTCTGTAAAGGCCTTGGGAAGGCCGTGGGTTCCTCTCTGGATGAAGACAGCTACCACCTCGTTTCTCCAGTCCGTCGGCGGTATCCACAGCAGCTGCGGCGTGTCCTCCGTGGCCTGGCTGATCTACGCCCTGGTACGGACCCTCAAACACCGTCATAACACATCTCCCGAGATCATAGCCGTAGCATCCGCCATCCTATCACTGCTCTTCCTCTCCTGCCTGGTGTCGTTCCCTCTGGTTCGCCACCTCCACCACAACGTCTTCGAGAGAACCCACCGATTCGCCGGATGGTCGGCGCTGGCTCTCCTCTGGGTATTCGTCGTCCTTACCGCCGGTTATGATCCCAAATCAGAGTCATACGATAACCTGAACGCTTCAAGGTTGGTAAAGCAACAGGAGATCTGGTTGACCCTGGTCATAACCCTTCTGACCGTCCTCCCATGGGTAACCGTGAAACGAGTACCCGTGTCGGTGGCCTCTCCCTCCGGCCACGCCTCCATCATTAAATTCGCCAGCGGCGTGAAGGCCGGACTTCTGGGCAGAATCAGCCGTTCTCCGTTATCAGAGTGGCACGCCTTCGCCATCATATCGGACAACAAGGAGACCCATATGATGCTGGCCGGAGCGGTGGGTGACTTCACCAGGGGCTTGGTGTCCGACCCTCCGAGACACCTCTGGGTCCGTGGGGTGCACTTCGCGGGGCTGCCCTACTTGGTGCATATGTACAAGAGGGCGATGCTGGTGGCCACTGGCTCCGGCATCGCTGTGTTCCTCTCGTTTCTGTTGCAGCCGTGCGCCGCCGAAGTGTGCGTCGTTTGGGTGGCGAAGTCGGTGGATCAGAACTTCGGGTCGGAGATCAAGGAGATGATGAGCGGGCATCCGGCGGGGAAGGTGATCATCCACGACACGGCCGTATTGGGCCGTCCGAACGTGGCCAAATTGGCCGTTGAGACGGCGAAGGAATGGAAGGCCGAAGTTGTGGTGGTGACAAGCAACCCCCAGGGCAGCAGGGACGTGGTCAATGCATGTAGAAATGAAGGCATCGCGGCGTTCGGGCCGATCTGGGATTCGTGAGATAAGGCCGTAGGGTTTTACACGACTTTATTTCGTGCGTTCACGTTGTCCAGAGATTTTTTTCATGATATAGGATTAATGTTTGATTTACTCTTAATTGAACAGATATATATGAATTATATACTGCGAAACTTTCATTAATTTAATGTTACTTAAATTGATTCATTAAAAATTTAGTATTTATGATTGTGGCATCTAACGTAAGTATGAGCATAAATATAAATATGTGGAACTATCAAGTCCTATTCGAGTTTTATAATTGGTTAATTTACAATTTACAATAGGAGACAAAAGAGCAAACCACTCATTATATATGAGGGTCATGGTCATTGGGTCACATATGACACATTGGGTCTATTTTATTGACCTTTTCTGTGCCTTTTAACCGCAGAACTTTTACCACTTACTCTCTTAGTTGACCTCTTAATACTTCCTAAGAATATTCTGATATTATTTTGTTTCTATTTAGAGAACTTTATTTACTTTTTACCCAGGATAGTAATATTGTCTTCATTCAAATCAAACATACTAATCAATCTTTTATTTTAATACAACATGTTAGCTATGATGTAATAAACGTTAATTTATCATCGTTGTTCACTGATTTGAAAATATACTACGTCAGCTGAAACATGTTCCCCTTATAAGATCTTTAAGGATAAAGATTCAACAAAATTATTGATATGATATGTGTGGATTTGCATGTGTCATGTTTGATTTTGACCCCATTTCCCTTAATTCCCTAATTTCTCTCATTGGTAAGTTTCTTAGTATTCGTCATGATAAGCCTTAATGTATATCTATTTTAATGTTGGAACCACCTCCCCAAGCTCATAGGAGATTAGGAGTGCAACCTTCTCACCATCAACTAATAGGGCTCCAGACTGAGATGGCTTCACAGATTTTCTGGGAAAGAATCCCACACCACAATTTTGGGTCTTTGCCCTGTACGTCACCCTACCAATGTATTAAAGATAGACTATAATCTCAGTTAGGGTTGGAATGATGAGAAAATCGCAGCTTTTAACGTGTCATCTTGAGCACATGTGAAGGCATGTTCAGTGTAGTAAACTTGGAAATCCCACTTATAGGAAGCATTCTTATTTATGTCGTAATTTTTTCTTGTGAAAGAGTTTTCTTTTCTACTGTGGTAGGTTGCCATCTCGAATATTTTACTCCACTTGGGAGATTGTGATGTCTCATCGATAGTTTATGTAATTAAGTATATCCCAAAAGTCAACTTTAGTTGAGGTCCACTTTTCTTTGATTTGAAAATACTCTTAACCGATAGACAACTATTTACCTTAGGGGCTAGTTGGAAGATAGATTTGGCAAAATTATTGATATAATATGCAAGGATATACTTGCGTCATGTTGTATATTGATCTAATATGTCGGATCTGGCAGAGCTGGGCTGGTTCGGTCCGGGCGGTTCCCAAGTCCCGAACCGTTGGTGATTTAATCCTTAACCGGTGGGGCTGGGACGGGAGCTCGGGCGGCGGCGGACGGTGGCGGCGGCAGCGATCGACGATGGCGGACGACTGCGATGGGCGTTCGGCAATGGCAGCGGAAGGATGATCACTCGTAATAGACGACGGCCCAGGAGGGTAGCGGAAGAAGACGACGGCGGACGGTGGAAGGTGGCTGCGGACGGATATTGGCCCTCACGGCCTCTCGATCACGGAGCGAAGATAGGTAATTCCTCAAAATGTCTGTGAACCTCCGTTCTAGGGTTACAAGAATTTTTCTGTGTTCTGAAATATAAAAAAGGAAATAAAAAACAAATAATAAAGGAAATCGCTCCTCAATGGGCCTTGGCCGGCGCGCTGTCGACATGGTCGAAGGTTCCCGCTCCATCGTTCCTCACCACCTATATATTTCCTTTCCTTAGAAATTTCAGTTATTAAGCAATTCATATTTACCCTTTCTTTCCCTGAAAAATAAATGTTGTTGACGTCCCACCCAGGTCCCTGAATCTGTAAAGCCCACCACAATTGAGGGTTTCCAGCTTCAACGTCTCCGTACCTTTTTGGCACCGCCGATAATACATCTGTCTCAGGATTCTCTTGTCCCGCCAACACCACCTCTGACCACCTCTCTGGCCTTAGAGCTCCCACCTTTTCCAAGCACAATCCATTTTCCCATAAGGTCCACTAATCTGGCTCCCGTTGACCCTAGAATAAACCTCTTGCCCAATCCACAATGTTGACAATCGCATCCTTGGAAAATTTTATCTCTGGCAGTTTTTTGCTCCATCTATATCTTCCACTGAATGTGTTCTGGGCACTGGCATCTCCGACGGTAACCTTTCCACCTTTCTACTAAAAGTTCTACAGATTTAGAATATTCAATAGCTGAGATAATATATAATAAAATATCTTGTATTTAAAAGGGAACGATCTAGAGTTAGAGGCGTTATGGACCTGATTTTTACTGATTCTTGTCATGAGAGTATGGTACAATAATTGTTAAATTTAAAATAGACAAGTAGGATAGGGCTATAGCGAAAGGAAGTTGGAAATTGCAAGGTGAATGATGCTATGACCCTCTTCTGCAGTGAGCCATGTGGCGTGACGTGTGACAATTTGGCATGCACGACCCAACAAATCTCTAGTGGTCAAGCGGACGGCGGCAATGCTGTATATAAATGCACAAATTCTCACTCATATGGCGTGGCTGCTCATGGCGAGCGGCCTGCTACTGTCTGAAAGGAACGGGCCAGAGTTGACGTCCGCGTGCCTGCAGCAGACTAATTTCATGCCAGGGGCTAGTTTGATGGGTTAGGCTGTATCTGTTCCGAGAAGGCTAGAACGAATCAAGTGTCCTTTTCCCTCTTTCTAGATGATCACGTTTCTCTATTGTGGCACACATTGGTATTGTCTACCTTGAACTCCTCCCTATTGCGAGTGGCTGCTCAGCATTAACTCGTCAAGGCCATCACGGGGTGACCTTTGTTGAGGGAGGTACCTCATTTTCAGCAATGCAACCTTGATCCAGTTTAGTTCCTTTTGACACATGTTCTCTTGTAACTAAAGTTTATTCTACTATAGGTCTTATTTCCCTTGCAGCATTCCTGGATCTTTTGAAAACCATTTGAATGATGCCAGGAATAAAATTTTAGTACTGGTAGTCATGAATAAATATATATGGATCATCCTGAAGCATTTGATATCATTAGGACAGAAATACTTTTTTGTAGGTTAATTAAATTTCCTTAGAGAAGTGAACAAGAATTGTAAAATGATATAATTTACTGAAATTGTTTTTTTCTGCGGATGATAACTATTAATAATAGATAGCATTAGTAGCATGATGCAATGACTAGAAGATGATGTGTACTGATATTTTTTGATATTTTATTCAAAATTAAAAATATTAAAAAAATTATAATAATTTTATCAATTCGATGAAGTACGTATGTCTGACTTATTTAAATTTAAACATAATGTTTATTCAATGTGAGCTTCATAACATCCTTACTCCACATCACAATGTAAAAAAAAGATTTAACGTCAATAAACTTCAACTATTTAGTTAAGTTTTTTGGTCTTGAATCGAGATGCCTGAAAGGTAAGTGTTTCACCTTAAGATGGAGTCAAATGAATTAAATTGGAATTAATGATTTAATTCTCTATTTTTATTCGTCAATAATTGATTTCCTTTGATCTCTCTCTAATGCTGTGGTAACTGGTGCGGCAAAAAAAGTTACAAAGAAACATAGTCAAGATATTCATGTTTTTCAACTAAAAAGAATAAAAATATTCCATATATCATGCGTTGAAATTTTTAATTTTTGTGAGTCTGAAATATGATGCATTCCTTTCTCTAAGGAATGAGGAATGAGGCCAGTTCATAAATCCTTCTGGGAGATAAAAACGAGGACCATTTCATAAACATTGGAGATATTATTCTACCCTACCAATTAGAAATCAGATGATGAAAGGTTCAAGGGGATGGCAGGCCATAGTGTGTTCATAGAAGCTAGTGTTCAAGTTTATCTCTTAATGGTATTTACCTCCGATGATTCCAAAGCTCTTAGGATGGCTTGGAAGATCATGAAAAATCTAATGTAAGAGTATGATCCTTGTGACAAGGATTTATGAAAATGAGGTAATAGACAAGGTGCCAATGTATGGCGGCTTAGATTGATTTAAGAATTAGGTCAACGCCATGTCTTCTAATCTTTGGCATAGGGCTCCTAGACTCTAGTTCGACACATTTTATATTGTTTCTTTACAGGGAACCTATGTACACCAAATGACTTAATGTGTTCATGAAAGAACTTTCCTATTTACAACAGGGGACGTAAAAGGGAAAGAGAACAACGCTATTAGAGCGCTCGATGAAATGGACATGTGTGCATATATGTGGAATATTTAATATTTGAAAATTAAAGCTGAATATCTCAAGAGGTAATGCACTGTTTATTAGGAGTTCCCGTACGATTGCTTGTACTGTTCTTGGATAGGATTTTTTTCGGCGACAGATTTCGTCGGAAGCCCGCTACTCTCAAATGCCATTTTCATTCATTCTGTTGATGAAGATTACAGCCATCCCACTGTGCCGGATGTGCTCCACAGGAAATCGATAAAGAATTGTTGTCCTAGGGCAAGGGAATGTGAGCTCTATGATAACGGGGAGCCATGATAAAGCCTCTAACACTGACAGTTAAAAAAACTATTAGATTGCTAGAAATTTTTACCAAAATCGATCCATCTTACAGGCCCTTTTCAAGAAACAAAAAGGTGTATAATTTTTTCGCTGGAAGTTGAAGAAGGAAAGGGTAGGTCCGTACTGATCGGCATAAATTTCCTCGCTCTTGGGCACTTCTTCTGAAGCTTGGCCAATAGACTTTCAGAGTGAGCTGTGGAACTGTAGGAAATCGTTGAATACATTCAGGCAACTGTTCCCAAAAAATGGTTATACAGAGATTATAGTCATAGCTTGTGCCATCTTATCACTGCATTTCCTCTCCTGTGTTGCCGCTTTCCCACCAAAGCGAACCTATCGGATCGATGGACGGTCTGCGCTGACCTCTTGTTCTTCGCTGTCATCGTTGGTTATCGTGCCGAAGTCATTTCATGCGACAAGTGGAAAGTTTGAAGGGGCATTGATGCAAGAAGAGATCGGCTTCGCCTTTCTGGTCACCATTTAGATGATGATTCCTTATGTAACTCCTTCACAGCCTAGCTACCTCTCACCTGGGAACTCGAGCTGCAGGTAGTGTGCTATTTGAAATTGACTGTGTAATGTTGCACCATCACCGACTTCTTTCAAAGTACGAATATGAATTTGCTTATTCGAAAAAAGCCTTGTTCTTTGGAAGATCTATCTCGTGTCTAGTACTACATGGCTCCACTCTGCAAGTACTCTGAATCCTTCTATTGAAGCTATTATGTTTATGAAAAATGATACTCTCCTCATTTTCGTCTCTTGGTAATTAAATAACTAGTGGGTACATAGTGAGCCGTTGACAATCCCAAGTGAAATATTACTTGGTGTGATCATTTGGTTTAAATTGCATTACCTCCACTCAGCAATCTTCATTCAACGTCTAATTCCTAAAAGTTTTATAGTAACACTTGTTCACAATATTACAAATACTTTTACATGTAAACCACCTAGGGATTAGTGTTCATGACTTAAATTAAGTCAATTGAACCGAAATTGAGACTGACCGTCAAGCAAAGAGGTCATGACCGTCATCTCAATTTGGTTACAAGTTTTTGATTAAAAAATTGATGACTGAAACATTAAATGATCTAATAGTCAGTAAGAGAGAGAGACCCAAAACCCCTCTCTCTCTCTCTCTCTCTGCCTCCATTTGCCTCCCTCCACCCTTGTCAATAGGGTTTTTTGCCACTGCTACGTGCTTCTCATCTGCCACTACCACACACTTCTCTTCCACTATTTTCATAGAATCCTCTCTCACCATGCATCCTCTTCCAATGCCACAAGTTCCTCCATCGTCATAAGCTCTTTTACCACAACAAGCTCTTCTACTGCCACAACATTCTTCTCTTCTGCCACCACAAGATCTTCCACCATTGTTGCACATTTCCCTTCTGCCACCACCTCATGATCCTCCTTTGTGTGTCCTCTTTAGGTGCCACATGTTTTGTTATTGCACACCTCCTTTGGTGTTATTCATTTTTTTTATATTTTAAAATATGATACAATTATATATAATATATATTTTAATTTATTTGATGCTGCAATTAAATTTATATACTTAAAAAATTTAACTATCTTAAAAATAATAAAAAAGAAATATCTATATTTAAATTTGGATAGGTCATAGGTCAGGATAAGGTTTTCCACTCTTAACCTAATTGTTAGACCGCTGTCCTTAAAACCACTATTCATTTATTTAGAAAGAAGGATATTTTATTACTTGAGTTGGTCAACTTTTAGACTTTGTGATGCAAAGTTTGTCAACTTTTAATCTTTCTCGGTAGGCGCCACGGTCAATTTACGGAGTTTGAATTTCCCGTTTAGACTTTCTCGGCAGCCGCCGACTTTCTACTTGCTAAAAGCCGCCGGATGGCGCCCCGGGGGGGGGGGGGGGGTGTTCCTGACGTGTAACTGTCGTCGTTACGCGTTCCACCCCAATAATGAGCATAATGTCAGCGTAGAGGGTTCGTGCCTAGCCTTGGATTCGTCGGCTCCGCCATTCGTCAGGCTACGTAATCGTGGCGGCCTCATCAAAGCTTCAGATTTATAATTGAACGGAAATTCTGCGCCGAAAGTTCAGGAACTATTAGCGATTGGTAAGCGATTTGGGAGAAAGCGGCATTGCAGCGGTTGGAGAACGACAGCTTTGGTCAAAGACTAATCGTGTAAAGACTAGTTCTTACTTTGTGTTGTGTAATGGATAATTAACAGCATGCCCCCCTCCCTTTCTTTAATTTCATCGGTTCCGTTTTCCCTCGTTCACTCTCTCCCTCTCCCTCTCTCTCTTAACTGTCATAAAGAGCTCTTCTGTCTAAAATCCCCATGGAACCACAGATTAGGAGTATGATGAGGTTCTGAAGCTGCCGTTGGTATAATTTGATGTCAATCTCTTGCTCAGACTTTTCAACGCATCCCTAGGATTGTAATA